>JALBWW010000034.1:0-484621 GCA_023212625.1 Styphnolobium japonicum
GAATGGGAGAGCCAATAGATGTTTGCCAAGCCCTCACATTGTTTGAAGACTCAAGTTATCTTGTTTTAAGAGTTGTTTGTTCATTTGCGCCTTCTCGGTTTATCTTGGATTATAAGAACTTCAAGGCCAAGTGGTAGGTGTTTTCATGAAACACATGAGTTAGATGGTGTATGGGAGAGCCAATAGATGTTTGCCAAGCCCTCACATTGTTTGAAGACTCAAGTTATCTTGTTTTAAGAGTTGTTTGTCCATTTGCGCCTTCTCGGTTTATCTTGGATTATAAGAACTTCTAGGCCAAGTAGTAGGTGTTTTCATGAAACACATGAGTTAGATGGTGTATGGGAGAGCCAATAGATGTTTGCCAAGCCCTCACATTGTTTGAAGACTCAAGTTATCTTGGTTTAAGTGTTGTATGCTCATTTGCGCCTTCTCGGTTTATCTTGGATTATAAGAACTTCAAGGCCAAGTGGTAGGTGTTTTCATGAAACACATGAGTTAGATGGTGTATGGGAGAGCCAATAGATGTTTGCCAAGCCCTCACATTGTTTGAAGACTCAAGTTATCTTGTTTTAAGAGTTGTTTGTCCATTTGCGCCTTCTCGGTTTATCTTGGATTATAAGAACTTCAAGGCCAAGTGGTAGGTGATTTCATGAAACACATGAGTTAGATGGTGTATGGGAGAGCTAATAGATGTTTGCCAAGCCCTCACATTGTTTGAAGACTCAAGTTATCTTGTTTTAAGAGTTGTTTGTCCATTTGCGCCTTCTCGGTTTATCTTGGATTATAAGAACTTCAAGGCCAAGTGGTAGGTGATTTCATGAAACACATGAGTTAGATGGTGTATGGGAGAGCCAATAGATGTTTGCCAAGCCCTCACACAGTTTGAAGAGTCAAGTTATCTTGGTTTAAGAGTTGTATGCCCATTTGCGCCTTCTCGGTTTATCTTGGATTATAAGAACTTCAAGGCCAAGTGGTAGGTGTTTTCATGAAACACATGATTTAGATGGTGTATGGGAGAGCCAATAGATGTTTGCCAAGCCCTCACATTGTTTGAAGACTCAAGTTATCTTGTTTTAAGAGTTGTTTGTCCATTTGCGCCTTCTCGGTTTATCTTGGATTATAAGAACTTCAAGGCCAAGTGGTAGGTGTTTTCATGAAACACATGAGTTAGATGGTGTATGGGAGAGCCAATAGATGTTTGCCAAGCCCTCACATTGTTTGAAGAGTCAAGTTATCTTGTTTTAAGAGTTGTATGTCCATTTGCTCCTTCTCGGTTTATCTTGGATTATAAGAACTTCAAGGCCAAGTGGTAGGTGTTTTCATGAAACACATGAGTTAGATGGTGTATGGGAGAGCCAATAGATGTTTGCCAAGCCCTCACAGTGTTTGGAAGAGTCAAGTTATCTTGGTTTAAGAGTTGTATGCTCATTTGCACCTCCTCGGTTTATCTTGGATTATAAGAACTTCTATGCCAAGTAGTAGGTGTTTTCATGAATCACATGAGTAAGATGGTGTTTGGGAGAGCCAATAGATGTTTGCCAAGCCCTCACAGTGTTTGAAGAGTCAAGTTATCTTGGTTTAAGAGTTCTATGCTCATTTGCGCCTTCTCGGTTTATCTTGGATTATAAGAACTTCAAGGCCAAGTGGTAGGTGTTTTCATGAAACACATGAGTTAGATGGTGTATGGGAGAGCCAATAGATGTTTGCCAAGCCCTCACATTGTTTGAAGACTCAAGTTATCTTGGTTTAAGTGTTGTATGCTCATTTGCGCCTTCTCGGTTTATCTTGGATTATAAGAACTTCAAGGCCAAGTGGTAGGTGTTTTCATGAAACACATGAGTTAGATGGTGTATGGGAGAGCCAATAGATGTTTGCCAAGCCCTCACATTGTTTGAAGACTCAAGTTATCTTGTTTTAAGAGTTGTTTGTCCATTTGCGCCTTCTCGGTTTATCTTGGATTATAAGAACTTCAAGGCCAAGTGGTAGGTGATTTCATGAAACACATGAGTTAGATGGTGTATGGGAGAGCCAATAGATGTTTGCCAAGCCCTCACTTTGTTTGAAGAGTCAAGTTATCTTGGTTTAAGAGTTGTATGCCCATTTGCGCCTTCTCGGTTTATCTTGGATTATAAGAACTTCAAGGCCAAGTGGTAGGTGTTTTCATGAAACACATGAGTTAGATGGTGTATGGGAGAGCCAATAGATGTTTGCCAAGCCCTCACACAGTTTGAAGAGTCAAGTTATCTTGGTTTAAGAGTTGTATGACCATTTGCGCCTCCTCGGTTTATCTGGGATTATTAGAACTTCAAGGCCAAGTGGTAGGTGTTTTCATGAAACACATGAGTTAGATGGTGTGTGGGAGAGCCAATAGATGTTTGCCAAGCCCTTACACAGTTTGAAGAGTCAAGTTATCTTGGTTTATGAGTTGTGAGCCCATTTGCGCCTTCTCGGTTTATCTTGGATTATAAGAACTTCTAGGCCAAGTAGTAGGAGTTTTCATGAAACACATGAGTTAGATGGTGTTTGGGAGAGCCAATAGATGTTTGCCAAGCCCTCACACAGAGTTTGAAGAATCAAGTTATCTTGGTTTAAGAGTTGTATGCCCATTTGCGCCTCCTCGGTTTATCTTGGATTATAAGAACTTCAAGGCCAAGTGGTAGGTGTTTTCATGAAACACATGAGTTAGATGGTGTATGGGAGAGCCAATAGATGTTTGCCAAGCCCTCACACAGTTTGAAGAGTCAAGTTATCTTGGTTTAAGAGTTGTATGCCCATTTGCGCCTTCTCGGTTTATCTTGGATTATAAGAACTTCAAGGCCAAGTGGTAGGTGTTTTCATGAAACACATGAGTTAGATGGTGTATGGGAGAGCCAATAGATGTTTGCCAAGCCCTCACACAGTTTGAAGAGTCAAGTTATCTTGGTTTAAGAGTTGTATGACCATTTGCGCCTCCTCGGTTTATCTGGGATTATAAGAACTTCAAGGCCAAGTGGTAGGTGTTTTCATGAAACACATGAGTTAGATGGTGTATGGGAGAGCCAATAGATGTTTGCCAAGCCCTCACATTGTTTGAAGAGTCAAGTTATCTTGGTTTAAGAGTTGTATGCCCATTTGCGCCTTCTCGGTTTATCTTGGATTATAAGAACTTCAAGGCCAAGTGGTAGGTGTTTTCATGAAACACATGAGTTAGATGGTGTATGGGAGAGCCAATAGATGTTTGCCAAGCCCTCACATTGTTTGAAGACTCAAGTTATCTTGTTTTAAGAGTTGTTTGTCCATTTGCGCCTTCTCAGTTTATCTTGGATTATAAGAACTTCAAGGCCAAGTGGTAGGTGTTTTCATGAAACACATGAGTTAGATGGTGTATGGGAGAGCCAATAGATGTTTGCCAAGCCCTCACATTGTTTGAAGACTCAAGTTATCTTGTTTTAAGAGTTGTTTGTCCATTTGCGCCTTCTCGGTTTATCTTGGATTATAAGAACTTCAAGGCCAAGTGGTAGGTGTTTTCATGAAACACATGAGTTAGATGGTGTATGGGAGAGCCAATAGATGTTTGCCAAGCCCTCACATTGTTTGAAGACTCAAGTTATCTTGGTTTAAGAGTTGTATGCCCATTTGCGCCTTCTCGGTTTATCTTGGATTATAAGAACTTCAAGGCCAAGTGGTAGGTGTTTTCATGAAACACATGAGTTAGATGGTGTATGGGAGAGCCAATAGATGTTTGCCAAGCCCTCACATTGTTTGAAGACTCAAGTTATCTTGTTTTAAGAGTTGTTTGTCCATTTGCGCCTTCTCGGTTTATCTTGGATTATAAGAACTTCAAGGCCAAGTGGTAGGTGATTTCATGAAACACATGAGTTAGATGGTGTATGGGAGAGCCAATAGATGTTTGCCAAGCCCTCACATTGTTTGAAGAGTCAAGTTATCTTGTTTTAAGAGTTGTTTGTCCATTTGCGCCTTCTCGGTTTATCTTGGATTATAAGAACTTCAAGGCCAAGTGGTAGGTGTTTTCATGAAACACATGAGTTAGATGGTGTATGGGAGAGCCAATAGATGTTTGCCAAGCCCTCACATTGTTTGAAGACTCAAGTTATCTTGTTTTAAGAGTTGTTTGTCCATTTGCGCCTTCTCAGTTTATCTTGGATTATAAGAACTTCAAGGCCAAGTGGTAGGTGTTTTCATGAAACACATGAGTTAGATGGTGTATGGGAGAGCCAATAGATGTTTGCCAAGCCCTCACACAGTTTGAAGAGTCAAGTTATCTTGGTTTAAGAGTTGTATGCCCATTTGCGCCTTCTCGGTTTATCTTGGATTATAAGAACTTCAAGGCCAAGTGGTAGGTGTTTTCATGAAACACATGAGTTAGATGGTGTATGGGAGAGCCAATAGATGTTTGCCAAGCCCTCACACGGTTTGAAGAGTCAAGTTATCTTGGTTTAAGAGTTGTATGCCCATTTGCGCCTCCTCGGTTTATCTGGGATTATAAGAACTTCAAGGCCAAGTGGTAGGTGTTTTCATGAAACACATGAGTTAGATGGTGTATGGGAGAGCCAATAGATGTTTGCCAAGCCCTCACACAGTTTGAAGAGTCAAGTTATCTTGGTTTAAGAGTTGTGAGCCCATTTGCGCCTTCTCGGTTTATCTTGGATTATAAGAACTTCTAGGCCAAGTAGTAGGAGTTTTCATGAAACACATGAGTTAGATGGTGTTTGGGAGAGCCAATAGATGTTTGCCAAGCCCTCACACAGTTTGAAGAATCAAGTTATCTTGGTTTAAGAGTTGTATGCCCATTTGCGCCTCCTCGGTTTATCTGGGATTATAAGAACTTCAAGGCCAAGTGGTAGGTGTTTTCATGAAACACATGAGTTAGATGGTGTATGGGAGAGCCAATAGATGTTTGCCAAGCCCTCACATTGTTTGAAGAGTCAAGTTATCTTGGTTTAAGAGTTGTTTGTCCATTTGCGCCTTCTCGGTTTATCTTGGATTATAAGAACTTCAAGGCCAAGTGGTAGGTGTTTTCATGAAACACATGAGTTAGATGGTGTATGGGAGAGCCAATAGATGTTTGCCAAGCCCTCACATTGTTTGAAGACTCAAGTTATCTTGTTTTAAGAGTTGTTTGTCCATTTGCGCCTTCTCGGTTTATCTTGGATTATAAGAACTTCAAGGCCAAGTGGTAGGTGATTTCATGAAACACATGAGTTAGATGGTGTATGGGAGAGCCAATAGATGTTTGCCAAGCCCTCACACAGTTTGAAGAGTCAAGTTATCTTGGTTTAAGAGTTGTATGCCCATTTGCGCCTTCTCGGTTTATCTTGGATTATAAGAACTTCAAGGCCAAGTGGTAGGTGTTTTCATGAAACACATGAGTTAGATGGTGTATGGGAGAGCCAATAGATGTTTGCCAAGCCCTCACATTGTTTGAAGACTCAAGTTATCTTGTTTTAAGAGTTGTTTGTTCATTTGCGCCTTCTCGGTTTATCTTGGATTATAAGAACTTCAAGGCCAAGTGGTAGGTGTTTTCATGAAACACATGAGTTAGATGGTGCATGGGAGAGCCAATAGATGTTTGCCAAGCCCTCACATTGTTTGAAGACTCAAGTTATCTTGGTTTAAGAGTTGTATGTCCATTTGCGCCTTCTCGGTTTATCTTGGATTATAAGAACTTCAAGGCCAAGTGGTAGGTGTTTTCATGAAACACATGAGTTAGATGGTGTATGGGAGAGCCAATAGATGTTTGCCAAGCCCTCACACAGTTTGAAGAGTCAAGTTATCTTGGTTTAAGAGTTGTATGCCCATTTGCGCCTTCTCGGTTTATCTTGGATTATAAGAACTTCAAGGCCAAGTGGTAGGTGTTTTCATGAAACACATGAGTTAGATGGTGTATGGGAGAGCCAATAGATGTTTGCCAAGCCCTCACACGGTTTGAAGAGTCAAGTTATCTTGGTTTAAGAGTTGTATGCCCATTTGCGCCTTCTCGGTTTATCTTGGATTATAAGAACTTCAAGGCCAAGTGGTAGGTGTTTTCATGAAACACATGAGTTAGATGGTGTATGGGAGAGCCAATAGATGTTTGCCAAGCCCTCACACAGTTTGAAGAGTCAAGTTATCTTGGTTTAAGAGTTGTGAGCCCATTTGCGCCTTCTCGGTTTATCTTGGATTATAAGAACTTCAAGGCCAAGTAGTAGGTGTTTTCATGAAACACATGAGTTAGATGGTGTATGGGAGAGCCAATAGATGTTTGCCAAGCCCTCACACAGTTTGAAGAGTCAAGTTATCTTGGTTTAAGAGTTGTATGCCCATTTGCGCCTTCTCGGTTTATCTTGGATTATAAGAACTTCAAGGCCAAGTGGTAGGTGTTTTCATGAAACACATGAGTTAGATGGTGTATGGGAGAGCCAATAGATATTTGCCAAGCCCTCACAGTGTTTGAAGAGTCAAGTTATCTTGGTTTAAGAGTTCTATGCTCATTTGCGCCTTCTCGGTTTATCTTGGATTATAAGAACTTCAAGGCCAAGTGGTAGGTGTTTTCATGAAACACATGAGTTAGATGGTGTATGGGAGAGCCAATAGATGTTTGCCAAGCCCTCACATTGTTTGAAGAGTCAAGTTATCTTGGTTTAAGAGTTGTTTGTCCATTTGCGCCTTCTCGGTTTATCTTGGATTATAAGAACTTCAAGGCCAAGTGGTAGGTGTTTTCATGAAACACATGAGTTAGATGGTGTATGGGAGAGCCAATAGATGTTTGCCAAGCCCTCACACAGTTTGAAGAGTCAAGTTATCTTGGTTTAAGAGTTGTGAGCCCATTTGCGCCTTCTCGGTTTATCTTGGATTATAAGAACTTCTAGGCCAAGTAGTAGGTGTTTTCATGAAACACATGAGTTAGATGGTGTTTGGGAGAGCCAATAGATGTTTGCCAAGCCCTCACACAGTTTGAAGAGTCAAGTTATCTTGGTTTAAGAGTTGTATGCCCATTAGCGCCTCCTCGGTTTATCTGGGATTATAAGAACTTCAAGGCCAAGTGGTAGGTGTTTTCATGAAACACATGAGTTAGATGGTGTATGGGAGAGCCAATAGATGTTTGCCAAGCCCTCACACAGTTTGAAGAGTCAAGTTATCTTGGTTTAAGAGTTGTATGCCCATTTGCGCCTTCTCGGTTTATCTTGGATTATAAGAACTTCAAGGCCAAGTGGTAGGTGTTTTCATGAAACACATGAGTTAGATGGTGTATGGGAGAGCCAATAGATGTTTGCCAAGCCCTCACAGTGTTTGAAGAGTCAAGTTATCTTGGTTTAAGAGTTGTTTGTCCATTTGCGCCTTCTCGGTTTATCTTGGATTATAAGAACTTCAAGGCCAAGTGGTAGGTGTTTTCATGAAACACATGAGTTAGATGGTGTATGGGAGAGCCAATAGATGTTTGCCAAGCCCTCACACAGTTTGAAGAGTCAAGTTATCTTGGTTTAAGAGTTGTATGCCCATTTGCGCCTTCTCGGTTTATCTTGGATTATAAGAACTTCAAGGCCAAGTGGTAGGTGTTTTCATGAAACACATGAGTTAGATGGTGTATGGGAGAGCCAATAGATGTTTGCCAAGCCCTCACACAGTTTGAAGAGTCAAGTTATCTTGGTTTAAGAGTTGTATGCCCATTTGCGCCTTCTCGGTTTATCTTGGATTATAAGAACTTCAAGGCCAAGTGGTAGGTGTTTTCATGAAACACATGAGTTAGATGGTGTATGGGAGAGCCAATAGATGTTTGCCAAGCCCTCACATTGTTTGAAGAGTCAAGTTATCTTGGTTTAAGAGTTGTATGACCATTTGCGCCTTCTCGGTTTATCTTGGATTATAAGAACTTCAAGGCCAAGTGGTAGGTGTTTTCATGAAACACATGAGTTAGATGGTGTATGGGAGAGCCAATAGATGTTTGCCAAGCCCTCACAGTTTGAAGAGTCAAGTTATCTTGGTTTATGAGTTGTGAGCCCATTTACGCCTTCTCGGTTTATCTTGGATTATAAGAACTTCAAGGCCAAGTGGTAGGTGTTTTCATGAAACACATGAGTTAGATGGTGTATGGGAGAGCCAATAGATGTTTGCCAAGCCCTCACATTGTTTGAAGAGTCAAGTTATCTTGGTTTAAGAGTTGTTTGTCCATTTGCGCCTTCTCGGTTTATCTTGGATTATAAGAACTTCAAGGCCAAGTGGTAGGTGTTTTCATGAAACACATGAGTTAGATGGTGTATGGGAGAGCCAATAGATGTTTGCCAAGCCCTCACATTGTTTGAAGAGTCAAGTTATCTTGGTTTAAGAGTTGTATGTCCATTTGCGCCTTCTCGGTTTATCTTGGATTATAAGAACTTCAAGGCCAAGTGGTAGGTGTTTTCATGAAACACATGAGTTAGATGGTGTATGGGAGAGCCAATAGATGTTTGCCAAGCCCTCACACAGTTTGAAGAGTCAAGTTATCTTGGTTTAAGAGTTGTATGCCCATTTGCGCCTTCTCGGTTTATCTTGGATTATAAGAACTTCAAGGCCAAGTGGTAGGTGTTTTCATGAAACACATGAGTTAGATGGTGTATGGGAGAGCCAATAGATGTTTGCCAAGCCCTCACATTGTTTGAAGAGTCAAGTTATCTTGGTTTAAGAGTTGTTTGTCCATTTGCGCCTTCTCGGTTTATCTTGGATTATAAGAACTTCAAGGCCAAGTGGTAGGTGTTTTCATGAAACACATGAGTTAGATGGTGCATGGGAGAGCCAATAGATGTTTGCCAAGCCCTCACATTGTTTGAAGACTCAAGTTATCTTGGTTTAAGAGTTGTATGTCCATTTGCGCCTTCTCGGTTTATCTTGGATTATAAGAACTTCAAGGCCAAGTGGTAGGTGTTTTCATGAAACACATGAGTTAGATGGTGTATGGGAGAGCCAATAGATGTTTGCCAAGCCCTCACACAGTTTGAAGAGTCAAGTTATCTTGGTTTAAGAGTTGTATGCCCATTTGCGCCTTCTCGGTTTATCTTGGATTATAAGAACTTCAAGGCCAAGTGGTAGGTGTTTTCATGAAACACATGAGTTAGATGGTGTATGGGAGAGCCAATAGATGTTTGCCAAGCCCTCACACAGTTTGAAGAGTCAAGTTATCTTGGTTTAAGAGTTGTATGCCCATTTGCGCCTTCTCGGTTTATCTTGGATTATAAGAACTTCAAGGCCAAGTGGTAGGTGTTTTCATGAAACACATGAGTTAGATGGTGTATGGGAGAGCCAATAGATGTTTGCCAAGCCCTCACACAGTTTGAAGAGTCAAGTTATCTTGGTTTAAGAGTTGTATGCCCATTTGCGCCTTCTCGGTTTATCTTGGATTATAAGAACTTCAAGGCCAAGTGGTAGGTGTTTTCATGAAACACATGAGTTAGATGGTGTATGGGAGAGCCAATAGATGTTTGCCAAGCCCTCACACAGTTTGAAGAGTCAAGTTATCTTGGTTTAAGAGTTGTATGCCCATTTGCGCCTTCTCGGTTTATCTTGGATTATAAGAACTTCAAGGCCAAGTGGTAGGTGTTTTCATGAAACACATGAGTTAGATGGTGTATGGGAGAGCCAATAGATGTTTGCCAAGCCCTCACATTGTTTGAAGAGTCAAGTTATCTTGGTTTAAGAGTTGTATGCCCATTTGCGCCTTCTCGGTTTATCTTGGATTATAAGAACTTCAAGGCCAAGTGGTAGGTGTTTTCATGAAACACATGAGTTAGATGGTGTATGGGAGAGCCAATAGATGTTTGCCAAGCCCTCACACAGTTTGAAGAGTCAAGTTATCTTGGTTTAAGAGTTGTGAGCCCATTTGCGCCTTCTCGGTTTATCTTGGATTATAAGAACTTCAAGGCCAAGTGGTAGGTGTTTTCATGAAACACATGAGTTAGATGGTGTATGGGAGAGCCAATAGATGTTTGCCAAGCCCTCACACAGTTTGAAGAGTCAAGTTATCTTGGTTTAAGAGTTGTATGCCCATTAGCGCCTCCTCGGTTTATCTGGGATTATAAGAACTTCAAGGCCAAGTGGTAGGTGTTTTCATGAAACACATGAGTTAGATGGTGTATGGGAGAGCCAATAGATGTTTGCCAAGCCCTCACACTGTTTGAAGAGTCAAGTTATCTTGGTTTAAGAGTTGTATGCCCATTTGCGCCTTCTCGGTTTATCTGGGATTATAAGAACTTCAAGGCCAAGTGGTAGGTGTTTTCATGAAACACATGAGTTAGATGGTGTATGGGAGAGCCAATAGATGTTTGCCAAGCCCTCACACAGTTTGAAGAGTCAAGTTATCTTGGTTTAAGAGTTGTATGCCCATTTGCGCCTTCTCGGTTTATCTTGGATTATAAGAACTTCAAGGCCAAGTGGTAGGTGTTTTCATGAAACACATGAGTTAGATGGTGTATGGGAGAGCCAATAGATGTTTGCCAAGCCCTCACATTGTTTGAAGAGTCAAGTTATCTTGGTTTAAGAGTTGTATGCCCATTTGCGCCTTCTCGGTTTATCTTGGATTATAAGAACTTCAAGGCCAAGTGGTAGGTGTTTTCATGAAACACATGAGTTAGATGGTGTATGGGAGAGCCAATAGATGTTTGCCAAGCCCTCACACAGTTTGAAGAGTCAAGTTATCTTGGTTTAAGAGTTGTATGCCCATTTGCGCCTTCTCGGTTTATCTTGGATTATAAGAACTTCAAGGCCAAGTGGTAGGTGTTTTCATGAAACACATGAGTTAGATGGTGTATGGGAGAGCCAATAGATGTTTGCCAAGCCCTCACATTGTTTGAAGACTCAAGTTATCTTGGTTTAAGAGTTGTATGCCCATTTGCGCCTTCTCGGTTTATCTTGGATTATAAGAACTTCAAGGCCAAGTGGTAGGTGTTTTCATGAAACACATGAGTTAGATGGTGTATGGGAGAGCCAATAGATGTTTGCCAAGCCCTCACATTGTTTGAAGAGTCAAGTTATCTTGTTTTCAGAGTTGTTTGTCCATTTGCGCCTTCTCGGTTTATCTTGGATTATAAGAACTTCAAGGCCAAGTGGTAGGTGTTTTCATGAAACACATGAGTTAGATGGTGTATGGGAGAGCCAATAGATGTTTGCCAAGCCCTCACACAGTTTGAAGAGTCAAGTTATCTTGGTTTAAGAGTTGTGAGCCCATTTGCGCCTTCTCGGTTTATCTTGGATTATAAGAACTTCTAGGCCAAGTAGTAGGAGTTTTCATGAAACACATGAGTTAGATGGTGTTTGGGAGAGCCAATAGATGTTTGCCAAGCCCTCACACAGTTTGAAGAGTCAAGTTATCTTGGTTTAAGAGTTGTATGCCCATTAGCGCCTCCTCGGTTTATCTGGGATTATAAGAACTTCAAGGCCAAGTGGTAGGTGTTTTCATGAAACACATGAGTTAGATGGTGTATGGGAGAGCCAATAGATGTTTGCCAAGCCCTCACACTGTTTGAAGAGTCAAGTTATCTTGGTTTAAGAGTTGTATGCCCATTTGCGCCTTCTCGGTTTATCTTGGATTATAAGAACTTCAAGGCCAAGTGGTAGGTGTTTTCATGAAACACATGAGTTAGATGGTGTATGGGAGAGCCAATAGATGTTTGCCAAGCCCTCACACAGTTTGAAGAGTCAAGTTATCTTGGTTTAAGAGTTGTATGCCCATTTGCGCCTTCTCGGTTTATCTTGGATTATAAGAACTTCAAGGCCAAGTGGTAGGTGTTTTCATGAAACACATGAGTTAGATGGTGTATGGGAGAGCCAATAGATGTTTGCCAAGCCCTCACATTGTTTGAAGAGTCAAGTTATCTTGGTTTAAGAGTTGTATGTCCATTTGCGCCTTCTCGGTTTATCTTGGATTATAAGAACTTCAAGGCCAAGTGGTAGGTGTTTTCATGAAACACATGAGTTAGATGGTGTATGGGAGAGCCAATAGATGTTTGCCAAGCCCTCACACAGTTTGAAGAGTCAAGTTATCTTGGTTTAAGAGTTGTATGCCCATTTGCGCCTTCTCGGTTTATCTTGGATTATAAGAACTTCAAGGCCAAGTGGTAGGTGTTTTCATGAAACACATGAGTTAGATGGTGTATGGGAGAGCCAATAGATGTTTGCCAAGCCCTCACACAGTTTGAAGAGTCAAGTTATCTTGGTTTAAGAGTTGTATGCCCATTTGCGCCTTCTCGGTTTATCTTGGATTATAAGAACTTCAAGGCCAAGTGGTAGGTGTTTTCATGAAACACATGAGTTAGATGGTGTATGGGAGAGCCAATAGATGTTTGCCAAGCCCTCACACAGTTTGAAGAGTCAAGTTATCTTGGTTTAAGAGTTGTATGCCCATTTGCGCCTTCTCGGTTTATCTTGGATTATAAGAACTTCAAGGCCAAGTGGTAGGTGTTTTCATGAAACACATGAGTTAGATGGTGTATGGGAGAGCCAATAGATGTTTGCCAAGCCCTCACACAGTTTGAAGAGTCAAGTTATCTTGGTTTAAGAGTTGTATGCCCATTTGCGCCTTCTCGGTTTATCTTGGATTATAAGAACTTCAAGGCCAAGTGGTAGGTGTTTTCATGAAACACATGAGTTAGATGGTGTATGGGAGAGCCAATAGATGTTTGCCAAGCCCTCACATTGTTTGAAGAGTCAAGTTATCTTGGTTTAAGAGTTGTATGCCCATTTGCGCCTTCTCGGTTTATCTTGGATTATAAGAACTTCAAGGCCAAGTGGTAGGTGTTTTCATGAAACACATGAGTTAGATGGTGTATGGGAGAGCCAATAGATGTTTGCCAAGCCCTCACATTGTTTGAAGAGTCAAGTTATCTTGGTTTAAGAGTTGTATGTCCATTTGCGCCTTCTCGGTTTATCTTGGATTATAAGAACTTCAAGGCCAAGTGGTAGGTGTTTTCATGAAACACATGAGTTAGATGGTGTATGGGAGAGCCAATAGATGTTTGCCAAGCCCTCACACAGTTTGAAGAGTCAAGTTATCTTGGTTTAAGAGTTGTATGCCCATTTGCGCCTTCTCGGTTTATCTTGGATTATAAGAACTTCAAGGCCAAGTGGTAGGTGTTTTCATGAAACACATGAGTTAGATGGTGTATGGGAGAGCCAATAGATGTTTGCCAAGCCCTCACATTGTTTGAAGAGTCAAGTTATCTTGGTTTAAGAGTTGTATGTCCATTTGCGCCTTCTCGGTTTATCTTGGATTATAAGAACTTCAAGGCCAAGTGGTAGGTGTTTTCATGAAACACATGAGTTAGATGGTGTATGGGAGAGCCAATAGATGTTTGCCAAGCCCTCACATTGTTTGAAGACTCAAGTTATCTTGTTTTAAGAGTTGTATGTCCATTTGCGCCTTCTCGGTTTATCTTGGATTATAAGAACTTCAAGGCCAAGTGGTAGGTGTTTTCATGAAACACATGAGTTAGATGGTGTATGGGAGAGCCAATAGATGTTTGCCAAGCCCTCACACAGTTTGAAGAGTCAAGTTATCTTGGTTTAAGAGTTGTATGCCCATTTGCGCCTTCTCGGTTTATCTTGGATTATAAGAACTTCAAGGCCAAGTGGTAGGTGTTTTCATGAAACACATGAGTTAGATGGTGTATGGGAGAGCCAATAGATGTTTGCCAAGCCCTCACACCGTTTGAAGAGTCAAGTTATCTTGGTTTAAGAGTTGTATGCCCATTTGCGCCTTCTCGGTTTATCTTGGATTATAAGAACTTCAAGGCCAAGTGGTAGGTGTTTTCATGAAACACATGAGTTAGATGGTGTATGGGAGAGCCAATAGATGTTTGCCAAGCCCTCACACTGTTTGAAGAGTCAAGTTATCTTGGTTTAAGAGTTGTATGCCCATTTGCGCCTTCTCGGTTTATCTTGGATTATAAGAACTTCAAGGCCAAGTGGTAGGTGTTTTCATGAAACACATGAGTTAGATGGTGTATGGGAGAGCCAATAGATGTTTGCCAAGCCCTCACACAGTTTGAAGAGTCAAGTTATCTTGGTTTAAGAGTTGTATGCCCATTTGCGCCTTCTCGGTTTATCTTGGATTATAAGAACTTCAAGGCCAAGTGGTAGGTGTTTTCATGAAACACATGAGTTAGATGGTGTATGGGAGAGCCAATAGATGTTTGCCAAGCCCTCACATTGTTTGAAGAGTCAAGTTATCTTGGTTTAAGAGTTGTATGCCCATTTGCGCCTTCTCGGTTTATCTTGGATTATAAGAACTTCAAGGCCAAGTGGTAGGTGTTTTCATGAAACACATGAGTTAGATGGTGTATGGGAGAGCCAATAGATGTTTGCCAAGCCCTCACACAGTTTGAAGAGTCAAGTTATCTTGGTTTAAGAGTTGTATGCCCATTTGCGCCTTCTCGGTTTATCTTGGATTATAAGAACTTCAAGGCCAAGTGGTAGGTGTTTTCATGAAACACATGAGTTAGATGGTGTATGGGAGAGCCAATAGATGTTTGCCAAGCCCTCACATTGTTTGAAGAGTCAAGTTATCTTGGTTTAAGAGTTGTATGACCATTTGCGCCTTCTCGGTTTATCTTGGATTATAAGAACTTCAAGGCCAAGTGGTAGGTGTTTTCATGAAACACATGAGTTAGATGGTGTGTGGGAGAGCCAATAGATGTTTGCCAAGCCCTCACACAGTTTGAAGAGTCAAGTTATCTTGGTTTAAGAGTTGTGAGCCCATTTGCGCCTTCTCGGTTTATCTTGGATTATAAGAACTTCAAGGCCAAGTGGTAGGTGTTTTCATGAAACACATGAGTTAGATGGTGTTTGGGTGAGCCAATAGATGTTTGCCTAGCCCTCACACTGTTTGAAGAGTCAAGTTATCTTGGTTTAAGAGTTGTATGCCCATTTGCGCCTCCTCGGTTTATCTTGGATTATAAGAACTTCAAGGCCAAGTGGTAGGTGTTTTCATGAAACACATGACTTAGATGGTGTATGGGAGAGCCAATAGATGTTTGCCAAGCCCTTACATTGTTTGAAGAGTCAAGTTATCTTGGTTTAAGTGTTGTATGCTCATTTGCGCCTTCTCGGTTTATCTTGGATTATAAGAACTTCAAGGCCAAGTGGTAGGTGTTTTCATGAAACACATGAGTTAGATGGTGTATGGGAGAGCCAATAGATGTTTGCCAAGCCCTCACACAGTTTGAAGAGTCAAGTTATCTTGGTTTAAGAGTTGTATGCCCATTTGCGCCTTCTCGGTTTATCTTGGATTATAAGAACTTCAAGGCCAAGTGGTAGGTGTTTTCATGAAACACATGAGTTAGATGGTGTATGGGAGAGCCAATAGATGTTTGCCAAGCCCTCACATTGTTTGAAGAGTCAAGTTATCTTGGTTTAAGAGTTGTATGCCCATTTGCGCCTTCTCGGTTTATCTTGGATTATAAGAACTTCAAGGCCAAGTGGTAGGTGTTTTCATGAAACACATGAGTTAGATGGTGTATGGGAGAGCCAATAGATGTTTGCCAAGCCCTCACAAGCTATGAAGAGTCAAGTTATCTTGGTTTAAGAGTTGTATGCCCATTTGCGCCTTCTCGGTTTATCTTGGATTATAAGAACTTCAAGGCCAAGTGGTAGGTGTTTTCATGAAACACATGAGTTAGATGGTGTATGGGAGAGCCAATAGATGTTTGCCAAGCCCTCACACAGTTTGAAGAGTCAAGTTATCTTGGTTTAAGAGTTGTATGACCATTTGCGCCTCCTCGGTTTATCTTGGATTATAAGAACTTCAAGGCCAAGTGGTAGGTGTTTTCATGAAACACATGAGTTAGATGGTGTATGGGAGAGCCAATAGATGTTTGCCAAGCCCTCACACAGTTTGAAGAGTCAAGTTATCTTGGTTTAAGAGTTGTGAGCCCATTTGCGCCTTCTCGGTTTATCTTGGATTATAAGAACTTCAAGGCCAAGTGGTAGGTGTTTTCATGAAACACATGAGTTAGATGGTGTATGGGAGAGCCAATAGATGTTTGCCAAGCCCTCACACAGTTTGAAGAGTCAAGTTATCTTGGTTTAAGAGTTGTATGCCCATTTGCGCCTTCTCGGTTTATCTTGGATTATAAGAACTTCAAGGCCAAGTGGTAGGTGTTTTCATGAAACACATGAGTTAGATGGTGTATGGGAGAGCCAATAGATGTTTGCCAAGCCCTCACATTTTGAAGAGTCAAGTTATCTTGGTTTAAGAGTTGTATGCCCATTTGCGCCTTCTCGGTTTATCTTGGATTATAAGAACTTCAAGGCCAAGTGGTAGGTGTTTTCATGAAACACATGAGTTAGATGGTGTATGGGAGAGCCAATAGATGTTTGCCAAGCCCTCACATTGTTTGAAGAGTCAAGTTATCTTGGTTTAAGAGTTGTATGCCCATTTGCGCCTTCTCGGTTTATCTTGGATTATAAGAACTTCAAGGCCAAGTGGTAGGTGTTTTCATGAAACACATGAGTTAGATGGTGTATGGGAGAGCCAATAGATGTTTGCCAAGCCCTCACACAGTTTGAAGAGTCAAGTTATCTTGGTTTAAGAGTTGTATGCCCATTTGCGCCTTCTCGGTTTATCTTGGATTATAAGAACTTCAAGGCCAAGTGGTAGGTGTTTTCATGAAACACATGAGTTAGATGGTGTATGGGAGAGCCAATAGATGTTTGCCAAGCCCTCACAGTGTTTGAAGAGTCAAGTTATCTTGGTTTAAGAGTTGTATGCCCATTTGCGCCTTCTCGGTTTATCTTGGATTATAAGAACTTCAAGGCCAAGTGGTAGGTGTTTTCATGAAACACATGAGTTAGATGGTGTATGGGAGAGCCAATAGATGTTTGCCAAGCCCTCACACAGTTTGAAGAGTCAAGTTATCTTGGTTTAAGAGTTGTGAGCCCATTTGCGCCTTCTCGGTTTATCTTGGATTATAAGAACTTCTAGGCCAAGTGGTAGGAGTTTTCATGAAACACATGAGTTAGATGGTGTATGGGAGAGCCAATAGATGTTTGCCAAGCCCTCACAGTTTGAAGAGTCAAGTTATCTTGGTTTAAGAGTTGTATGCCCATTAGCGCCTCCTCGGTTTATCTGGGATTATAAGAACTTCAAGGCCAAGTGGTAGGTGTTTTCATGAAACACATGAGTTAGATGGTGTATGGGAGAGCCAATAGATGTTTGCCAAGCCCTCACACTGTTTGAAGAGTCAAGTTATCTTGGTTTAAGAGTTGTATGCCCATTTGCGCCTTCTCGGTTTATCTTGGATTATAAGAACTTCAAGGCCAAGTGGTAGGTGTTTTCATGAAACACATGAGTTAGATGGTGTATGGGAGAGCCAATAGATGTTTGCCAAGCCCTCACACGGTTTGAAGAGTCAAGTTATCTTGGTTTAAGAGTTGTATGCCCATTTGCGCCTTCTCGGTTTATCTTGGATTATAAGAACTTCAAGGCCAAGTGGTAGGTGTTTTCATGAAACACATGAGTTAGATGGTGCATGGGAGAGCCAATAGATGTTTGCCAAGCCCTCACATTGTTTGAAGAGTCAAGTTATCTTGGTTTAAGAGTTGTATGCCCATTTGCGCCTTCTCGGTTTATCTTGGATTATAAGAACTTCAAGGCCAAGTGGTAGGTGTTTTCATGAAACACATGAGTTAGATGGTGTATGGGAGAGCCAATAGATGTTTGCCAAGCCCTCACACAGCTTGAAGAGTCAAGTTATCTTGGTTGAAGAGTTGTATGCCCATTTGCGCCTTCTCGGTTTATCTTGGATTATAAGAACTTCAAGGCCAAGTGGTAGGTGTTTTCATGAAACACATGAGTTAGATGGTGTTTGGGAGAGCCAATAGATGTTTGCCAAGCCCTCACACAGTTTGAAGAGTCAAGTTATCTTGGTTTAAGAGTTGTATGCCCATTTGCGCCTTCTCGGTTTATCTTGGATTATAAGAACTTCAAGGCCAAGTGGTAGGTGTTTTCATGAAACACATGAGTTAGATGGTGTATGGGAGAGCCAATAGATGTTTGCCAAGCCCTCACACTGTTTGAAGAGTCAAGTTATCTTGGTTTAAGAGTTGTATGCCCATTTGCGCCTTCTCGGTTTATCTTGGATTATAAGAACTTCAAGGCCAAGTGGTAGGTGTTTTCATGAAACACATGAGTTAGATGGTGTATGGGAGAGCCAATAGATGTTTGCCAAGCCCTCACACAGTTTGAAGAGTCAAGTTATCTTGGTTTAAGAGTTGTATGCCCATTTGCGCCTTCTCGGTTTATCTTGGATTATAAGAACTTCAAGGCCAAGTGGTAGGTGTTTTCATGAAACACATGAGTTAGATGGTGTATGGGAGAGCCAATAGATGTTTGCCAAGCCCTCACATTGTTTGAAGAGTCAAGTTATCTTGGTTTAAGAGTTGTATGCCCATTTGCGCCTTCTCGGTTTATCTTGGATTATAAGAACTTCAAGGCCAAGTGGTAGGTGTTTTCATGAAACACATGAGTTAGATGGTGTATGGGAGAGCCAATAGATGTTTGCCAAGCCCTCACACAGTTTGAAGAGTCAAGTTATCTTGGTTTAAGAGTTGTATGCCCATTTGCGCCTTCTCGGTTTATCTTGGATTATAAGAACTTCAAGGCCAAGTGGTAGGTGTTTTCATGAAACACATGAGTTAGATGGTGTATGGGAGAGCCAATAGATGTTTGCCAAGCCCTCACACAGTTTGAAGAGTCAAGTTATCTTGGTTTAAGAGTTGTATGCCCATTTGCGCCTTCTCGGTTTATCTTGGATTATAAGAACTTCAAGGCCAAGTGGTAGGTGTTTTCATGAAACACATGAGTTAGATGGTGTATGGGAGAGCCAATAGATGTTTGCCAAGCCCTCACATTGTTTGAAGAGTCAAGTTATCTTGGTTTAAGAGTTGTTTGTCCATTTGCGCCTTCTCGGTTTATCTTGGATTATAAGAACTTCAAGGCCAAGTGGTAGGTGTTTTCATGAAACACATGAGTTAGATGGTGTATGGGAGAGCCAATAGATGTTTGCCAAGCCCTCACATTGTTTGAAGAGTCAAGTTATCTTGGTTTAAGAGTTGTTTGTCCATTTGCGCCTTCTCGGTTTATCTTGGATTATAAGAACTTCAAGGCCAAGTGGTAGGTGTTTTCATGAAACACATGAGTTAGATGGTGTATGGGAGAGCCAATAGATGTTTGCCAAGCCCTCACATTGTTTGAAGAGTCAAGTTATCTTGGTTTAAGAGTTGTATGCCCATTTGCGCCTTCTCGGTTTATCTTGGATTATAAGAACTTCAAGGCCAAGTGGTAGGTGTTTTCATGAAACACATGAGTTAGATGGTGTATGGGAGAGCCAATAGATGTTTGCCAAGCCCTCACATTGTTTGAAGAGTCAAGTTATCTTGTTTTAAGAGTTGTATGTCCATTTGCGCCTTCTCGGTTTATCTTGGATTATAAGAACTTCAAGGCCAAGTGGTAGGTGTTTTCATGAAACACATGAGTTAGATGGTGTATGGGAGAGCCAATAGATGTTTGCCAAGCCCTCACATTGTTTGAAGAGTCAAGTTATCTTGGTTTAAGAGTTGTATGTCCATTTGCGCCTTCTCGGTTTATCTTGGATTATAAGAACTTCAAGGCCAAGTGGTAGGTGTTTTCATGAAACACATGAGTTAGATGGTGTATGGGAGAGCCAATAGATGTTTGCCAAGCCCTCACACAGTTTGAAGAGTCAAGTTATCTTGGTTTAAGAGTTGTATGCCCATTTGCGCCTTCTCGGTTTATCTTGGATTATAAGAACTTCAAGGCCAAGTGGTAGGTGTTTTCATGAAACACATGAGTTAGATGGTGTATGGGAGAGCCAATAGATGTTTGCCAAGCCCTCACATTGTTTGAAGAGTCAAGTTATCTTGGTTTAAGAGTTGTATGTCCATTTGCGCCTTCTCGGTTTATCTTGGATTATAAGAACTTCAAGGCCAAGTGGTAGGTGTTTTCATGAAACACATGAGTTAGATGGTGTATGGGAGAGCCAATAGATGTTTGCCAAGCCCTCACATTGTTTGAAGAGTCAAGTTATCTTGGTTTAAGAGTTGTATGTCCATTTGCGCCTTCTCGGTTTATCTTGGATTATAAGAACTTCAAGGCCAAGTGGTAGGTGTTTTCATGAAACACATGAGTTAGATGGTGTATGGGAGAGCCAATAGATGTTTGCCAAGCCCTCACACAGTTTGAAGAGTCAAGTTATCTTGGTTTAAGAGTTGTATGCCCATTTGCGCCTTCTCGGTTTATCTTGGATTATAAGAACTTCAAGGCCAAGTGGTAGGTGTTTTCATGAAACACATGAGTTAGATGGTGTATGGGAGAGCCAATAGATGTTTGCCAAGCCCTCACACAGTTTGAAGAGTCAAGTTATCTTGGTTTAAGAGTTGTATGCCCATTTGCGCCTTCTCGGTTTATCTTGGATTATAAGAACTTCAAGGCCAAGTGGTAGGTGTTTTCATGAAACACATGAGTTAGATGGTGTATGGGAGAGCCAATAGATGTTTGCCAAGCCCACCCACCCTGTGAAGAGTCAAGTTATCTTGGTTTAAGAGTTGTATGCCCATTTGCGCCTTCTCGGTTTATCTTGGATTATAAGAACTTCAAGGCCAAGTGGTAGGTGTTTTCATGAAACACATGAGTTAGATGGTGTATGGGAGAGCCAATAGATGTTTGCCAAGCCCTCACATTGTTTGAAGAGTCAAGTTATCTTGGTTTAAGAGTTGTATGCCCATTTGCGCCTTCTCGGTTTATCTTGGATTATAAGAACTTCAAGGCCAAGTGGTAGGTGTTTTCATGAAACACATGAGTTAGATGGTGTATGGGAGAGCCAATAGATGTTTGCCAAGCCCTCACATTGTTTGAAGAGTCAAGTTATCTTGGTTTAAGAGTTGTATGTCCATTTGCGCCTTCTCGGTTTATCTTGGATTATAAGAACTTCAAGGCCAAGTGGTAGGTGTTTTCATGAAACACATGAGTTAGATGGTGTATGGGAGAGCCAATAGATGTTTGCCAAGCCCTCACACGGTTTGAAGAGTCAAGTTATCTTGGTTTAAGAGTTGTGAGCCCATTTGCGCCTTCTCGGTTTATCTTGGATTATAAGAACTTCAAGGCCAAGTGGTAGGTGTTTTCATGAAACACATGAGTTAGATGGTGTATGGGAGAGCCAATAGATGTTTGCCAAGCCCTCACACAGTTTGAAGAGTCAAGTTATCTTGGTTTAAGAGTTGTATGCCCATTTGCGCCTTCTCGGTTTATCTTGGATTATAAGAACTTCAAGGCCAAGTGGTAGGTGTTTTCATGAAACACATGAGTTAGATGGTGTATGGGAGAGCCAATAGGTGTTTGCCAAGCCCTCACACGGTTTGAAGAGTCAAGTTATCTTGGTTTAAGAGTTGTATGCCCATTTGCGCCTTCTCGGTTTATCTTGGATTATAAGAACTTCAAGGCCAAGTGGTAGGTGTTTTCATGAAACACATGAGTTAGATGGTGTATGGGAGAGCCAATAGATGTTTGCCAAGCCCTCACACAGTTTGAAGAGTCAAGTTATCTTGGTTTAAGAGTTGTATGCCCATTTGCGCCTTCTCGGTTTATCTTGGATTATAAGAACTTCAAGGCCAAGTGGTAGGTGTTTTCATGAAACACATGAGTTAGATGGTGTATGGGAGAGCCAATAGATGTTTGCCAAGCCCTCACATTGTTTGAAGTCTCAAGTTATCTTGGTTTAAGAGTTGTATGTCCATTTGCGCCTTCTCGGTTTATCTTGGATTATAAGAACTTCAAGGCCAAGTGGTAGGTGTTTTCATGAAACACATGAGTTAGATGGTGTATGGGAGAGCCAATAGATGTTTGCCAAGCCCTCACACAGTTTGAAGAGTCAAGTTATCTTGGTTTAAGAGTTGTATGCCCATTTGCGCCTTCTCGGTTTATCTTGGATTATAAGAACTTCAAGGCCAAGTGGTAGGTGTTTTCATGAAACACATGAGTTAGATGGTGTATGGGAGAGCCAATAGATGTTTGCCAAGCCCTCACATTTGAAGAGTCAAGTTATCTTGGTTTAAGAGTTGTATGCCCATTTGCGCCTTCTCGGTTTATCTTGGATTATAAGAACTTCAAGGCCAAGTGGTAGGTGTTTTCATGAAACACATGAGTTAGATGGTGTATGGGAGAGCCAATAGATGTTTGCCAAGCCCTCACATTGTTTGAAGAGTCAAGTTATCTTGGTTTAAGAGTTGTATGCCCATTTGCGCCTTCTCGGTTTATCTTGGATTATAAGAACTTCAAGGCCAAGTGGTAGGTGTTTTCATGAAACACATGAGTTAGATGGTGTATGGGAGAGCCAATAGATGTTTGCCAAGCCCTCACATTGTTTGAAGAGTCAAGTTATCTTGGTTTAAGAGTTGTTTGTCCATTTGCGCCTTCTCGGTTTATCTTGGATTATAAGAACTTCAAGGCCAAGTGGTAGGTGTTTTCATGAAACACATGAGTTAGATGGTGTATGGGAGAGCCAATAGATGTTTGCCAAGCCCTCACACAGTTTGAAGAGTCAAGTTATCTTGGTTTAAGAGTTGTATGCCCATTTGCGCCTTCTCGGTTTATCTTGGATTATAAGAACTTCAAGGCCAAGTGGTAGGTGTTTTCATGAAACACATGAGTTAGATGGTGTATGGGAGAGCCAATAGATGTTTGCCAAGCCCTCACACTTTGAAGAGTCAAGTTATCTTGGTTTAAGAGTTGTATGCCCATTTGCGCCTTCTCGGTTTATCTTGGATTATAAGAACTTCAAGGCCAAGTGGTAGGTGTTTTCATGAAACACATGAGTTAGATGGTGTATGGGAGAGCCAATAGATGTTTGCCAAGCCCTCACACAGTTTGAAGAGTCAAGTTATCTTGGTTTAAGAGTTGTATGCCCATTTGCGCCTTCTCGGTTTATCTTGGATTATAAGAACTTCAAGGCCAAGTGGTAGGTGTTTTCATGAAACACATGAGTTAGATGGTGTATGGGAGAGCCAATAGATGTTTGCCAAGCCCTCACACAGTTTGAAGAGTCAAGTTATCTTGGTTTAAGAGTTGTATGCCCATTTGCGCCTTCTCGGTTTATCTTGGATTATAAGAACTTCAAGGCCAAGTGGTAGGTGTTTTCATGAAACACATGAGTTAGATGGTGTATGGGAGAGCCAATAGATGTTTGCCAAGCCCTCACATTGTTTGAAGAGTCAAGTTATCTTGGTTTAAGAGTTGTATGCCCATTTGCGCCTTCTCGGTTTATCTTGGATTATAAGAACTTCAAGGCCAAGTGGTAGGTGTTTTCATGAAACACATGAGTTAGATGGTGTATGGGAGAGCCAATAGATGTTTGCCAAGCCCTCACACAGTTTGAAGAGTCAAGTTATCTTGGTTTAAGAGTTGTGAGCCCATTTGCGCCTTCTCGGTTTATCTTGGATTATAAGAACTTCAAGGCCAAGTGATAGGTGTTTTCATGAAACACATGAGTTAGATGGTGTTTGGGTGAGCCAATAGATGTTTGCCAAGCCCTCACACAGTTTGAAGAGTCAAGTTATCTTGGTTTAAGAGTTGTATGCCCATTTGCGCCTCCTCGGTTTATCTTGGATTATAAGAACTTCAAGGCCAAGTGGTAGGTGTTTTCATGAAACACATGAGTTAGATGGTGTATGGGAGAGCCAATAGATGTTTGCCAAGCCCTCACACTGTTTGAAGAGTCAAGTTATCTTGGTTTAAGAGTTGTATGCCCATTTGCGCCTCCTCGGTTTATCTGGGATTATAAGAACTTCAAGGCCAAGTGGTAGGTGTTTTCATGAAACACATGAGTTAGATGGTGTATGGGAGAGCCAATAGATGTTTGCCAAGCCCTCACACTCTTTGAAGAGTCAAGTTATCTTGGTTTAAGAGTTGTATGCCCATTTGCGCCTTCTCGGTTTATCTTGGATTATAAGAACTTCAAGGCCAAGTGGTAGGTGTTTTCATGAAACACATGAGTTAGATGGTGTATGGGAGAGCCAATAGATGTTTGCCAAGCCCTCACATTGTTTGAAGAGTCAAGTTATCTTGGTTTAAGAGTTGTTTGTCCATTTGCGCCTTCTCGGTTTATCTTGGATTATAAGAACTTCAAGGCCAAGTGGTAGGTGTTTTCATGAAACACATGAGTTAGATGGTGTATGGGAGAGCCAATAGATGTTTGCCAAGCCCTCACATTGTTTGAAGAGTCAAGTTATCTTGGTTTAAGAGTTGTATGCCCATTTGCGCCTTCTCGGTTTATCTTGGATTATAAGAACTTCAAGGCCAAGTGGTAGGTGTTTTCATGAAACACATGAGTTAGATGGTGTATGGGAGAGCCAATAGATGTTTGCCAAGCCCTCACACAGTTTGAAGAGTCAAGTTATCTTGGTTTAAGAGTTGTATGTCCATTTGCGCCTTCTCGGTTTATCTTGGATTATAAGAACTTCAAGGCCAAGTGGTAGGTGTTTTCATGAAACACATGAGTTAGATGGTGTATGGGAGAGCCAATAGATGTTTGCCAAGCCCTCACATTGTTTGAAGAGTCAAGTTATCTTGGTTTAAGAGTTGTATGTCCATTTGCGCCTTCTCGGTTTATCTTGGATTATAAGAACTTCAAGGCCAAGTGGTAGGTGTTTTCATGAAACACATGAGTTAGATGGTGTATGGGAGAGCCAATAGATGTTTGCCAAGCCCTCACTTTGTTTGAAGAGTCAAGTTATCTTGTTTTAAGAGTTGTTTGTCCATTTGCGCCTTCTCGGTTTATCTTGGATTATAAGAACTTCAAGGCCAAGTGGTAGGTGTTTTCATGAAACACATGAGTTAGATGGTGTATGGGAGAGCCAATAGATGTTTGCCAAGCCCTCACACAGTTTGAAGAGTCAAGTTATCTTGGTTTAAGAGTTGTATGCCCATTTGCGCCTTCTCGGTTTATCTTGGATTATAAGAACTTCAAGGCCAAGTGGTAGGTGTTTTCATGAAACACATGAGTTAGATGGTGTATGGGAGAGCCAATAGATGTTTGCCAAGCCCTCACACAGTTTGAAGAGTCAAGTTATCTTGGTTTAAGAGTTGTATGACCATTTGCGCCTCCTCGGTTTATCTTGGATTATAAGAACTTCAAGGCCAAGTGGTAGGTGTTTTCATGAAACACATGAGTTAGATGGTGTATGGGAGAGCCAATAGATGTTTGCCAAGCCCTCACACAGTTTGAAGAGTCAAGTTATCTTGGTTTAAGAGTTGTGAGCCCATTTGCGCCTTCTCGGTTTATCTTGGATTATAAGAACTTCAAGGCCAAGTGGTAGGTGTTTTCATGAAACACATGAGTTAGATGGTGTATGGGAGAGCCAATAGATGTTTGCCAAGCCCTCACCCTCCTTGAAGAGTCAAGTTATCTTGGTTTAAGAGTTGTATGCCCATTTGCGCCTTCTCGGTTTATCTTGGATTATAAGAACTTCAAGGCCAAGTGGTAGGTGTTTTCATGAAACACATGAGTTAGATGGTGTATGGGAGAGCCAATAGATGTTTGCCAAGCCCTCACACAGTTTGAAGAGTCAAGTTATCTTATTTTAAGAGTTGTATGTCCATTTGCTCCTTCTCGGTTTATCTTGGATTATAAGAACTTCAAGGCCAAGTGGTAGGTGTTTTCATGAAACACATGACTTAGATGGTGTATGGGAGAGCCAATAGATGTTTGCTAAGCCCTCACACGGTTTGAAGAGTCAAGTTATCTTGGTTTAAGAGTTGTATGCCCATTTGCGCCTTCTCGGTTTATCTTGGATTATAAGAACTTCAAGGCCAAGTGGTAGGTGTTTTCATGAAACACATGAGTTAGATGGTGTATGGGAGAGCCAATAGATGTTTGCCAAGCCCTCACACGCTTTGAAGAGTCAAGTTATCTTGGTTTAAGAGTTGTATGCCCATTTGCGCCTTCTCGGTTTATCTTGGATTATAAGAACTTCAAGGCCAAGTGGTAGGTGTTTTCATGAAACACATGAGTTAGATGGTGTATGGGAGAGCCAATAGATGTTTGCCAAGCCCTCACATTGTTTGAAGAGTCAAGTTATCTTGGTTTAAGAGTTGTTTGTCCATTTGCGCCTTCTCGGTTTATCTTGGATTATAAGAACTTCAAGGCCAAGTGGTAGGTGTTTTCATGAAACACATGAGTTAGATGGTGTATGGGAGAGCCAATAGATGTTTGCCAAGCCCTCACATTGTTTGAAGAGTCAAGTTATCTTGGTTTAAGAGTTGTTTGTCCATTTGCGCCTTCTCGGTTTATCTTGGATTATAAGAACTTCAAGGCCAAGTGGTAGGTGATTTCATGAAACACATGAGTTAGATGGTGTATGGGAGAGCCAATAGATGTTTGCCAAGCCCTCACACATTTTGAAGAGTCAAGTTATCTTGGTTTAAGAGTTGTATGCCCATTTGCGCCTTCTCGGTTTATCTTGGATTATAAGAACTTCAAGGCCAAGTGGTAGGTGTTTTCATGAAACACATGATTTAGATGGTGTATGGGAGAGCCAATAGATGTTTGCCAAGCCCTCACACAGTTTGAAGAGTCAAGTTATCTTATTTTAAGAGTTGTATGTCCATTTGCGCCTTCTCGGTTTATCTTGGATTATAAGAACTTCAAGGCCAAGTGGTAGGTGTTTTCATGAAACACATGAGTTAGATGGTGTATGGGAGAGCCAATAGATGTTTGCCAAGCCCTCACATTGTTTGAAGACTCAAGTTATCTTGGTTTAAGAGTTGTATGCCCATTTGCGCCTTCTCGGTTTATCTTGGATTATAAGAACTTCAAGGCCAAGTGGTAGGTGTTTTCATGAAACACATGAGTTAGATGGTGTATGGGAGAGCCAATAGATGTTTGCCAAGCCCTCACTTTGTTTGAAGAGTCAAGTTATCTTGTTTTAAGAGTTGTTTGTCCATTTGCGCCTTCTCGGTTTATCTTGGATTATAAGAACTTCAAGGCCAAGTGGTAGGTGTTTTCATGAAACACATGAGTTAGATGGTGTATGGGAGAGCCAATAGATGTTTGCCAAGCCCTCACACACTTTGAAGAGTCAAGTTATCTTGGTTTAAGAGTTGTATGCCCATTTGCGCCTTCTCGGTTTATCTTGGATTATAAGAACTTCAAGGCCAAGTGGTAGGTGTTTTCATGAAACACATGAGTTAGATGGTGTATGGGAGAGCCAATAGATGTTTGCCAAGCCCTCACACAGTTTGAAGAGTCAAGTTATCTTGGTTTAAGAGTTGTATGCCCATTTGCGCCTTCTCGGTTTATCTTGGATTATAAGAACTTCAAGGCCAAGTGGTAGGTGTTTTCATGAAACACATGAGTTAGATGGTGTATGGGAGAGCCAATAGATGTTTGCCAAGCCCTCACACAGTTTGAAGAGTCAAGTTATCTTGGTTTAAGAGTTGTATGCCCATTTGCGCCTTCTCGGTTTATCTTGGATTATAAGAACTTCAAGGCCAAGTGGTAGGTGTTTTCATGAAACACATGAGTTAGATGGTGTATGGGAGAGCCAATAGATGTTTGCCAAGCCCTCACACAGTTTGAAGAGTCAAGTTATCTTGGTTTAAGAGTTGTATGCCCATTTGCGCCTTCTCGGTTTATCTTGGATTATAAGAACTTCAAGGCCAAGTGGTAGGTGTTTTCATGAAACACATGAGTTAGATGGTGTATGGGAGAGCCAATAGATGTTTGCCAAGCCCTCACATTGTTTGAAGAGTCAAGTTATCTTGGTTTAAGAGTTGTTTGTCCATTTGCGCCTTCTCGGTTTATCTTGGATTATAAGAACTTCAAGGCCAAGTGGTAGGTGTTTTCATGAAACACATGAGTTAGATGGTGTATGGGAGAGCCAATAGATGTTTGCCAAGCCCTCACACAGTTTGAAGAGTCAAGTTATCTTGGTTTAAGAGTTGTATGTCCATTTGCGCCTTCTCGGTTTATCTTGGATTATAAGAACTTCAAGGCCAAGTGGTAGGTGTTTTCATGAAACACATGAGTTAGATGGTGTATGGGAGAGCCAATAGATGTTTGCCAAGCCCTCACACTGTTTGAAGAGTCAAGTTATCTTGGTTTAAGAGTTGTATGCCCATTTGCGCCTTCTCGGTTTATCTTGGATTATAAGAACTTCAAGGCCAAGTGGTAGGTGTTTTCATGAAACACATGAGTTAGATGGTGTATGGGAGAGCCAATAGATGTTTGCCAAGCCCTCACATTGTTTGAAGACTCAAGTTATCTTGTTTTAAGAGTTGTATGTCCATTTGCGCCTTCTCGGTTTATCTTGGATTATAAGAACTTCAAGGCCAAGTGGTAGGTGTTTTCATGAAACACATGAGTTAGATGGTGTATGGGAGAGCCAATAGATGTTTGCCAAGCCCTCACTTTGTTTGAAGACTCAAGTTATCTTGTTTTAAGAGTTGTTTGTCCATTTGCGCCTTCTCGGTTTATCTTGGATTATAAGAACTTCAAGGCCAAGTGGTAGGTGATTTCATGAAACACATGAGTTAGATGGTGTATGGGAGAGCCAATAGATGTTTGCCAAGCCCTCACACAGTTTGAAGAGTCAAGTTATCTTGGTTTAAGAGTTGTATGCCCATTTGCGCCTTCTCGGTTTATCTTGGATTATAAGAACTTCAAGGCCAAGTGGTAGGTGTTTTCATGAAACACATGAGTTAGATGGTGTTTGGGAGAGCCAATAGATGTTTGCCAAGCCCTCACACAGTTTGAAGAGTCAAGTTATCTTGGTTTAAGAGTTGTATGCCCATTTGCGCCTTCTCGGTTTATCTTGGATTATAAGAACTTCAAGGCCAAGTGGTAGGTGTTTTCATGAAACACATGAGTTAGATGGTGTATGGGAGAGCCAATAGATGTTTGCCAAGCCCTCACACAGTTTGAAGAGTCAAGTTATCTTGGTTTAAGAGTTGTATGCCCATTTGCGCCTTCTCGGTTTATCTTGGATTATAAGAACTTCAAGGCCAAGTGGTAGGTGTTTTCATGAAACACATGAGTTAGATGGTGCATGGGAGAGCCAATAGATGTTTGCCAAGCCCTCACATTGTTTGAAGACTCAAGTTATCTTGGTTTAAGAGTTGTATGCCCATTTGCGCCTTCTCGGTTTATCTTGGATTATAAGAACTTCAAGGCCAAGTGGTAGGTGTTTTCATGAAACACATGAGTTAGATGGTGTATGGGAGAGCCAATAGATGTTTGCCAAGCCCTCACATTGTTTGAAGAGTCAAGTTATCTTGGTTTAAGAGTTGTATGTCCATTTGCGCCTTCTCGGTTTATCTTGGATTATAAGAACTTCAAGGCCAAGTGGTAGGTGTTTTCATGAAACACATGAGTTAGATGGTGTATGGGAGAGCCAATAGATGTTTGCCAAGCCCTCACACAGTTTGAAGAGTCAAGTTATCTTGGTTTAAGAGTTGTATGCCCATTTGCGCCTTCTCGGTTTATCTTGGATTATAAGAACTTCAAGGCCAAGTGGTAGGTGTTTTCATGAAACACATGAGTTAGATGGTGTATGGGAGAGCCAATAGATGTTTGCCAAGCCCTCACACAGTTTGAAGAGTCAAGTTATCTTGGTTTAAGAGTTGTATGCCCATTTGCGCCTTCTCGGTTTATCTTGGATTATAAGAACTTCAAGGCCAAGTGGTAGGTGTTTTCATGAAACACATGAGTTAGATGGTGTATGGGAGAGCCAATAGATGTTTGCCAAGCCCTCACACAGTTTGAAGAGTCAAGTTATCTTGGTTTAAGAGTTGTGAGCCCATTTGCGCCTTCTCGGTTTATCTTGGATTATAAGAACTTCAAGGCCAAGTGGTAGGTGTTTTCATGAAACACATGAGTTAGATGGTGTATGGGAGAGCCAATAGATGTTTGCCAAGCCCTCACACAGTTTGAAGAGTCAAGTTATCTTGGTTTAAGAGTTGTATGCCCATTTGCGCCTCCTCGGTTTATCTGGGATTATAAGAACTTCAAGGCCAAGTGGTAGGTGTTTTCATGAAACACATGAGTTAGATGGTGTATGGGAGAGCCAATAGATGTTTGCCAAGCCCTCACACTGTTTGAAGAGTCAAGTTATCTTGGTTTAAGAGTTGTATGCCCATTTGCGCCTTCTCGGTTTATCTTGGATTATAAGAACTTCAAGGCCAAGTGGTAGGTGTTTTCATGAAACACATGAGTTAGATGGTGTATGGGAGAGCCAATAGATGTTTGCCAAGCCCTCACACAGTTTGAAGAGTCAAGTTATCTTGGTTTAAGAGTTGTATGCCCATTTGCGCCTTCTCGGTTTATCTTGGATTATAAGAACTTCAAGGCCAAGTGGTAGGTGTTTTCATGAAACACATGAGTTAGATGGTGTATGGGAGAGCCAATAGATGTTTGCCAAGCCCTCACATTGTTTGAAGAGTCAAGTTATCTTGGTTTAAGAGTTGTATGTCCATTTGCGCCTTCTCGGTTTATCTTGGATTATAAGAACTTCAAGGCCAAGTGGTAGGTGTTTTCATGAAACACATGAGTTAGATGGTGTATGGGAGAGCCAATAGATGTTTGCCAAGCCCTCACATAGTTTGAAGAGTCAAGTTATCTTGGTTTAAGAGTTGTATGTCCATTTGCGCCTTCTCGGTTTATCTTGGATTATAAGAACTTCAAGGCCAAGTGGTAGGTGTTTTCATGAAACACATGAGTTAGATGGTGTATGGGAGAGCCAATAGATGTTTGCCAAGCCCTCACACAGTTTGAAGAGTCAAGTTATCTTGGTTTAAGAGTTGTATGCCCATTTGCGCCTTCTCGGTTTATCTTGGATTATAAGAACTTCAAGGCCAAGTGGTAGGTGTTTTCATGAAACACATGAGTTAGATGGTGTATGGGAGAGCCAATAGATGTTTGCCAAGCCCTCACATTGTTTGAAGAGTCAAGTTATCTTGGTTTAAGAGTTGTATGTCCATTTGCGCCTTCTCGGTTTATCTTGGATTATAAGAACTTCAAGGCCAAGTGGTAGGTGTTTTCATGAAACACATGAGTTAGATGGTGTATGGGAGAGCCAATAGATGTTTGCCAAGCCCTCACACAGTTTGAAGAGTCAAGTTATCTTGGTTTAAGAGTTGTATGTCCATTTGCGCCTTCTCGGTTTATCTTGGATTATAAGAACTTCAAGGCCAAGTGGTAGGTGTTTTCATGAAACACATGAGTTAGATGGTGTATGGGAGAGCCAATAGATGTTTGCCAAGCCCTCACATTGTTTGAAGAGTCAAGTTATCTTGGTTTAAGAGTTGTATGTCCATTTGCGCCTTCTCGGTTTATCTTGGATTATAAGAACTTCAAGGCCAAGTGGTAGGTGTTTTCATGAAACACATGAGTTAGATGGTGTATGGGAGAGCCAATAGATGTTTGCCAAGCCCTCACATTGTTTGAAGAGTCAAGTTATCTTGGTTTAAGAGTTGTTTGTCCATTTGCGCCTTCTCGGTTTATCTTGGATTATAAGAACTTCAAGGCCAAGTGGTAGGTGTTTTCATGAAACACATGAGTTAGATGGTGTATGGGAGAGCCAATAGATGTTTGCCAAGCCCTCACACTTTTTGAAGAGTCAAGTTATCTTGGTTTAAGAGTTGTATGCCCATTTGCGCCTTCTCGGTTTATCTTGGATTATAAGAACTTCAAGGCCAAGTGGTAGGTGTTTTCATGAAACACATGAGTTAGATGGTGTATGGGAGAGCCAATAGATGTTTGCCAAGCCCTCACACAGTTTGAAGAGTCAAGTTATCTTGGTTTAAGAGTTGTATGCCCATTTGCGCCTTCTCGGTTTATCTTGGATTATAAGAACTTCAAGGCCAAGTGGTAGGTGTTTTCATGAAACACATGAGTTAGATGGTGTATGGGAGAGCCAATAGATGTTTGCCAAGCCCTCACATTGTTTGAAGACTCAAGTTATCTTGGTTTAAGAGTTGTATGTCCATTTGCGCCTTCTCGGTTTATCTTGGATTATAAGAACTTCAAGGCCAAGTGGTAGGTGTTTTCATGAAACACATGAGTTAGATGGTGTATGGGAGAGCCAATAGATGTTTGCCAAGCCCTCACATTGTTTGAAGAGTCAAGTTATCTTGGTTTAAGAGTTGTATGTCCATTTGCGCCTTCTCGGTTTATCTTGGATTATAAGAACTTCAAGGCCAAGTGGTAGGTGTTTTCATGAAACACATGAGTTAGATGGTGTATGGGAGAGCCAATAGATGTTTGCCAAGCCCTCACATTGTTTGAAGAGTCAAGTTATCTTGGTTTAAGAGTTGTATGTCCATTTGCGCCTTCTCGGTTTATCTTGGATTATAAGAACTTCAAGGCCAAGTGGTAGGTGTTTTCATGAAACACATGAGTTAGATGGTGTATGGGAGAGCCAATAGATGTTTGCCAAGCCCTCACACAGTTTGAAGAGTCAAGTTATCTTGGTTTAAGAGTTGTATGCCCATTTGCGCCTTCTCGGTTTATCTTGGATTATAAGAACTTCAAGGCCAAGTGGTAGGTGTTTTCATGAAACACATGAGTTAGATGGTGTATGGGAGAGCCAATAGATGTTTGCCAAGCCCTCACACAGTTTGAAGAGTCAAGTTATCTTGGTTTAAGAGTTGTATGCCCATTTGCGCCTTCTCGGTTTATCTTGGATTATAAGAACTTCAAGGCCAAGTGGTAGGTGTTTTCATGAAACACATGAGTTAGATGGTGTATGGGAGAGCCAATAGATGTTTGCCAAGCCCTCACACAGTTTGAAGAGTCAAGTTATCTTGGTTTAAGAGTTGTATGCCCATTTGCGCCTTCTCGGTTTATCTTGGATTATAAGAACTTCAAGGCCAAGTGGTAGGTGTTTTCATGAAACACATGAGTTAGATGGTGTATGGGAGAGCCAATAGATGTTTGCCAAGCCCTCACACAGTTTGAAGAGTCAAGTTATCTTGGTTTAAGAGTTGTATGCCCATTTGCGCCTTCTCGGTTTATCTTGGATTATAAGAACTTCAAGGCCAAGTGGTAGGTGTTTTCATGAAACACATGAGTTAGATGGTGTATGGGAGAGCCAATAGATGTTTGCCAAGCCCTCACATTGTTTGAAGAGTCAAGTTATCTTGGTTTAAGAGTTGTATGTCCATTTGCGCCTTCTCGGTTTATCTTGGATTATAAGAACTTCAAGGCCAAGTGGTAGGTGTTTTCATGAAACACATGAGTTAGATGGTGTATGGGAGAGCCAATAGATGTTTGCCAAGCCCTCACACAGTTTGAAGAGTCAAGTTATCTTGGTTTAAGAGTTGTATGCCCATTTGCGCCTTCTCGGTTTATCTTGGATTATAAGAACTTCAAGGCCAAGTGGTAGGTGTTTTCATGAAACACATGAGTTAGATGGTGTATGGGAGAGCCAATAGATGTTTGCCAAGCCCTCACATTGTTTGAAGAGTCAAGTTATCTTGGTTTAAGAGTTGTATGTCCATTTGCGCCTTCTCGGTTTATCTTGGATTATAAGAACTTCAAGGCCAAGTGGTAGGTGTTTTCATGAAACACATGAGTTAGATGGTGTATGGGAGAGCCAATAGATGTTTGCCAAGCCCTCACATTGTTTGAAGAGTCAAGTTATCTTGGTTTAAGAGTTGTATGTCCATTTGCGCCTTCTCGGTTTATCTTGGATTATAAGAACTTCAAGGCCAAGTGGTAGGTGTTTTCATGAAACACATGAGTTAGATGGTGTATGGGAGAGCCAATAGATGTTTGCCAAGCCCTCACACAGTTTGAAGAGTCAAGTTATCTTGGTTTAAGAGTTGTATGTCCATTTGCGCCTTCTCGGTTTATCTTGGATTATAAGAACTTCAAGGCCAAGTGGTAGGTGTTTTCATGAAACACATGAGTTAGATGGTGTATGGGAGAGCCAATAGATGTTTGCCAAGCCCTCACACAGTTTGAAGAGTCAAGTTATCTTGGTTTAAGAGTTGTATGCCCATTTGCGCCTTCTCGGTTTATCTTGGATTATAAGAACTTCAAGGCCAAGTGGTAGGTGTTTTCATGAAACACATGAGTTAGATGGTGTATGGGAGAGCCAATAGATGTTTGCCAAGCCCTCACACTGTTTGAAGAGTCAAGTTATCTTGGTTTAAGAGTTGTATGCCCATTTGCGCCTTCTCGGTTTATCTTGGATTATAAGAACTTCAAGGCCAAGTGGTAGGTGTTTTCATGAAACACATGAGTTAGATGGTGTATGGGAGAGCCAATAGATGTTTGCCAAGCCCTCACATTGTTTGAAGAGTCAAGTTATCTTGGTTTAAGAGTTGTATGCCCATTTGCGCCTTCTCGGTTTATCTTGGATTATAAGAACTTCAAGGCCAAGTGGTAGGTGATTTCATGAAACACATGAGTTAGATGGTGTATGGGAGAGCCAATAGATGTTTGCCAAGCCCTCACACAGTTTGAAGAGTCAAGTTATCTTGGTTTAAGAGTTGTATGCCCATTTGCGCCTTCTCGGTTTATCTTGGATTATAAGAACTTCAAGGCCAAGTGGTAGGTGTTTTCATGAAACACATGAGTTAGATGGTGTATGGGAGAGCCAATAGATGTTTGCCAAGCCCTCACACAGTTTGAAGAGTCAAGTTATCTTATTTTAAGAGTTGTATGTCCATTTGCGCCTTCTCGGTTTATCTTGGATTATAAGAACTTCAAGGCCAAGTGGTAGGTGTTTTCATGAAACACATGACTTAGATGGTGTATGGGAGAGCCAATAGATGTTTGCCAAGCCCTTACATTGTTTGAAGAGTCAAGTTATCTTGGTTTAAGTGTTGTATGCTCATTTGCGCCTTCTCGGTTTATCTGGGATTATAAGAACTTCAAGGCCAAGTGGTAGGTGTTTTCATGAAACACATGAGTTAGATGGTGTATGGGAGAGCCAATAGATGTTTGCCAAGCCCTCACATTGTTTGAAGACTCAAGTTATCTTGTTTTAAGAGTTGTATGTCCATTTGCGCCTTCTCGGTTTATCTTGGATTATAAGAACTTCAAGGCCAAGTGGTAGGTGTTTTCATGAAACACATGAGTTAGATGGTGTATGGGAGAGCCAATAGATGTTTGCCAAGCCCTCACTTTGTTTGAAGACTCAAGTTATCTTGGTTTAAGAGTTGTATGCCCATTTGCGCCTTCTCGGTTTATCTTGGATTATAAGAACTTCAAGGCCAAGTGGTAGGTGTTTTCATGAAACACATGAGTTAGATGGTGTATGGGAGAGCCAATAGATGTTTGCCAAGCCCTCACATTGTTTGAAGAGTCAAGTTATCTTGGTTTAAGAGTTGTATGTCCATTTGCGCCTTCTCGGTTTATCTTGGATTATAAGAACTTCAAGGCCAAGTGGTAGGTGTTTTCATGAAACACATGAGTTAGATGGTGTATGGGAGAGCCAATAGATGTTTGCCAAGCCCTCACACAGTTTGAAGAGTCAAGTTATCTTGGTTTAAGAGTTGTATGTCCATTTGCGCCTTCTCGGTTTATCTTGGATTATAAGAACTTCAAGGCCAAGTGGTAGGTGTTTTCATGAAACACATGAGTTAGATGGTGTATGGGAGAGCCAATAGATGTTTGCCAAGCCCTCACACAGTTTGAAGAGTCAAGTTATCTTGGTTTAAGAGTTGTATGCCCATTTGCGCCTTCTCGGTTTATCTTGGATTATAAGAACTTCAAGGCCAAGTGGTAGGTGTTTTCATGAAACACATGAGTTAGATGGTGTATGGGAGAGCCAATAGATGTTTGCCAAGCCCTCACACAGTTTGAAGAGTCAAGTTATCTTGGTTTAAGAGTTGTATGCCCATTTGCGCCTTCTCGGTTTATCTTGGATTATAAGAACTTCAAGGCCAAGTGGTAGGTGTTTTCATGAAACACATGAGTTAGATGGTGTATGGGAGAGCCAATAGATGTTTGCCAAGCCCTCACATTGTTTGAAGACTCAAGTTATCTTGTTTTAAGAGTTGTTTGTCCATTTGCGCCTTCTCAGTTTATCTTGGATTATAAGAACTTCAAGGCCAAGTGGTAGGTGTTTTCATGAAACACATGAGTTAGATGGTGTATGGGAGAGCCAATAGATGTTTGCCAAGCCCTCACTTTGTTTGAAGACTCAAGTTATCTTGTTTTAAGAGTTGTTTGTCCATTTGCGCCTTCTCGGTTTATCTTGGATTATAAGAACTTCAAGGCCAAGTGGTAGGTGTTTTCATGAAACACATGAGTTAGATGGTGTATGGGAGAGCCAATAGATGTTTGCCAAGCCCTCACACAGTTTGAAGAGTCAAGTTATCTTGGTTTAAGAGTTGTATGCCCATTTGCGCCTTCTCGGTTTATCTTGGATTATAAGAACTTCAAGGCCAAGTGGTAGGTGTTTTCATGAAACACATGAGTTAGATGGTGTATGGGAGAGCCAATAGATGTTTGCCAAGCCCTCACACAGTTTGAAGAGTCAAGTTATCTTGGTTTAAGAGTTGTATGCCCATTTGCGCCTTCTCGGTTTATCTTGGATTATAAGAACTTCAAGGCCAAGTGGTAGGTGTTTTCATGAAACACATGAGTTAGATGGTGTATGGGAGAGCCAATAGATGTTTGCCAAGCCCTCACACAGTTTGAAGAGTCAAGTTATCTTGGTTTAAGAGTTGTATGCCCATTTGCGCCTTCTCGGTTTATCTTGGATTATAAGAACTTCAAGGCCAAGTGGTAGGTGTTTTCATGAAACACATGAGTTAGATGGTGTATGGGAGAGCCAATAGATGTTTGCCAAGCCCTCACACAGTTTGAAGAGTCAAGTTATCTTGGTTTAAGAGTTGTATGCCCATTTGCGCCTCCTCGGTTTATCTGGGATTATAAGAACTTCAAGGCCAAGTGGTAGGTGTTTTCATGAAACACATGAGTTAGATGGTGTATGGGAGAGCCAATAGATGTTTGCCAAGCCCTCACACTGTTTGAAGAGTCAAGTTATCTTGGTTTAAGAGTTGTATGCCCATTTGCGCCTTCTCGGTTTATCTTGGATTATAAGAACTTCAAGGCCAAGTGGTAGGTGTTTTCATGAAACACATGAGTTAGATGGTGTATGGGAGAGCCAATAGATGTTTGCCAAGCCCTCACATTGTTTGAAGAGTCAAGTTATCTTGGTTTAAGAGTTGTTTGTCCATTTGCGCCTTCTCGGTTTATCTTGGATTATAAGAACTTCAAGGCCAAGTGGTAGGTGTTTTCATGAAACACATGAGTTAGATGGTGTATGGGAGAGCCAATAGATGTTTGCCAAGCCCTCACACAGTTTGAAGAGTCAAGTTATCTTGGTTTAAGAGTTGTATGCCCATTTGCGCCTTCTCGGTTTATCTTGGATTATAAGAACTTCAAGGCCAAGTGGTAGGTGTTTTCATGAAACACATGAGTTAGATGGTGTATGGGAGAGCCAATAGATGTTTGCCAAGCCCTCACACAGTTTGAAGAGTCAAGTTATCTTGGTTTAAGAGTTGTATGCCCATTTGCGCCTTCTCGGTTTATCTTGGATTATAAGAACTTCAAGGCCAAGTGGTAGGTGTTTTCATGAAACACATGAGTTAGATGGTGTATGGGAGAGCCAATAGATGTTTGCCAAGCCCTCACACAGTTTGAAGAGTCAAGTTATCTTGGTTTAAGAGTTGTATGCCCATTTGCGCCTTCTCGGTTTATCTTGGATTATAAGAACTTCAAGGCCAAGTGGTAGGTGTTTTCATGAAACACATGAGTTAGATGGTGTATGGGAGAGCCAATAGATGTTTGCCAAGCCCTCACATTGTTTGAAGACTCAAGTTATCTTGTTTTAAGAGTTGTTTGTCCATTTGCGCCTTCTCAGTTTATCTTGGATTATAAGAACTTCAAGGCCAAGTGGTAGGTGTTTTCATGAAACACATGAGTTAGATGGTGTATGGGAGAGCCAATAGATGTTTGCCAAGCCCTCACTTTGTTTGAAGACTCAAGTTATCTTGTTTTAAGAGTTGTTTGTCCATTTGCGCCTTCTCGGTTTATCTTGGATTATAAGAACTTCAAGGCCAAGTGGTAGGTGATTTCATGAAACACATGAGTTAGATGGTGTATGGGAGAGCCAATAGATGTTTGCCAAGCCCTCACACAGTTTGAAGAGTCAAGTTATCTTGGTTTAAGAGTTGTATGCCCATTTGCGCCTTCTCGGTTTATCTTGGATTATAAGAACTTCAAGGCCAAGTGGTAGGTGTTTTCATGAAACACATGAGTTAGATGGTGTATGGGAGAGCCAATAGATGTTTGCCAAGCCCTCACACGGTTTGAAGAGTCAAGTTATCTTGGTTTAAGAGTTGTATGCCCATTTGCGCCTTCTCGGTTTATCTTGGATTATAAGAACTTCAAGGCCAAGTGGTAGGTGTTTTCATGAAACACATGAGTTAGATGGTGTATGGGAGAGCCAATAGATGTTTGCCAAGCCCTCACACTGTTTGAAGAGTCAAGTTATCTTGGTTTAAGAGTTGTATGCCCATTTGCGCCTTCTCGGTTTATCTTGGATTATAAGAACTTCAAGGCCAAGTGGTAGGTGTTTTCATGAAACACATGAGTTAGATGGTGTATGGGAGAGCCAATAGATGTTTGCCAAGCCCTCACACAATTTGAAGAGTCAAGTTATCTTGGTTTAAGAGTTGTATGTCCATTAGCGCCTTCTCGGTTTATCTTGGATTATAAGAACTTCAAGGCCAAGTGGTAGGTGTTTTCATGAAACACATGAGTTAGATGGTGTATGGGAGAGCCAATAGATGTTTGCCAAGCCCTCACACAGTTTGAAGAGTCAAGTTATCTTGGTTTAAGAGTTGTATGCCCATTTGCGCCTTCTCGGTTTATCTTGGATTATAAGAACTTCAAGGCCAAGTGGTAGGTGTTTTCATGAAACACATGAGTTAGATGGTGTATGGGAGAGCCAATAGATGTTTGCCAAGCCCTCACACTGTTTGAAGAGTCAAGTTATCTTGGTTTAAGAGTTGTATGCCCATTTGCGCCTTCTCGGTTTATCTTGGATTATAAGAACTTCAAGGCCAAGTGGTAGGTGTTTTCATGAAACACATGAGTTAGATGGTGTATGGGAGAGCCAATAGATGTTTGCCAAGCCCTCACATTGTTTGAAGAGTCAAGTTATCTTGGTTTAAGAGTTGTATGTCCATTTGCGCCTTCTCGGTTTATCTTGGATTATAAGAACTTCAAGGCCAAGTGGTAGGTGTTTTCATGAAACACATGAGTTAGATGGTGTATGGGAGAGCCAATAGATGTTTGCCAAGCCCTCACACAGTTTGAAGAGTCAAGTTATCTTGGTTTAAGAGTTGTATGCCCATTTGCGCCTTCTCGGTTTATCTTGGATTATAAGAACTTCAAGGCCAAGTGGTAGGTGTTTTCATGAAACACATGAGTTAGATGGTGTATGGGAGAGCCAATAGATGTTTGCCAAGCCCTCACACAGTTTGAAGAGTCAAGTTATCTTGGTTTAAGAGTTGTATGCCCATTTGCGCCTTCTCGGTTTATCTTGGATTATAAGAACTTCAAGGCCAAGTGGTAGGTGTTTTCATGAAACACATGAGTTAGATGGTGTATGGGAGAGCCAATAGATGTTTGCCAAGCCCTCACACAGTTTGAAGAGTCAAGTTATCTTGGTTTAAGAGTTGTATGCCCATTTGCGCCTTCTCGGTTTATCTTGGATTATAAGAACTTCAAGGCCAAGTGGTAGGTGTTTTCATGAAACACATGAGTTAGATGGTGTATGGGAGAGCCAATAGATGTTTGCCAAGCCCTCACACAGTTTGAAGAGTCAAGTTATCTTGGTTTAAGAGTTGTATGCCCATTTGCGCCTTCTCGGTTTATCTTGGATTATAAGAACTTCAAGGCCAAGTGGTAGGTGTTTTCATGAAACACATGAGTTAGATGGTGTATGGGAGAGCCAATAGATGTTTGCCAAGCCCTCACATTGTTTGAAGACTCAAGTTATCTTGTTTTAAGAGTTGTATGTCCATTTGCGCCTTCTCGGTTTATCTTGGATTATAAGAACTTCAAGGCCAAGTGGTAGGTGTTTTCATGAAACACATGAGTTAGATGGTGTATGGGAGAGCCAATAGATGTTTGCCAAGCCCTCACTTTGTTTGAAGACTCAAGTTATCTTGTTTTAAGAGTTGTTTGTCCATTTGCGCCTTCTCGGTTTATCTTGGATTATAAGAACTTCAAGGCCAAGTGGTAGGTGATTTCATGAAACACATGAGTTAGATGGTGTATGGGAGAGCCAATAGATGTTTGCCAAGCCCTCACACAGTTTGAAGAGTCAAGTTATCTTGGTTTAAGAGTTGTATGCCCATTTGCGCCTTCTCGGTTTATCTTGGATTATAAGAACTTCAAGGCCAAGTGGTAGGTGTTTTCATGAAACACATGAGTTAGATGGTGTATGGGAGAGCCAATAGATGTTTGCCAAGCCCTCACACAGTTTGAAGAGTCAAGTTATCTTGGTTTAAGAGTTGTATGCCCATTTGCGCCTTCTCGGTTTATCTTGGATTATAAGAACTTCAAGGCCAAGTGGTAGGTGTTTTCATGAAACACATGAGTTAGATGGTGTATGGGAGAGCCAATAGATGTTTGCCAAGCCCTCACACGGTTTGAAGAGTCAAGTTATCTTTGTTTAAGAGTTGTGAGCCCATTTGCGCCTTCTCGGTTTATCTTGGATTATAAGAACTTCAAGGCCAAGTGGTAGGTGTTTTCATGAAACACATGAGTTAGATGGTGTATGGGAGAGCCAATAGATGTTTGCCAAGCCCTCACACAGTTTGAAGAGTCAAGTTATCTTGGTTTAAGAGTTGTATGCCCATTTGCGCCTTCTCGGTTTATCTTGGATTATAAGAACTTCAAGGCCAAGTGGTAGGTGTTTTCATGAAACACATGAGTTAGATGGTGTATGGGAGAGCCAATAGATGTTTGCCAAGCCCTCACATTGTTTGAAGAGTCAAGTTATCTTGGTTTAAGAGTTGTATGCCCATTTGCGCCTTCTCGGTTTATCTTGGATTATAAGAACTTCAAGGCCAAGTGGTAGGTGTTTTCATGAAACACATGAGTTAGATGGTGTATGGGAGAGCCAATAGATGTTTGCCAAGCCCTCACACAGTTTGAAGAGTCAAGTTATCTTGGTTTAAGAGTTGTATGCCCATTTGCGCCTTCTCGGTTTATCTTGGATTATAAGAACTTCAAGGCCAAGTGGTAGGTGTTTTCATGAAACACATGAGTTAGATGGTGTATGGGAGAGCCAATAGATGTTTGCCAAGCCCTCACACACTTTGAAGAGTCAAGTTATCTTGGTTTAAGAGTTGTATGTCCATTTGCGCCTTCTCGGTTTATCTTGGATTATAAGAACTTCAAGGCCAAGTGGTAGGTGTTTTCATGAAACACATGAGTTAGATGGTGTATGGGAGAGCCAATAGATGTTTGCCAAGCCCTCACACAGTTTGAAGAGTCAAGTTATCTTGGTTTAAGAGTTGTATGCCCATTTGCGCCTTCTCGGTTTATCTTGGATTATAAGAACTTCAAGGCCAAGTGGTAGGTGTTTTCATGAAACACATGAGTTAGATGGTGTATGGGAGAGCCAATAGATGTTTGCCAAGCCCTCACACTGTTTGAAGAGTCAAGTTATCTTGGTTTAAGAGTTGTATGCCCATTTGCGCCTTCTCGGTTTATCTTGGATTATAAGAACTTCAAGGCCAAGTGGTAGGTGTTTTCATGAAACACATGAGTTAGATGGTGTATGGGAGAGCCAATAGATGTTTGCCAAGCCCTCACACAGTTTGAAGAGTCAAGTTATCTTGGTTTAAGAGTTGTATGCCCATTTGCGCCTTCTCGGTTTATCTTGGATTATAAGAACTTCAAGGCCAAGTGGTAGGTGTTTTCATGAAACACATGAGTTAGATGGTGTATGGGAGAGCCAATAGATGTTTGCCAAGCCCTCACATTGTTTGAAGAGTCAAGTTATCTTGGTTTAAGAGTTGTATGCCCATTTGCGCCTTCTCGGTTTATCTTGGATTATAAGAACTTCAAGGCCAAGTGGTAGGTGTTTTCATGAAACACATGAGTTAGATGGTGTATGGGAGAGCCAATAGATGTTTGCCAAGCCCTCACATTGTTTGAAGACTCAAGTTATCTTGGTTTAAGAGTTGTATGTCCATTTGCGCCTTCTCGGTTTATCTTGGATTATAAGAACTTCAAGGCCAAGTGGTAGGTGTTTTCATGAAACACATGAGTTAGATGGTGTATGGGAGAGCCAATAGATGTTTGCCAAGCCCTCACACAGTTTGAAGAGTCAAGTTATCTTGGTTTAAGAGTTGTATGCCCATTTGCGCCTTCTCGGTTTATCTTGGATTATAAGAACTTCAAGGCCAAGTGGTAGGTGTTTTCATGAAACACATGAGTTAGATGGTGTATGGGAGAGCCAATAGATGTTTGCCAAGCCCTCACACAGTTTGAAGAGTCAAGTTATCTTGGTTTAAGAGTTGTATGCCCATTTGCGCCTTCTCGGTTTATCTTGGATTATAAGAACTTCAAGGCCAAGTGGTAGGTGTTTTCATGAAACACATGAGTTAGATGGTGTATGGGAGAGCCAATAGATGTTTGCCAAGCCCTCACACAGTTTGAAGAGTCAAGTTATCTTGGTTTAAGAGTTGTATGCCCATTTGCGCCTTCTCGGTTTATCTTGGATTATAAGAACTTCAAGGCCAAGTGGTAGGTGTTTTCATGAAACACATGAGTTAGATGGTGTATGGGAGAGCCAATAGATGTTTGCCAAGCCCTCACACTGTTTGAAGAGTCAAGTTATCTTGGTTTAAGAGTTGTATGCCCATTTGCGCCTTCTCGGTTTATCTTGGATTATAAGAACTTCAAGGCCAAGTGGTAGGTGTTTTCATGAAACACATGAGTTAGATGGTGTATGGGAGAGCCAATAGATGTTTGCCAAGCCCTCACATTGTTTGAAGAGTCAAGTTATCTTGTTTTAAGAGTTGTTTGTCCATTTGCGCCTTCTCGGTTTATCTTGGATTATAAGAACTTCAAGGCCAAGTGGTAGGTGTTTTCATGAAACACATGAGTTAGATGGTGTATGGGAGAGCCAATAGATGTTTGCCAAGCCCTCACATTGTTTGAAGAGTCAAGTTATCTTGGTTTAAGAGTTGTATGCCCATTTGCGCCTTCTCGGTTTATCTTGGATTATAAGAACTTCAAGGCCAAGTGGTAGGTGTTTTCATGAAACACATGAGTTAGATGGTGTATGGGAGAGCCAATAGATGTTTGCCAAGCCCTCACACAGTTTGAAGAGTCAAGTTATCTTGGTTTAAGAGTTGTATGCCCATTTGCGCCTTCTCGGTTTATCTTGGATTATAAGAACTTCAAGGCCAAGTGGTAGGTGTTTTCATGAAACACATGAGTTAGATGGTGTATGGGAGAGCCAATAGATGTTTGCCAAGCCCTCACACAGTTTGAAGAGTCAAGTTATCTTGGTTTAAGAGTTGTATGCCCATTTGCGCCTTCTCGGTTTATCTTGGATTATAAGAACTTCAAGGCCAAGTGGTAGGTGTTTTCATGAAACACATGAGTTAGATGGTGTATGGGAGAGCCAATAGATGTTTGCCAAGCCCTCACACAGTTTGAAGAGTCAAGTTATCTTGGTTTAAGAGTTGTATGCCCATTTGCGCCTTCTCGGTTTATCTTGGATTATAAGAACTTCAAGGCCAAGTGGTAGGTGTTTTCATGAAACACATGAGTTAGATGGTGTATGGGAGAGCCAATAGATGTTTGCCAAGCCCTCACATTGTTTGAAGAGTCAAGTTATCTTGGTTTAAGAGTTGTTTGTCCATTTGCGCCTTCTCGGTTTATCTTGGATTATAAGAACTTCAAGGCCAAGTGGTAGGTGTTTTCATGAAACACATGAGTTAGATGGTGTATGGGAGAGCCAATAGATGTTTGCCAAGCCCTCACACGCTTTGAAGAGTCAAGTTATCTTGGTTTAAGAGTTGTATGCCCATTTGCGCCTTCTCGGTTTATCTTGGATTATAAGAACTTCAAGGCCAAGTGGTAGGTGTTTTCATGAAACACATGAGTTAGATGGTGTATGGGAGAGCCAATAGATGTTTGCCAAGCCCTCACACAGTTTGAAGAGTCAAGTTATCTTGGTTTAAGAGTTGTATGCCCATTTGCGCCTTCTCGGTTTATCTTGGATTATAAGAACTTCAAGGCCAAGTGGTAGGTGTTTTCATGAAACACATGAGTTAGATGGTGTATGGGAGAGCCAATAGATGTTTGCCAAGCCCTCACACGCTTTGAAGAGTCAAGTTATCTTGGTTTAAGAGTTGTATGTCCATTTGCGCCTTCTCGGTTTATCTTGGATTATAAGAACTTCAAGGCCAAGTGGTAGGTGTTTTCATGAAACACATGAGTTAGATGGTGTATGGGAGAGCCAATAGATGTTTGACAAGCCCTCACATACTATGTAGAGTCAAGTTATCTTGGTTTAAGAGTTGTATGCCCATTTGCGCCTTCTCGGTTTATCTTGGATTATAAGAACTTCAAGGCCAAGTGGTAGGTGTTTTCATGAAACACATGAGTTAGATGGTGTATGGGAGAGCCAATAGATGTTTGCCAAGCCCTCACATTGTTTGAAGAGTCAAGTTATCTTGGTTTAAGAGTTGTATGCCCATTTGCGCCTTCTCGGTTTATCTTGGATTATAAGAACTTCAAGGCCAAGTGGTAGGTGTTTTCATGAAACACATGAGTTAGATGGTGTATGGGAGAGCCAATAGATGTTTGCCAAGCCCTCACATTGTTTGAAGAGTCAAGTTATCTTGGTTTAAGAGTTGTTTGTCCATTTGCGCCTTCTCGGTTTATCTTGGATTATAAGAACTTCAAGGCCAAGTGGTAGGTGTTTTCATGAAACACATGAGTTAGATGGTGTATGGGAGAGCCAATAGATGTTTGCCAAGCCCTCACACAGTTTGAAGAGTCAAGTTATCTTGGTTTAAGAGTTGTATGTCCATTTGCGCCTTCTCGGTTTATCTTGGATTATAAGAACTTCAAGGCCAAGTGGTAGGTGTTTTCATGAAACACATGAGTTAGATGGTGTATGGGAGAGCCAATAGATGTTTGCCAAGCCCTCACACAGTTTGAAGAGTCAAGTTATCTTGGTTTAAGAGTTGTATGCCCATTTGCGCCTTCTCGGTTTATCTTGGATTATAAGAACTTCAAGGCCAAGTGGTAGGTGTTTTCATGAAACACATGAGTTAGATGGTGTATGGGAGAGCCAATAGATGTTTGCCAAGCCCTCACACAGTTTGAAGAGTCAAGTTATCTTGGTTTAAGAGTTGTATGCCCATTTGCGCCTTCTCGGTTTATCTTGGATTATAAGAACTTCAAGGCCAAGTGGTAGGTGTTTTCATGAAACACATGAGTTAGATGGTGTATGGGAGAGCCAATAGATGTTTGCCAAGCCCTCACACAGTTTGAAGAGTCAAGTTATCTTGGTTTAAGAGTTGTATGCCCATTTGCGCCTTCTCGGTTTATCTTGGATTATAAGAACTTCAAGGCCAAGTGGTAGGTGTTTTCATGAAACACATGAGTTAGATGGTGTATGGGAGAGCCAATAGATGTTTGCCAAGCCCTCACATTGTTTGAAGAGTCAAGTTATCTTGGTTTAAGAGTTGTTTGTCCATTTGCGCCTTCTCGGTTTATCTTGGATTATAAGAACTTCAAGGCCAAGTGGTAGGTGTTTTCATGAAACACATGAGTTAGATGGTGTATGGGAGAGCCAATAGATGTTTGCCAAGCCCTCACTTTGTTTGAAGAGTCAAGTTATCTTGTTTTAAGAGTTGTTTGTCCATTTGCGCCTTCTCGGTTTATCTTGGATTATAAGAACTTCAAGGCCAAGTGGTAGGTGATTTCATGAAACACATGAGTTAGATGGTGTATGGGAGAGCCAATAGATGTTTGCCAAGCCCTCACACAGTTTGAAGAGTCAAGTTATCTTGGTTTAAGAGTTGTATGCCCATTTGCGCCTTCTCGGTTTATCTTGGATTATAAGAACTTCAAGGCCAAGTGGTAGGTGTTTTCATGAAACACATGAGTTAGATGGTGTATGGGAGAGCCAATAGATGTTTGCCAAGCCCTCACACAGTTTGAAGAGTCAAGTTATCTTGGTTTAAGAGTTGTATGCCCATTTGCGCCTTCTCGGTTTATCTTGGATTATAAGAACTTCAAGGCCAAGTGGTAGGTGTTTTCATGAAACACATGAGTTAGATGGTGTATGGGAGAGCCAATAGATGTTTGCCAAGCCCTCACACAGTTTGAAGAGTCAAGTTATCTTGGTTTAAGAGTTGTATGCCCATTTGCGCCTTCTCGGTTTATCTTGGATTATAAGAACTTCAAGGCCAAGTGGTAGGTGTTTTCATGAAACACATGAGTTAGATGGTGTATGGGAGAGCCAATAGATGTTTGCCAAGCCCTCACACTGTTTGAAGAGTCAAGTTATCTTGGTTTAAGAGTTGTATGCCCATTTGCGCCTTCTCGGTTTATCTTGGATTATAAGAACTTCAAGGCCAAGTGGTAGGTGTTTTCATGAAACACATGAGTTAGATGGTGTATGGGAGAGCCAATAGATGTTTGCCAAGCCCTCACATTGTTTGAAGAGTCAAGTTATCTTGGTTTAAGAGTTGTTTGTCCATTTGCGCCTTCTCGGTTTATCTTGGATTATAAGAACTTCAAGGCCAAGTGGTAGGTGTTTTCATGAAACACATGAGTTAGATGGTGTATGGGAGAGCCAATAGATGTTTGCCAAGCCCTCACACAGTTTGAAGAGTCAAGTTATCTTGGTTTAAGAGTTGTATGCCCATTTGCGCCTTCTCGGTTTATCTTGGATTATAAGAACTTCAAGGCCAAGTGGTAGGTGTTTTCATGAAACACATGAGTTAGATGGTGTATGGGAGAGCCAATAGATGTTTGCCAAGCCCTCACACAGTTTGAAGAGTCAAGTTATCTTGGTTTAAGAGTTGTATGTCCATTTGCGCCTTCTCGGTTTATCTTGGATTATAAGAACTTCAAGGCCAAGTGGTAGGTGTTTTCATGAAACACATGAGTTAGATGGTGTATGGGAGAGCCAATAGATGTTTGCCAAGCCCTCACATTGTTTGAAGAGTCAAGTTATCTTGGTTTAAGAGTTGTATGTCCATTTGCGCCTTCTCGGTTTATCTTGGATTATAAGAACTTCAAGGCCAAGTGGTAGGTGTTTTCATGAAACACATGAGTTAGATGGTGTATGGGAGAGCCAATAGATGTTTGCCAAGCCCTCACACAGTTTGAAGAGTCAAGTTATCTTGGTTTAAGAGTTGTATGCCCATTTGCGCCTTCTCGGTTTATCTTGGATTATAAGAACTTCAAGGCCAAGTGGTAGGTGTTTTCATGAAACACATGAGTTAGATGGTGTATGGGAGAGCCAATAGGTGTTTGCCAAGCCCTCACACGGTTTGAAGAGTCAAGTTATCTTGGTTTAAGAGTTGTATGCCCATTTGCGCCTTCTCGGTTTATCTTGGATTATAAGAACTTCAAGGCCAAGTGGTAGGTGTTTTCATGAAACACATGAGTTAGATGGTGTATGGGAGAGCCAATAGATGTTTGCCAAGCCCTCACACGTTTTTAAGAGTCAAGTTATCTTGGTTTAAGAGTTGTATGCCCATTTGCGCCTTCTCGGTTTATCTTGGATTATAAGAACTTCAAGGCCAAGTGGTAGGTGTTTTCATGAAACACATGAGTTAGATGGTGTATGGGAGAGCCAATAGATGTTTGCCAAGCCCTCACACAGTTTGAAGAGTCAAGTTATCTTGGTTTAAGAGTTGTATGCCCATTTGCGCCTTCTCGGTTTATCTTGGATTATAAGAACTTCAAGGCCAAGTGGTAGGTGTTTTCATGAAACACATGAGTTAGATGGTGTATGGGAGAGCCAATAGATGTTTGCCAAGCCCTCACATTGTTTGAAGAGTCAAGTTATCTTGTTTTAAGAGTTGTTTGTCCATTTGCGCCTTCTCGGTTTATCTTGGATTATAAGAACTTCAAGGCCAAGTGGTAGGTGTTTTCATGAAACACATGAGTTAGATGGTGTATGGGAGAGCCAATAGATGTTTGCCAAGCCCTCACATTGTTTGAAGAGTCAAGTTATCTTGGTTTAAGAGTTGTTTGTCCATTTGCGCCTTCTCGGTTTATCTTGGATTATAAGAACTTCAAGGCCAAGTGGTAGGTGTTTTCATGAAACACATGAGTTAGATGGTGTATGGGAGAGCCAATAGATGTTTGCCAAGCCCTCACACGTTGTGAAGAGTCAAGTTATCTTGGTTTAAGAGTTGTATGCCCATTTGCGCCTTCTCGGTTTATCTTGGATTATAAGAACTTCAAGGCCAAGTGGTAGGTGTTTTCATGAAACACATGAGTTAGATGGTGTATGGGAGAGCCAATAGATGTTTGCCAAGCCCTCACACAGTTTGAAGAGTCAAGTTATCTTGGTTTAAGAGTTGTGAGCCCATTTGCGCCTTCTCGGTTTATCTTGGATTATAAGAACTTCAAGGCCAAGTGGTAGGTGTTTTCATGAAACACATGAGTTAGATGGTGTATGGGAGAGCCAATAGATGTTTGCCAAGCCCTCACACGGTTTGAAGAGTCAAGTTATCTTGGTTTAAGAGTTGTATGCCCATTTGCGCCTCCTCGGTTTATCTTGGATTATAAGAACTTCAAGGCCAAGTGGTAGGTGTTTTCATGAAACACATGAGTTAGATGGTGTATGGGAGAGCCAATAGATGTTTGCCAAGCCCTCACACTGTTTGAAGAGTCAAGTTATCTTGGTTTAAGAGTTGTATGCCCATTTGCGCCTTCTCGGTTTATCTTGGATTATAAGAACTTCAAGGCCAAGTGGTAGGTGTTTTCATGAAACACATGAGTTAGATGGTGTATGGGAGAGCCAATAGATGTTTGCCAAGCCCTCACATTGTTTGAAGAGTCAAGTTATCTTGGTTTAAGAGTTGTATGTCCATTTGCGCCTTCTCGGTTTATCTTGGATTATAAGAACTTCAAGGCCAAGTGGTAGGTGTTTTCATGAAACACATGAGTTAGATGGTGTATGGGAGAGCCAATAGATGTTTGCCAAGCCCTCACACAGTTTGAAGAGTCAAGTTATCTTGGTTTAAGAGTTGTATGCCCATTTGCGCCTTCTCGGTTTATCTTGGATTATAAGAACTTCAAGGCCAAGTGGTAGGTGTTTTCATGAAACACATGAGTTAGATGGTGTATGGGAGAGCCAATAGATGTTTGCCAAGCCCTCACACAGTTTGAAGAGTCAAGTTATCTTGGTTTAAGAGTTGTATGCCCATTTGCGCCTTCTCGGTTTATCTTGGATTATAAGAACTTCAAGGCCAAGTGGTAGGTGTTTTCATGAAACACATGAGTTAGATGGTGCATGGGAGAGCCAATAGATGTTTGCCAAGCCCTCACATTGTTTGAAGAGTCAAGTTATCTTGGTTTAAGAGTTGTATGTCCATTTGCGCCTTCTCGGTTTATCTTGGATTATAAGAACTTCAAGGCCAAGTGGTAGGTGTTTTCATGAAACACATGAGTTAGATGGTGTATGGGAGAGCCAATAGATGTTTGCCAAGCCCTCACTCCCTTTCAATAGTCAAGTTATCTTGGTTTAAGAGTTGTATGCCCATTTGCGCCTTCTCGGTTTATCTTGGATTATAAGAACTTCAAGGCCAAGTGGTAGGTGTTTTCATGAAACACATGAGTTAGATGGTGTATGGGAGAGCCAATAGATGTTTGCCAAGCCCTCACACAGTTTGAAGAGTCAAGTTATCTTGGTTTAAGAGTTGTATGCCCATTTGCGCCTTCTCGGTTTATCTTGGATTATAAGAACTTCAAGGCCAAGTGGTAGGTGTTTTCATGAAACACATGAGTTAGATGGTGTATGGGAGAGCCAATAGATGTTTGCCAAGCCCTCACACAGTTTGAAGAGTCAAGTTATCTTGGTTTAAGAGTTGTATGCCCATTTGCGCCTTCTCGGTTTATCTTGGATTATAAGAACTTCAAGGCCAAGTGGTAGGTGTTTTCATGAAACACATGAGTTAGATGGTGTATGGGAGAGCCAATAGATGTTTGCCAAGCCCTCACAGTCTTTGAAGAGTCAAGTTATCTTGGTTTAAGAGTTGTATGACCATTTGCGCCTCCTCGGTTTATCTTGGATTATAAGAACTTCAAGGCCAAGTGGTAGGTGTTTTCATGAAACACATGAGTTAGATGGTGTATGGGAGAGCCAATAGATGTTTGCCAAGCCCTCACACAGTTTGAAGAGTCAAGTTATCTTGGTTTAAGAGTTGTGAGCCCATTTGCGCCTTCTCGGTTTATCTTGGATTATAAGAACTTCAAGGCCAAGTGGTAGGTGTTTTCATGAAACACATGAGTTAGATGGTGTATGGGAGAGCCAATAGATGTTTGCCAAGCCCTCACACAGTTTGAAGAGTCAAGTTATCTTGGTTTAAGAGTTGTATGCCCATTTGCGCCTCCTCGGTTTATCTGGGATTATAAGAACTTCAAGGCCAAGTGGTAGGTGTTTTCATGAAACACATGAGTTAGATGGTGTATGGGAGAGCCAATAGATGTTTGCCAAGCCCTCACACAGTTTGAAGAGTCAAGTTATCTTGGTTTAAGAGTTGTATGCCCATTTGCGCCTTCTCGGTTTATCTTGGATTATAAGAACTTCAAGGCCAAGTGGTAGGTGTTTTCATGAAACACATGAGTTAGATGGTGTATGGGAGAGCCAATAGATGTTTGCCAAGCCCTCACACAGTTTGAAGAGTCAAGTTATCTTGGTTTAAGAGTTGTATGCCCATTTGCGCCTTCTCGGTTTATCTTGGATTATAAGAACTTCAAGGCCAAGTGGTAGGTGTTTTCATGAAACACATGAGTTAGATGGTGTATGGGAGAGCCAATAGATGTTTGCCAAGCCCTCACACAGTTTGAAGAGTCAAGTTATCTTGGTTTAAGAGTTGTATGCCCATTTGCGCCTTCTCGGTTTATCTTGGATTATAAGAACTTCAAGGCCAAGTGGTAGGTGTTTTCATGAAACACATGAGTTAGATGGTGTATGGGAGAGCCAATAGATGTTTGCCAAGCCCTCACACAGTTTGAAGAGTCAAGTTATCTTGGTTTAAGAGTTGTATGCCCATTTGCGCCTTCTCGGTTTATCTTGGATTATAAGAACTTCAAGGCCAAGTGGTAGGTGTTTTCATGAAACACATGAGTTAGATGGTGTATGGGAGAGCCAATAGATGTTTGCCAAGCCCTCACACAGTTTGAAGAGTCAAGTTATCTTGGTTTAAGAGTTGTATGCCCATTTGCGCCTTCTCGGTTTATCTTGGATTATAAGAACTTCAAGGCCAAGTGGTAGGTGTTTTCATGAAACACATGAGTTAGATGGTGTATGGGAGAGCCAATAGGTGTTTGCCAAGCCCTCACACGGTTTGAAGAGTCAAGTTATCTTGGTTTAAGAGTTGTATGACCATTTGCGCCTTCTCGGTTTATCTTGGATTATAAGAACTTCAAGGCCAAGTGGTAGGTGTTTTCATGAAACACATGAGTTAGATGGTGTATGGGAGAGCCAATAGATGTTTGCCAAGCCCTCACACAGTTTGAAGAGTCAAGTTATCTTGGTTTAAGAGTTGTATGCCCATTTGCGCCTTCTCGGTTTATCTTGGATTATAAGAACTTCAAGGCCAAGTGGTAGGTGTTTTCATGAAACACATGAGTTAGATGGTGTATGGGAGAGCCAATAGATGTTTGCCAAGCCCTCACACAGTTTGAAGAGTCAAGTTATCTTGGTTTAAGAGTTGTATGCCCATTTGCGCCTTCTCGGTTTATCTTGGATTATAAGAACTTCAAGGCCAAGTGGTAGGTGTTTTCATGAAACACATGAGTTAGATGGTGTATGGGAGAGCCAATAGATGTTTGCCAAGCCCTCACACAGTTTGAAGAGTCAAGTTATCTTGGTTTAAGAGTTGTATGCCCATTTGCGCCTTCTCGGTTTATCTTGGATTATAAGAACTTCAAGGCCAAGTGGTAGGTGTTTTCATGAAACACATGAGTTAGATGGTGTATGGGAGAGCCAATAGATGTTTGCCAAGCCCTCACACAGAGTTTGAAGAGTCAAGTTATCTTGGTTTAAGAGTTGTATGCCCATTTGCGCCTTCTCGGTTTATCTTGGATTATAAGAACTTCAAGGCCAAGTGGTAGGTGTTTTCATGAAACACATGAGTTAGATGGTGTATGGGAGAGCCAATAGATGTTTGCCAAGCCCTCACACACTTTGAAGAGTCAAGTTATCTTGGTTTAAGAGTTGTATGCCCATTTGCGCCTCCTCGATTTATCTGGGATTATAAGAACTTCAAGGCCAAGTGGTAGGTGTTTTCATGAAACACATGAGTTAGATGGTGTGTGGGAGAGCCAATAGATGTTTGCCAAGCCCTCACACAGTTTGAAGAGTCAAGTTATCTTGGTTTAAGAGTTGTGAGCCCATTTGCGCCTTCTCGGTTTATCTTGGATTATAAGAACTTCAAGGCCAAGTGGTAGGTGTTTTCATGAAACACATGAGTTAGATGGTGTATGGGAGAGCCAATAGATGTTTGCCAAGCCCTCACACAGTTTGAAGAGTCAAGTTATCTTGGTTTAAGAGTTGTATGCCCATTTGCGCCTCCTCGGTTTATCTGGGATTATAAGAACTTCAAGGCCAAGTGGTAGGTGTTTTCATGAAACACATGAGTTAGATGGTGTATGGGAGAGCCAATAGATGTTTGCCAAGCCCTCACACAGTTTGAAGAGTCAAGTTATCTTGGTTTAAGAGTTGTATGCCCATTTGCGCCTTCTCGGTTTATCTTGGATTATAAGAACTTCAAGGCCAAGTGGTAGGTGTTTTCATGAAACACATGAGTTAGATGGTGTATGGGAGAGCCAATAGATGTTTGCCAAGCCCTCACACAAATAGAAGAGTCAAGATATCTTGGTTTAAGAGTTGTATGCCCATTTGCGCCTTCTCGGTTTATCTTGGATTATAAGAACTTCAAGGCCAAGTGGTAGGTGTTTTCATGAAACACATGAGTTAGATGGTGTATGGGAGAGCCAATAGATGTTTGCCAAGCCCTCACACAGTTTGAAGAGTCAAGTTATCTTGGTTTAAGAGTTGTATGCCCATTTGCGCCTTCTCGGTTTATCTTGGATTATAAGAACTTCAAGGCCAAGTGGTAGGTGTTTTCATGAAACACATGAGTTAGATGGTGTATGGGAGAGCCAATAGATGTTTGCCAAGCCCTCACACGCTTTGAAGAGTCAAGTTATCTTGGTTTAAGAGTTGTATGCCCATTTGCGCCTTCTCGGTTTATCTTGGATTATAAGAACTTCAAGGCCAAGTGGTAGGTGTTTTCATGAAACACATGAGTTAGATGGTGTATGGGAGAGCCAATAGATGTTTGCCAAGCCCTCACACAGTTTGAAGAGTCAAGTTATCTTGGTTTAAGAGTTGTATGCCCATTTGCGCCTTCTCGGTTTATCTTGGATTATAAGAACTTCAAGGCCAAGTGGTAGGTGTTTTCATGAAACACATGAGTTAGATGGTGTATGGGAGAGCCAATAGATGTTTGCCAAGCCCTCACACAGTTTGAAGAGTCAAGTTATCTTGGTTTAAGAGTTGTATGCCCATTTGCGCCTTCTCGGTTTATCTTGGATTATAAGAACTTCAAGGCCAAGTGGTAGGTGTTTTCATGAAACACATGAGTTAGATGGTGTATGGGAGAGCCAATAGATGTTTGCCAAGCCCTCACACAGTTTGAAGAGTCAAGTTATCTTGGTTTAAGAGTTGTATGCCCATTTGCGCCTTCTCGGTTTATCTTGGATTATAAGAACTTCAAGGCCAAGTGGTAGGTGTTTTCATGAAACACATGAGTTAGATGGTGTATGGGAGAGCCAATAGATGTTTGCCAAGCCCTCACACAGTTTGAAGAGTCAAGTTATCTTGGTTTAAGAGTTGTATGCCCATTTGCGCCTCCTCGGTTTATCTGGGATTATAAGAACTTCAAGGCCAAGTGGTAGGTGTTTTCATGAAACACATGAGTTAGATGGTGTATGGGAGAGCCAATAGATGTTTGCCAAGCCCTCACACAGTTTGAAGAGTCAAGTTATCTTGGTTTAAGAGTTGTATGCCCATTTGCGCCTTCTCGGTTTATCTTGGATTATAAGAACTTCAAGGCCAAGTGGTAGGTGTTTTCATGAAACACATGAGTTAGATGGTGTATGGGAGAGCCAATAGATGTTTGCCAAGCCCTCACACAGTTTGAAGAGTCAAGTTATCTTGGTTTAAGAGTTGTATGCCCATTTGCGCCTTCTCGGTTTATCTTGGATTATAAGAACTTCAAGGCCAAGTGGTAGGTGTTTTCATGAAACACATGAGTTAGATGGTGTATGGGAGAGCCAATAGATGTTTGCCAAGCCCTCACACAGTTTGAAGAGTCAAGTTATCTTGGTTTAAGAGTTGTATGCCCATTTGCGCCTTCTCGGTTTATCTTGGATTATAAGAACTTCAAGGCCAAGTGGTAGGTGTTTTCATGAAACACATGAGTTAGATGGTGTATGGGAGAGCCAATAGATGTTTGCCAAGCCCTCACACAGTTTGAAGAGTCAAGTTATCTTGGTTTAAGAGTTGTATGCCCATTTGCGCCTTCTCGGTTTATCTTGGATTATAAGAACTTCAAGGCCAAGTGGTAGGTGTTTTCATGAAACACATGAGTTAGATGGTGTATGGGAGAGCCAATAGATGTTTGCCAAGCCCTCACACAGTTTGAAGAGTCAAGTTATCTTGGTTTAAGAGTTGTATGCCCATTTGCGCCTTCTCGGTTTATCTTGGATTATAAGAACTTCAAGGCCAAGTGGTAGGTGTTTTCATGAAACACATGAGTTAGATGGTGTATGGGAGAGCCAATAGATGTTTGCCAAGCCCTCACACAGTTTGAAGAGTCAAGTTATCTTGGTTTAAGAGTTGTATGCCCATTTGCGCCTTCTCGGTTTATCTTGGATTATAAGAACTTCAAGGCCAAGTGGTAGGTGTTTTCATGAAACACATGAGTTAGATGGTGTATGGGAGAGCCAATAGATGTTTGCCAAGCCCTCACACAGTTTGAAGAGTCAAGTTATCTTGGTTTAAGAGTTGTATGCCCATTTGCGCCTTCTCGGTTTATCTTGGATTATAAGAACTTCAAGGCCAAGTGGTAGGTGTTTTCATGAAACACATGAGTTAGATGGTGTATGGGAGAGCCAATAGATGTTTGCCAAGCCCTCACACGCTTTGAAGAGTCAAGTTATCTTGGTTTAAGAGTTGTATGCCCATTTGCGCCTTCTCGGTTTATCTTGGATTATAAGAACTTCAAGGCCAAGTGGTAGGTGTTTTCATGAAACACATGAGTTAGATGGTGTATGGGAGAGCCAATAGATGTTTGCCAAGCCCTCACACAGTTTGAAGAGTCAAGTTATCTTGGTTTAAGAGTTGTATGTCCATTTGCGCCTGCTCGGTTTATCTGGGATTATAAGAACTTCAAGGCCAAGTGGTAGGTGTTTTCATGAAACACATGAGTTAGATGGTGTATGGGAGAGCCAATAGATGTTTGCCAAGCCCTCACACAGTTTGAAGAGTCAAGTTATCTTGGTTTAAGAGTTGTATGCCCATTTGCGCCTTCTCGGTTTATCTTGGATTATAAGAACTTCAAGGCCAAGTGGTAGGTGTTTTCATGAAACACATGAGTTAGATGGTGTATGGGAGAGCCAATAGATGTTTGCCAAGCCCTCACACAGTTTGAAGAGTCAAGTTATCTTGGTTTAAGAGTTGTATGCCCATTTGCGCCTTCTCGGTTTATCTTGGATTATAAGAACTTCAAGGCCAAGTGGTAGGTGTTTTCATGAAACACATGAGTTAGATGGTGTATGGGAGAGCCAATAGATGTTTGCCAAGCCCTCACACAGTTTGAAGAGTCAAGTTATCTTGGTTTAAGAGTTGTATGCCCATTTGCGCCTTCTCGGTTTATCTTGGATTATAAGAACTTCAAGGCCAAGTGGTAGGTGTTTTCATGAAACACATGAGTTAGATGGTGTATGGGAGAGCCAATAGATGTTTGCCAAGCCCTCACACAGTTTGAAGAGTCAAGTTATCTTGGTTTAAGAGTTGTATGACCATTTGCGCCTCCTCGGTTTATCTTGGATTATAAGAACTTCAAGGCCAAGTGGTAGGTGTTTTCATGAAACACATGAGTTAGATGGTGTATGGGAGAGCCAATAGATGTTTGCCAAGCCCTCACACAGTTTGAAGAGTCAAGTTATCTTGGTTTAAGAGTTGTATGCCCATTTGCGCCTCCTCGGTTTATCTGGGATTATAAGAACTTCAAGGCCAAGTGGTAGGTGTTTTCATGAAACACATGAGTTAGATGGTGTATGGGAGAGCCAATAGATGTTTGCCAAGCCCTCACACAGTTTGAAGAGTCAAGTTATCTTGGTTTAAGAGTTGTATGACCATTTGCGCCTTCTCGGTTTATCTTGGATTATAAGAACTTCAAGGCCAAGTGGTAGGTGTTTTCATGAAACACATGAGTTAGATGGTGTATGGGAGAGCCAATAGATGTTTGCCAAGCCCTCACCCACTTTGAAGAGTCAAGTTATCTTGGTTTAAGAGTTGTATGCCCATTTGCGCCTTCTCGGTTTATCTTGGATTATAAGAACTTCAAGGCCAAGTGGTAGGTGTTTTCATGAAACACATGAGTTAGATGGTGTATGGGAGAGCCAATAGATGTTTGCCAAGCCCTCAATATCTTTGTAGAGTCAAGTTATCTTGGTTTAAGAGTTGTATGCCCATTTGCGCCTTCTCGGTTTATCTTGGATTATAAGAACTTCAAGGCCAAGTGGTAGGTGTTTTCATGAAACACATGAGTTAGATGGTGTATGGGAGAGCCAATAGATGTTTGCCAAGCCCTCACACAGTTTGAAGAGTCAAGTTATCTTGGTTTAAGAGTTGTATGACCATTTGCGCCTTCTCGGTTTATCTTGGATTATAAGAACTTCAAGGCCAAGTGGTAGGTGTTTTCATGAAACACATGAGTTAGATGGTGTGTGGGAGAGCCAATAGATGTTTGCCAAGCCCTCACACAGTTTGAAGAGTCAAGTTATCTTGGTTTAAGAGTTGTATGCCCATTTGCGCCTTCTCGGTTTATCTTGGATTATAAGAACTTCAAGGCCAAGTGGTAGGTGTTTTCATGAAACACATGAGTTAGATGGTGTATGGGAGAGCCAATAGATGTTTGCCAAGCCCTCACACAGTTTGAAGAGTCAAGTTATCTTGGTTTAAGAGTTGTATGCCCATTTGCGCCTTCTCGGTTTATCTTGGATTATAAGAACTTCAAGGCCAAGTGGTAGGTGTTTTCATGAAACACATGAGTTAGATGGTGTATGGGAGAGCCAATAGATGTTTGCCAAGCCCTCACACAGTTTGAAGAGTCAAGTTATCTTGGTTTAAGAGTTGTATGCCCATTTGCGCCTTCTCGGTTTATCTTGGATTATAAGAACTTCAAGGCCAAGTGGTAGGTGTTTTCATGAAACACATGAGTTAGATGGTGTATGGGAGAGCCAATAGATGTTTGCCAAGCCCTCACACAGTTTGAAGAGTCAAGTTATCTTGGTTTAAGAGTTGTATGACCATTTGCGCCTTCTCGGTTTATCTTGGATTATAAGAACTTCAAGGCCAAGTGGTAGGTGTTTTCATGAAACACATGAGTTAGATGGTGTATGGGAGAGCCAATAGATGTTTGCCAAGCCCTCACACAGTTTGAAGAGTCAAGTTATCTTGGTTTAAGAGTTGTATGCCCATTTGCGCCTTCTCGGTTTATCTTGGATTATAAGAACTTCAAGGCCAAGTGGTAGGTGTTTTCATGAAACACATGAGTTAGATGGTGTATGGGAGAGCCAATAGATGTTTGCCAAGCCCTCACACAGTTTGAAGAGTCAAGTTATCTTGGTTTAAGAGTTGTATGTCCATTTGCGCCTTCTCGGTTTATCTTGGATTATAAGAACTTCAAGGCCAAGTGGTAGGTGTTTTCATGAAACACATGAGTTAGATGGTGTATGGGAGAGCCAATAGATGTTTGCCAAGCCCTCACACAGTTTGAAGAGTCAAGTTATCTTGGTTTAAGAGTTGTATGCCCATTTGCGCCTTCTCGGTTTATCTTGGATTATAAGAACTTCAAGGCCAAGTGGTAGGTGTTTTCATGAAACACATGAGTTAGATGGTGTATGGGAGAGCCAATAGATGTTTGCCAAGCCCTCACACAGTTTGAAGAGTCAAGTTATCTTGTTTTAAGAGTTGTTTGTCCATTTGCGCCTTCTCGGTTTATCTTGGATTATAAGAACTTCAAGGCCAAGTGGTAGGTGTTTTCATGAAACACATGAGTTAGATGGTGTATGGGAGAGCCAATAGATGTTTGCCAAGCCCTCACTTTGTTTGAAGACTCAAGTTATCTTGTTTTAAGAGTTGTTTGTCCATTTGCGCCTTCTCGGTTTATCTTGGATTATAAGAACTTCAAGGCCAAGTGGTAGGTGTTTTCATGAAACACATGAGTTAGATGGTGTATGGGAGAGCCAATAGATGTTTGCCAAGCCCTCACACAGTTTGAAGAGTCAAGTTATCTTGGTTTAAGAGTTGTATGCCCATTTGCGCCTTCTCGGTTTATCTTGGATTATAAGAACTTCAAGGCCAAGTGGTAGGTGTTTTCATGAAACACATGAGTTAGATGGTGTATGGGAGAGCCAATAGATGTTTGCCAAGCCCTCACACGCTTTGAAGAGTCAAGTTATCTTGGTTTAAGAGTTGTATGCCCATTTGCGCCTTCTCGGTTTATCTTGGATTATAAGAACTTCAAGGCCAAGTGGTAGGTGTTTTCATGAAACACATGAGTTAGATGGTGTATGGGAGAGCCAATAGATGTTTGCCAATCCCTCACACAGTTTGAAGAGTCAAGTTATCTTGGTTTAAGAGTTGTATGCCCATTTGCGCCTCCTCGGTTTATCTTGGATTATAAGAACTTCAAGGCCAAGTGGTAGGTGTTTTCATGAAACACATGAGTTAGATGGTGTGTGGGAGAGCCAATAGATGTTTGCCAAGCCCTCACACGCTTTGAAGAGTCAAGTTATCTTGGTTTAAGAGTTGTGAGCCCATTTGCGCCTTCTCGGTTTATCTTGGATTATAAGAACTTCAAGGCCAAGTGGTAGGTGTTTTCATGAAACACATGAGTTAGATGGTGTATGGGAGAGCCAATAGATGTTTGCCAAGCCCTCACACAGTTTGAAGAGTCAAGTTATCTTGGTTTAAGAGTTGTATGCCCATTTGCGCCTCCTCGGTTTATCTTGGATTATAAGAACTTCAAGGCCAAGTGGTAGGTGTTTTCATGAAACACATGAGTTAGATGGTGTATGGGAGAGCCAATAGATGTTTGCCAAGCCCTCACACAGTTTGAAGAGTCAAGTTATCTTGGTTTAAGAGTTGTATGCCCATTTGCGCCTTCTCGGTTTATCTTGGATTATAAGAACTTCAAGGCCAAGTGGTAGGTGTTTTCATGAAACACATGAGTTAGATGGTGTATGGGAGAGCCAATAGATGTTTGCCAAGCCCTCACACAGTTTGAAGAGTCAAGTTATCTTGGTTTAAGAGTTGTATGCCCATTTGCGCCTTCTCGGTTTATCTTGGATTATAAGAACTTCAAGGCCAAGTGGTAGGTGTTTTCATGAAACACATGAGTTAGATGGTGTATGGGAGAGCCAATAGATGTTTGCCAAGCCCTCACACAGTTTGAAGAGTCAAGTTATCTTGGTTTAAGAGTTGTATGCCCATTTGCGCCTTCTCGGTTTATCTTGGATTATAAGAACTTCAAGGCCAAGTGGTAGGTGTTTTCATGAAACACATGAGTTAGATGGTGTATGGGAGAGCCAATAGATGTTTGCCAAGCCCTCACACAGTTTGAAGAGTCAAGTTATCTTGGTTTAAGAGTTGTATGCCCATTTGCGCCTTCTCGGTTTATCTTGGATTATAAGAACTTCAAGGCCAAGTGGTAGGTGTTTTCATGAAACACATGAGTTAGATGGTGTATGGGAGAGCCAATAGATGTTTGCCAAGCCCTCACACAGTTTGAAGAGTCAAGTTATCTTGGTTTAAGAGTTGTATGCCCATTTGCGCCTTCTCGGTTTATCTTGGATTATAAGAACTTCAAGGCCAAGTGGTAGGTGTTTTCATGAAACACATGAGTTAGATGGTGTATGGGAGAGCCAATAGATGTTTGCCAAGCCCTCACTTTGTTTGAAGAGTCAAGTTATCTTGTTTTAAGAGTTGTATGTCCATTTGCGCCTTCTCGGTTTATCTTGGATTATAAGAACTTCAAGGCCAAGTGGTAGGTGTTTTCATGAAACACATGAGTTAGATGGTGTATGGGAGAGCCAATAGATGTTTGCCAAGCCCTCACACAGTTTGAAGAGTCAAGTTATCTTGGTTTAAGAGTTGTATGCCCATTTGCGCGTTCTCGGTTTATCTTGGATTATAAGAACTTCAAGGCCAAGTGGTAGGTGTTTTCATGAAACACATGATTTAGATGGTGTATGGGAGAGCCAATAGATGTTTGCCAAGCCCTCACACAGTTTGAAGAGTCAAGTTATCTTGGTTTAAGAGTTGTGAACCCATTTGCGCCTTCTCGGTTTATCTTGGATTATAAGAACTTCAAGGCCAAGTGGTAGGTGTTTTCATGAAACACATGAGTTAGATGGTGTGTGGGAGAGCCAATAGATGTTTGCCAAGCCCTCACACAGTTTGAAAAGTCAAGTTATCTTGGTTTAAGAGTTGTATGCCCATTTGCGCCTTCTCGGTTTATCTTGGATTATAAGAACTTCAAGGCCAAGTGGTAGGTGTTTTCATGAAACACATGAGTTAGATGGTGTATGGGAGAGCCAATAGATGTTTGCCATGCCCTCACACAGTTTGAAGAGTCAAGTTATCTTGGTTTAAGAGTTATGAGCCCATTTGCGCCTTCTCGGTTTATCTTGGATTATAAGAACTTCAAGGCCAAGTGGTAGGTGTTTTCATGAAACACATGAGTTAGATGGTGTATGGGAGAGCCAATAGATGTTTGCCAAGCCCTCACGTTTGAAGAGTCAAGTTATCTTGGTTTAAGAGTTGTATGCCCATTTGCGCCTCCTCGGTTTATCTTGGATTATAAGAACTTCAAGGCCAAGTGGTAGGTGTTTTCATGAAACACATGAGTTAGATGGTGTATGGGAGAGCCAATAGATGTTTGCCAAGCCCTCACACAGTTTGAAGAGTCAAGTTATCTTGGTTTAAGAGTTGTATGCCCATTTGCGCCTCCTCGGTTTATCTTGGATTATAAGAACTTCAAGGCCAAGTGGTAGGTGTTTTCATGAAACACATGAGTTAGATGGTGTATGGGAGAGCCAATAGATGTTTGCCAAGCCCTCACACAGTTTGAAGAGTCAAGTTATCTTGGTTTAAGAGTTGTATGCCCATTTGCGCCTTCTCGGTTTATCTTGGATTATAAGAACTTCAAGGCCAAGTGGTAGGTGTTTTCATGAAACACATGAGTTAGATGGTGTATGGGAGAGCCAATAGATGTTTGCCAAGCCCTCACACAGTTTGAAGAGTCAAGTTATCTTGGTTTAAGAGTTGTATGTCCATTTGCGCCTTCTCGGTTTATCTTGGATTATAAGAACTTCAAGGCCAAGTGGTAGGTGTTTTCATGAAACACATGAGTTAGATGGTGTATGGGAGAGCCAATAGATGTTTGCCAAGCCCTCACACAGTTTGAAGAGTCAAGTTATCTTGGTTTAAGAGTTGTATGCCCATTTGCGCCTTCTCGGTTTATCTTGGATTATAAGAACTTCAAGGCCAAGTGGTAGGTGTTTTCATGAAACACATGAGTTAGATGGTGTATGGGAGAGCCAATAGATGTTTGCCAAGCCCTCACACAGTTTGAAGAGTCAAGTTATCTTGGTTTAAGAGTTGTATGCCCATTTGCGCCTTCTCGGTTTATCTTGGATTATAAGAACTTCAAGGCCAAGTGGTAGGTGTTTTCATGAAACACATGAGTTAGATGGTGTATGGGAGAGCCAATAGATGTTTGCCAAGCCCTCACATTGTTTGAAGAGTCAAGTTATCTTGTTTTCAGAGTTGTTTGTCCATTTGCGCCTTCTCGGTTTATCTTGGATTATAAGAACTTCAAGGCCAAGTGGTAGGTGTTTTCATGAAACACATGAGTTAGATGGTGTATGGGAGAGCCAATAGATGTTTGCCAAGCCCTCACACAGTTTGAAGAGTCAAGTTATCTTGGTTTAAGAGTTGTATGCCCATTTGCGCCTTCTCGGTTTATCTTGGATTATAAGAACTTCAAGGCCAAGTGGTAGGTGTTTTCATGAAACACATGATTTTGATGCTGTATGGGAGAGCCAATAGATGTTTGCCAAGCCCTCAGACAGTTTGAAGAGTCAAGTTATCTTGGTTTAAGAGTTGTGAACCCATTTGCGCCTTCTCGGTTTATCTTGGATTATAAGAACTTCAAGGCCAAGTGGTAGGTGTTTTCATGAAACACATGAGTTAGATGGTGTGTGGGAGAGCCAATAGATGTTTGCCAAGCCCTCACACAGTTTGAAAAGTCAAGTTATCTTGGTTTAAGAGTTGTATGACCATTTGCGCCTCCTCGGTTTATCTTGGATTATAAGAACTTCAAGGCCAAGTGGTAGGTGTTTTCATGAAACACATGAGTTAGATGGTGTGTGGGAGAGCCAATAGATGTTTGCCAAGCCCTCACACAGTTTGAAGAGTCAAGTTATCTTGGTTTAAGAGTTGTGAGCCCATTTGCGCCTTCTCGGTTTATCTTGGATTATAAGAACTTCAAGGCCAAGTGGTAGGTGTTTTCATGAAACACATGAGTTAGATGGTGTTTGGGAGAGCCAATAGATGTTTGCCAAGCCCTCACACAGTTTGAAGAGTCAAGTTATCTTGGTTTAAGAGTTGTATGCCCATTTGCGCCTCCTCGGTTTATCTTGGATTATAAGAACTTCAAGGCCAAGTGGTAGGTGTTTTCATGAAACACATGAGTTAGATGGTGTATGGGAGAGCCAATAGATGTTTGCCAAGCCCTCACAGTGTTTTGAAGAGTCAAGTTATCTTGGTTTAAGAGTTGTATGCCCATTTGCGCCTTCTCGGTTTATCTTGGATTATAAGAACTTCAAGGCCAAGTGGTAGGTGTTTTCATGAAACACATGAGTTAGATGGTGTATGGGAGAGCCAATAGATGTTTGCCAAGCCCTCACACAGTTTGAAGAGTCAAGTTATCTTGGTTTAAGAGTTGTATGTCCATTTGCGCCTTCTCGGTTTATCTTGGATTATAAGAACTTCAAGGCCAAGTGGTAGGTGTTTTCATGAAACACATGAGTTAGATGGTGTATGGGAGAGCCAATAGATGTTTGCCAAGCCCTCACACAGTTTGAAGAGTCAAGTTATCTTGGTTTAAGAGTTGTTTGTCCATTTGCGCCTTCTCGGTTTATCTTGGATTATAAGAACTTCAAGGCCAAGTGGTAGGTGTTTTCATGAAACACATGAGTTAGATGGTGTATGGGAGAGCCAATAGATGTTTGCCAAGCCCTCACACAGTTTGAAGAGTCAAGTTATCTTGGTTTAAGAGTTGTATGCCCATTTGCGCCTTCTCGGTTTATCTTGGATTATAAGAACTTCAAGGCCAAGTGGTAGGTGTTTTCATGAAACACATGAGTTAGATGGTGTATGGGAGAGCCAATAGATGTTTGCCAAGCCCTCACACAGTTTGAAGAGTCAAGTTATCTTGGTTTAAGAGTTGTATGCCCATTTGCGCCTTCTCGGTTTATCTTGGATTATAAGAACTTCAAGGCCAAGTGGTAGGTGTTTTCATGAAACACATGAGTTAGATGGTGTATGGGAGAGCCAATAGATGTTTGCCAAGCCCTCACTTTGTTTGAAGAGTCAAGTTATCTTGTTTTAAGAGTTGTTTGTCCATTTGCGCCTTCTCGGTTTATCTTGGATTATAAGAACTTCAAGTACAAGTGGTAGGTGTTTTCATGAAACACATGAGTTAGATGGTGTATGGGAGAGCCAATAGATGTTTGCCAAGCCCTCACACTGTTTGAAGAGTCAAGTTATCTTGGTTTAAGAGTTGTATGCCCATTTGCGCCTTCTCGGTTTATCTTGGATTATAAGAACTTCAAGGCCAAGTGGTACGTGTTTTCATGAAACACATGAGTTAGATGGTGTATGGGAGAGCCAATAGATGTTTGCCAAGCCCTCACACGGTTTGAAGAGTCAAGTTATCTTGGTTTAAGAGTTGTATGCCCATTTGCGCCTTCTCGGTTTATCTTGGATTATAAGAACTTCAAGGCCAAGTGGTAGGTGTTTTCATGAAACACATGAGTTAGATGGTGTATGGGAGAGCCAATAGATGTTTGCCAAGCCCTCACACAGTTTGAAGAGTCAAGTTATCTTGGTTTAAGAGTTGTATGACCATTTGCGCCTCCTCGGTTTATCTTGGATTATAAGAACTTCAAGGCCAAGTGGTAGGTGTTTTCATGAAACACATGAGTTAGATGGTGTGTGGGAGAGCCAATAGATGTTTGCCAAGCCCTCACACAGTTTGAAGAGTCAAGTTATCTTGGTTTAAGAGTTGTGAGCCCATTTGCGCCTTCTCGGTTTATCTTGGATTATAAGAACTTCAAGGCCAAGTGATAGGTGTTTTCATGAAACACATGAGTTAGATGGTGTTTGGGTGAGCCAATAGATGTTTGCCTAGCCCTCACAGAGTTGAAGAGTCAAGTTATCTTGGTTTAAGAGTTGTATGCCCATTTGCGCCTCCTCGGTTTATCTTGGATTATAAGAACTTCAAGGCCAAGTGGTAGGTGTTTTCATGAAACACATGAGTTAGATGGTGTATGGGAGAGCCAATAGATGTTTGCCAAGCCCTCACACAGTTTGAAGAGTCAAGTTATCTTGGTTTAAGAGTTGTATGCCCATTTGCGCCTCCTCGGTTTATCTGGGATTATAAGAACTTCAAGGCCAAGTGGTAGGTGTTTTCATGAAACACATGAGTTAGATGGTGTATGGGAGAGCCAATAGATGTTTGCCAAGCCCTCACACAGTTTGAAGAGTCAAGTTATCTTGGTTTAAGAGTTGTTTGTCCATTTGCGCCTTCTCGGTTTATCTTGGATTATAAGAACTTCAAGGCCAAGTGGTAGGTGTTTTCATGAAACACATGAGTTAGATGGTGTATGGGAGAGCCAATAGATGTTTGCCAAGCCCTCACACAGTTTGAAGAGTCAAGTTATCTTGGTTTAAGAGTTGTTTGTCCATTTGCGCCTTCTCGGTTTATCTTGGATTATAAGAACTTCAAGGCCAAGTGGTAGGTGTTTTCATGAAACACATGAGTTAGATGGTGTATGGGAGAGCCAATAGATGTTTGCCAAGCCCTCACACAGTTTGAAGAGTCAAGTTATCTTGGTTTAAGAGTTGTATGCCCATTTGCGCCTTCTCGGTTTATCTTGGATTATAAGAACTTCAAGGCCAAGTGGTAGGTGTTTTCATGAAACACATGAGTTAGATGGTGTATGGGAGAGCCAATAGATGTTTGCCAAGCCCTCACAAAGTTTGAAGACTCAAGTTATCTTGTTTTAAGAGTTGTTTGTCCATTTGCGCCTTCTCGGTTTATCTTGGATTATAAGAACTTCAAGGCCAAGTGGTAGGTGTTTTCATGAAACACATGAGTTAGATGGTGTATGGGAGAGCCAATAGATGTTTGCCAAGCCCTCACTTTGTTTGAAGACTCAAGTTATCTTGTTTTAAGAGTTGTTTGTCCATTTGCGCCTTCTCGGTTTATCTTGGATTATAAGAACTTCAAGGCCAAGTGGTAGGTGTTTTCATGAAACACATGAGTTAGATGGTGTATGGGAGAGCCAATAGATGTTTGCCAAGCCCTCACACAGTTTGAAGAGTCAAGTTATCTTGGTTTAAGAGTTGTATGCCCATTTGCGCCTTCTCGGTTTATCTTGGATTATAAGAACTTCAAGGCCAAGTGGTAGGTGTTTTCATGAAACACATGAGTTAGATGGTGTATGGGAGAGCCAATAGATGTTTGCCAAGCCCTCACACAGTTTGAAGAGTCAAGTTATCTTGGTTTAAGAGTTGTATGCCCATTTGCGCCTTCTCGGTTTATCTTGGATTATAAGAACTTCAAGGCCAAGTGGTAGGTGTTTTCATGAAACACATGAGTTAGATGGTGTATGGGAGAGCCAATAGATGTTTGCCAAGCCCTCACACAGTTTGAAGAGTCAAGTTATCTTGGTTTAAGAGTTGTATGACCATTTGCGCCTCCTCGGTTTATCTGGGATTATTAGAACTTCAAGGCCAAGTGGTAGGTGTTTTCATGAAACACATGAGTTAGATGGTGTGTGGGAGAGCCAATAGATGTTTGCCAAGCCCTCACACAGTTTGAAGAGTCAAGTTATCTTGGTTTAAGAGTTGTGAGCCCATTTGCGCCTTCTCGGTTTATCTTGGATTATAAGAACTTCTAGGCCAAGTGGTAGGTGTTTTCATGAAACACATGAGTTAGATGGTGTTTGGGAGAGCCAATAGATGTTTGCCAAGCCCTCACACAGTTTGAAGAGTCAAGTTATCTTGGTTTAAGAGTTGTATGACCATTTGCGCCTCCTCGGTTTATCTGGGATTATAAGAACTTCAAGGCCAAGTGGTAGGTGTTTTCATGAAACACATGAGTTAGATGGTGTATGGGAGAGCCAATAGATGTTTGCCAAGCCCTCACACATTTGAAGAGTCAAGTTATCTTGGTTTAAGAGTTGTATGCCCATTTGCGCCTCCTCGGTTTATCTGGGATTATAAGAACTTCAAGGCCAAGTGGTAGGTGTTTTCATGAAACACATGAGTTAGATGGTGTATGGGAGAGCCAATAGATGTTTGCCAAGCCCTCACAGTTTGAAGAGTCAAGTTATCTTGGTTTAAGAGTTGTATGCCCATTTGCGCCTTCTCGGTTTATCTTGGATTATAAGAACTTCAAGGCCAAGTGGTAGGTGTTTTCATGAAACACATGAGTTAGATGGTGTATGGGAGAGCCAATAGATGTTTGCCAAGCCCTCACACAGTTTGAAGACTCAAGTTATCTTGTTTTAAGAGTTGTTTGTTCATTTGCGCCTTCTCGGTTTATCTTGGATTATAAGAACTTCAAGGCCAAGTGGTAGGTGTTTTCATGAAACACATGAGTTAGATGGTGTATGGGAGAGCCAATAGATGTTTGCCAAGCCCTCACATTGTTTGAAGACTCAAGTTATCTTGTTTTAAGAGTTGTATGTCCATTTGCTCCTTCTCGGTTTATCTTGGATTATAAGAACTTCAAGGCCAAGTGGTAGGTGTTTTCATGAAACACATGAGTTAGATGGTGTATGGGAGAGCCAATAGATGTTTGCCAAGCCCTCACACAGTTTGAAGAGTCAAGTTATCTTGGTTTAAGAGTTGTATGCCCATTTGCGCCTCCTCGGTTTATCTTGGATTATAAGAACTTCAAGGCCAAGTGGTAGGTGTTTTCATGAAACACATGAGTTAGATGGTGTATGGGAGAGCCAATAGATGTTTGCCAAGCCCTCACGCAGTTTGAAGAGTCAAGTTATCTTGGTTTAAGAGTTGTATGCCCATTTGCGCCTCCTCGGTTTATCTGGGATTATAAGAACTTCAAGGCCAAGTGGTAGGTGTTTTCATGAAACACATGAGTTAGATGGTGTATGGGAGAGCCAATAGATGTTTGCCAAGCCCTCACACAGTTTGAAGAGTCAAGTTATCTTGGTTTAAGAGTTGTGAGCCCATTTGCGCCTTCTCGGTTTATCTTGGATTATAAGAACTTCAAGGCCAAGTGGTAGGTGTTTTCATGAAACACATGAGTTAGATGGTGTTTGGGAGAGCCAATAGATGTTTGCCAAGCCCTCACACAGTTTGAAGAGTCAAGTTATCTTGGTTTAAGAGTTGTATGACCATTTGCGCCTCCTCGGTTTATCTGGGATTATTAGAACTTCAAGGCCAAGTGGTAGGTGTTTTCATGAAACACATGAGTTAGATGGTGTGTGGGAGAGCCAATAGATGTTTGCCAAGCCCTCACACAGTTTGAAGAGTCAAGTTATCTTGGTTTAAGAGTTGTGAGCCCATTTGCGCCTTCTCGGTTTATCTTGGATTATAAGAACTTCAAGGCCAAGTGGTAGGTGTTTTCATGAAACACATGAGTTAGATGGTGTATGGGAGAGCCAATAGATGTTTGCCAAGCCCTCACACAGTTTGAAGAGTCAAGTTATCTTGGTTTAAGAGTTGTATGCCCATTTGCGCCTCCTCGGTTTATCTTGGATTATAAGAACTTCAAGGCCAAGTGGTAGGTGTTTTCATGAAACACATGAGTTAGATGGTGTGTGGGAGAGCCAATAGATGTTTGCCAAGCCCTCACACAGTTTGAAGAGTCAAGTTATCTTGGTTTAAGAGTTGTATGCCCATTTGCGCCTTCTCGGTTTATCTTGGATTATAAGAACTTCAAGGCCAAGTGGTAGGTGTTTTCATGAAACACATGAGTTAGATGGTGTATGGGAGAGCCAATAGATGTTTGCCAAGCCCTCACACGGTTTGAAGAGTCAAGTTATCTTGGTTTAAGAGTTGTATGCCCATTTGCGCCTTCTCGGTTTATCTTGGATTATAAGAACTTCAAGGCCAAGTGGTAGGTGTTTTCATGAAACACATGAGTTAGATGGTGTATGGGAGAGCCAATAGATGTTTGCCAAGCCCTCACACAGTTTGAAGAGTCAAGTTATCTTGGTTTAAGAGTTGTGAGCCCATTTGCGCCTTCTCGGTTTATCTTGGATTATAAGAACTTCAAGGCCAAGTGGTAGGTGTTTTCATGAAACACATGAGTTAGATGGTGTATGGGAGAGCCAATAGATGTTTGCCAAGCCCTCACACAGTTTGAAGAGTCAAGTTATCTTGGTTTAAGAGTTGTGAGCCCATTTGCGCCTTCTCGGTTTATCTTGGATTATAAGAACTTCAAGGCCAAGTGGTAGGTGTTTTCATGAAACACATGAGTTAGATGGTGTATGGGAGAGCCAATAGATGTTTGCCAAGCCCTCACACAGTTTGAAGAGTCAAGTTATCTTGGTTTAAGAGTTGTATGCCCATTTGCGCCTTCTCGGTTTATCTTGGATTATAAGAACTTCAAGGCCAAGTGGTAGGTGTTTTCATGAAACACATGAGTTAGATGGTGTATGGGAGAGCCAATAGATGTTTGCCAAGCCCTCACACAGTTTGAAGAGTCAAGTTATCTTGGTTTATGAGTTGTGAGCCCATTTGCGCCTTCTCGGTTTATCTTGGATTATAAGAACTTCAAGGCCAAGTGGTAGGTGTTTTCATGAAACACATGAGTTAGATGGTGTATGGGAGAGCCAATAGATGTTTGCCAAGCCCTCACACAGTTTGAAGAGTCAAGTTATCTTGGTTTAAGAGTTGTATGCCCATTTGCGCCTTCTCGGTTTATCTTGGATTATAAGAACTTCAAGGCCAAGTGGTAGGTGTTTTCATGAAACACATGAGTTAGATGGTGTATGGGAGAGCCAATAGATGTTTGCCAAGCCCTCACACAGTTTGAAGAGTCAAGTTATCTTGGTTTAAGAGTTGTATGCCCATTTGCGCCTTCTCGGTTTATCTTGGATTATAAGAACTTCAAGGCCAAGTGGTAGGTGTTTTCATGAAACACATGAGTTAGATGGTGTATGGGAGAGCCAATAGATGTTTGCCAAGCCCTCACACAGTTTGAAGAGTCAAGTTATCTTGGTTTAAGAGTTGTGAGCCCATTTGCGCCTTCTCGGTTTATCTTGGATTATAAGAACTTCAAGGCCAAGTGGTAGGTGATTTCATGAAACACATGAGTTAGATGGTGTATGGGAGAGCCAATAGATGTTTGCCAAGCCCTCACAGTGTTTGAAGAGTCAAGTTATCTTGGTTTAAGAGTTGTATGCCCATTTGCGCCTTCTCGGTTTATCTTGGATTATAAGAACTTCAAGGCCAAGTATTACGTGTTTTCATGAAACACATGAGTAAGATGGTGTTTGGGAGAGCCAATAGATGTTTGCCAAGCCCTCACAGTGTTTGAAGAGTCAAGTTATCTTGGTTTAAGAGTTGTGAGCCCATTTGCGCCTTCTCGGTTTATCTTGGATTATAAGAACTTCAAGGCCAAGTGGTAGGTGTTTTCATGAAACACATGAGTTAGATGGTGTATGGGAGAGCCAATAGATGTTTGCCAAGCCCTCACACAGTTTGAAGAGTCAAGTTATCTTGGTTTAAGAGTTGTGAGCCCATTTGCGCCTTCTCGGTTTATCTTGGATTATAAGAACTTCAAGGCCAAGTGGTAGGTGTTTTCATGAAACACATGAGTTAGATGGTGTATGGGAGAGCCAATAGATGTTTGCCAAGCCCTCACACAGTTTGAAGAGTCAAGTTATCTTGGTTTAAGAGTTGTATGCCCATTTGCGCCTTCTCGGTTTATCTTGGATTATAAGAACTTCAAGGCCAAGTGGTAGGTGTTTTCATGAAACACATGAGTTAGATGGTGTATGGGAGAGCCAATAGATGTTTGCCAAGCCCTCACACAGTTTGAAGAGTCAAGTTATCTTGGTTTAAGAGTTGTATGCTCATTTGCGCCTTCTCGGTTTATCTTGGATTATAAGAACTTCAAGGCCAAGTGGTAGGTGTTTTCATGAAACACATGAGTTAGATGGTGTATGGGAGAGCCAATAGATGTTTGCCAAGCCCTCACACAGTTTGAAGAGTCAAGTTATCTTGGTTTAAGAGTTGTGAGCCCATTTGCGCCTTTTCGGTTTATCTTGGATTATAAGAACTTCAAGGCCAAGTGGTAGGTGTTTTCATGAAACACATGAGTTAGATGGTGTATGGGAGAGCCAATAGATGTTTGCCAAGCCCTCACACTGCTTGAAGAGTCAAGTTATCTTGGTTTAAGAGTTGTGAGCCCATTTGCGCCTTCTCGGTTTATCTTGGATTATAAGAACTTCAAGGCCAAGTGGTAGGTGTTTTCATGAAACACATGAGTTAGATGGTGTATGGGAGAGCCAATAGATGTTTGCCAAGCCCTCACACAGTTTGAAGAGTCAAGTTATCTTGGTTTAAGAGTTGTGAGCCCATTTGCGCCTTCTCGGTTTATCTTGGATTATAAGAACTTCAAGGCCAAGTGGTAGGTGTTTTCATGAAACACATGAGTTAGATGGTGTATGGGAGAGCCAATAGATGTTTGCCAAGCCCTCACAGTTTGAATAGTCAAGTTATCTTGGTTTAAGAGTTGTGAGCCCATTTGCGCCTTCTCGGTTTATCTTGGATTATAAGAACTTCAAGGCCAAGTGGTAGGTGTTTTCATGAAACACATGAGTTAGATGGTGGATGGGAGAGCCAATAGATGTTTGCCAAGACCTCACACAGTTTGAAGAGTCAAGTTATCTTGGTTTAAGAGTTGTATGCTCATTTGCGCCTTCTCGGTTTATCTTGGATTATAAGAACTTCAAGGCCAAGTGGTAGGTGTTTTCATGAAACACATGAGTTAGATGGTGTATGGGAGAGCCAATAGATGTTTGCCAAGCCCTCACACAGTTTGAAGAGTCAAGTTATCTTGGTTTTAGTGTTGTATGCTCATTTGCGCCTTCTCGGTTTATCTTGGATTATAAGAACTTCAAGGCCAAGTGGTAGGTGTTTTCATGAAACACATGAGTTAGATGGTGTATGGGAGAGCCAATAGATGTTTGCCAAGCCCTCACACAGTTTGAAGAGTCAAGTTATCTTGGTTTAAGAGTTGTGAGCCCATTTGCGCCTTCTCGGTTTATCTTGGATTATAAGAACTTCAAGGCCAAGTGGTAGGTGTTTTCATGAAACACATGAGTTAGATGGTGTATGGGAGAGCCAATAGATGTTTGCCAAGCCCTCACAGTGTTTGAAGAGTCAAGTTATCTTGGTTTAAGAGTTCTATGCTCATTTGCGCCTTCTCGGTTTATCTTGGATTATAAGAACTTCAAGGCCAAGTGGTAGGTGTTTTCATGAAACACATGAGTTAGATGGTGTATGGAAGAGCCAATAGATGTTTGCCAAGCCCTCACACAGTTTGAAGAGTCAAGTTATCTTGGTTTAAGAGTTGTATGCCCATTTGCGCCTTCTCGGTTTATCTTGGATTATAAGAACTTCAAGGCCAAGTGGTAGGTGTTTTCATGAAACACATGAGTTAGATGGTGTATGGGAGAGCCAATAGATGTTTGCCAAGCCCTCACACAGTTTGAAGAGTCAAGTTATCCTGGTTTAAGAGTTGTGAGCCCATTTGCGCCTTCTCGGTTTATCTTGGATTATAAGAACTTCAAGGCCAAGTGGTAGGTGTTTTCATGAAACACATGAGTTAGATGGTGTATGGAAGAGCCAATAGATGTTTGCCAAGCCCTCACACAGTTTGAAGAGTCAAGTTATCTTGGTTTAAGAGTTGTATGCTCATTTGCGCCTTCTCGGTTTATCTTGGATTATAAGAACTTCAAGGCCAAGTGGTAGGTGTTTTCATGAAACACATGAGTTAGATGGTGTATGGGAGAGCCAATAGATGTTTGCCAAGCCCTCACACAGTTTGAAGAGTCAAGTTATCTTGGTTTAAGAGTTGTGAGCCCATTTGCGCCTTCTCGGTTTATCTTGGATTATAAGAACTTCAAGGCCAAGTGGTAGGTGTTTTCATGAAACACATGAGTTAGATGGTGTATGGGAGAGCCAATAGATGTTTGCCAAGCCCTCACACAGTTTGAAGAGTCAAGTTATCTTGGTTTAAGTGTTGTATGCTCATTTGCGCCTTCTCGGTTTATCTTGGATTATAAGAACTTCAAGGTCAAGTGGTAGGTGTTTTCATGAAACACATGAGTTAGATGGTGTATGGGAGAGCCAATAGATGCATGCCAGGCCCTCACACAGTTTGAAGAGTCATGTTATCTTGGTTTAAGAGTTGTGAGCCCATTTGCGCCTTCACGGTTTCTCTTGGATTATAAGAACTTCAAGGCCAAGTGGTAGGTGTTTTCATGAAACACATGCGTTAGATGGTGTATGGGAGAGCCAATAGATGTTTGCCAAGCCCTCACACAGTTTGAAGAGTCAAGTCATCTTGGTTTAAGTGTTGTATGCTCATTTGCGCCTTCTCGGTTTATCTTGGATTATAAGAACTTCAAGGCCAAGTGGTAGGTGTTTTCATGAAACACATGAGTTAGATGGTGTATGGGAGAGCCAATAGATGCATGCCAGGCCCTCACACAGTTTGAAGAGTCAAGTTATCTTGGTTTAAGAGTTGTGAGCCCATTTGCGCCTTCTCGGTTTATCTTGGATTATAAGAACTTGAAGGCCAAGTGGTAGGTGTTTTCAAGAAACACATGAGTTACATGGTGTACGGAAGTGCCAATAGATGTTTGCCAAGCCCTCACACAGTTTGAAGAGTCAAGTTATCTTGGTTTAAGTGTTGTATGCTCATTTGCGCCTTCTCGGTTTATCTTGGATTATAAGAACTTCAAGGCCAAGTGGTAGGTGTTTTCATGAAACACATGAGTTAAATGGAGTATGGGAGAGCCAATAGATGTTTGCCAAGCCCTCACACAGTTTGAAGAGTCAAGTTATCTTGGTTTAAGAGTTGTGAGCCCATTTGCGCCTTCTCGGTTTATCTTGGATTATAAGAACTTCAAGGCCAAGTGGTAGGTGTTTTCAAGAAACACATGAGTTACATGGTGGATGGAAGTGCCAATAGATGTTTGCCAAGACCTCACACAGTTTGAAGAGTCAAGTTATCTTGGTTTAAGTGTTGTATGCTCATTTGCGCCTTCTCGGTTTATCTTGGATTATAAGAACTTCAAGGCCAAGTGGTAGGTGTTTTCAAGAAACACATGAGTTACATGGTGTATGGAAGTGCCAATAGATGTTTGCCAAGCCCTCACACAGTTTGAAGAGTCAAGTTATCTTGGTTTTAGTGTTGTATGCTCATTTGCGCCTTCTCGGTTTATCTTGGATTATAAGAACTTCAAGGCCAAGTGGTAGGTGTTTTCATGAAACACATGAGTTAGATGGTGTATGGGAGAGCCAATAGATGCATGCCAAGCCCTCACACAGTTTGAAGAGTCAAGTTATCTTGGTTTAAGAGTTGTGAGCCCATTTGCGCCTTCTCGGTTTATCTTGGATTATATGAACTTCAAGGCCAAGTGGTAGGTGTTTTCATGAAACACAAGAGTTAAATGGTGTATGGGAGAGCCAATAGATGTTTGCCAAGCCCTCACACAGTTTGAAGAGTCAAGTTATCTTGGTTTAAGAGTTGTGAGCCCATTTGCGCCTTCACGGTTTCTCTTGGATTATAAGAACTTCAAGGCCAAGTGGTAGGTGTTTTCATGAAACACATGCGTTAGATGGTGTATGGGAGAGCCAATAGATGTTTGCCAAGCCCTCAAACAGTTTGAAGAGTCAAGTTATCTTGGTTTATGAGTTGTGAGCCCATTTGCGCCTTCTCGGTTTATCTTGGATTATAAGAACTTCAAGGCCAAGTGGTAGGTGTTTTCATGAAACACATGAGTTAGATGGTGTATGGGAGAGCCAATAGATGCATGCCAGGCCCTCACACAGTTTGAAGAGTCAAGTTATCTTGGTTTAAGAGTTGTGAGCCCATTTGCGCCTTCTCGGTTTATCTTGGATTATAAGAACTTCAAGGCCAAGTGGTAGGTGTTTTCAAGAAACACATGAGTTACATGGTGTATGGAAGTGCCAATAGATGTTTGCCAAGCCCTCACACAGTTTGAAGAGTCAAGTTATCTTGGTTTAAGTGTTGTATGCTCATTTGCGCCTTCTCGGTTTATCTTGGATTATAAGAACTTCAAGGCCAAGTGGTAGGTGTTTTCAAGAAACACATGAGTTACAAGGTGTATGGAAGTGCCAATAGATGTTTGCCAAGCCCTCACACAGTTTAAAGAGTCAAGTTATCTTGGTTTAAGTGTCGTATGCTCATTTGAGCCTTCTCGGTTTATCTTGGATTATAAGAACTTCAAGGCCAAGTGGTAGGTGTTTTGATGAAACACATGAGTTAGATGGTGTATGGGAGAGCCAATAGATGCATGCCAAGCCCTCACACAGTTTGAAGAGTCAAGTTATCTTGGTTTAAGAGTTGTGAGCCCATTTGCGCCTTCTCGGTTTATCTTGGATTATATGAACTTCAAGGCCAAGTGGTAGGTGTTTTCATGAAACACAAGAGTTAAATGGTGTATGGGAGAGCCAATAGATGTTTGCCAAGCCCTCACACAGTTTGAAGAGTCAAGTTATCTTGATTTAAGAGTTGTGAGCCCATTTGCGCCTTCACGGTTTCTCTTGGATTATAAGAACTTCAAGGCCAAGTGGTAGGTGTTTTCATGAAACACATGCGTTAGATGGTGTATGGGAGAGCCAATAGATGTTTGCCTAGCCCTCACACAGTTTGAAGTGTCAAGTTATCTTGGTTTAAGAGTTGTGAGCCCATTTGCGCCTTCTCGGTTTCTCTTGGATTATAAGAACTTCAAGGCCAAGTGGTAGGGGTTTTCATGAAACACATGCGTTAGATGGTGTATGGGAGAGCCAATAGATGTTTGCCAAGCCCTCAAACAGTTTGAAGTCTCAAGTTATCTTGGTTTAAGAGTTGTGAGCCCATTTGCGCCTTCTCGGTTTATCTTGGATTATTAGAACTTCAAGGCCAAGTGGTAGGTGTTTTCATGAAACACATGAGTTAGATGGTGTACGGGAGAACCAATAGATGCTTGCCAAGCCCTCACACAGTTTGATGAGTCAAGTTGCCTTGGTTTAAGAGTTGTGAGCCCATTTGCGCCTTCTCGGTTTATCTTGGATTATAAGAACTTCTATGCTAAGTAGTAGGTGTTTTCAAGAAACACATGAGTTAGATGGTGTATGGAAGAGCCAATAGATGTTTGCCAAGCCCTCACACAGTTTGAAGAGTCAAGTTATCTTGGTTTAAGAGTTGTATGCTCATTTGCGCCTTCTCGGTTTCTCTTGGATTATAAGAACTTTAAGGCCAAGTGGTAGGTGTTTTCATAAAACACATGCGTTAGATGGTGTATGGGAGAGCCAATAGATGTTTGCCAAGCCCTCAAACAGTTTGAAGAGTCAAGTTATCTTGGTTTATGAGTTGTGAGCCCATTTGCGCCTTCTCGGTTTATCTTGGATTATAAGAACTTCAAGGCCAAATGGTAGGTGTTTTCATGAAACACATGAGTTAAATGGTGTATGGGAGAGCCAATAGATGTTTGCCATGCCCTCACACAGTTTGAAGAGTCAATTTATCTTTGTTTAAGAGTTGTATGCTCATTTGCGCCTTCTCAGTTTGTCTTCGATTATAAGAACTTTAAGGCCAAGTGGTATGTGTTTTCATGAAACACATGAGTTAGATGGTGTACGGGAGAACCAATAGATGCTTGCCAAGCCCTCACACAGTTTGATGAGTCAAGTTGCCTTGGTTTAAGAGTAGTGAGCCCATTTGCGTCTTCTCGGTTTATCTTGGATTATAAGAACTTCTATGGCAAGTAGTAGGTGTTTTCAAGAAACACATGAGTTAGATGGTGTATGGAAGATCCAATAGATGTTTGCCAAGCCCTCACACAGTTTGAAGAGTCAAGTTATCTTGGTTTAAGAGTTGTATGCTCATTTGCGCCTTCTCGGTTTGTCTTGGATTATAAGAACTTTAAGGCCAAGTGGTAGGTGTTTTCATGAAACACATGAGTTAGATGGTGTATGGGAGAGCCAATAGATGTTTGCCAAGCCCTCACACAGTTTGAAGAGTCAAGTTATCTTGGTTTAAGAGTTGTGAGCCCATTTGCGCCTTCTCGGTTTCTCTAGGATTATAAGAACTTCAAGGCCAAGTGGTAGGTGTTTTCATGAAACACATGCGTTAGATGGTGTATGGGAGAGCCAATAGATGCATGCCAGGCCCTCACAGAGTTTGAAGAGTCAAGTTATCTTGGTTTAAGAGTTGTGAGCCCATTTGCGCCTTCTCGGTTTATCTTGGATTATAAGAACTTCAAGGCCAAGTGGTAGGTGTTTTCATGAAACACATGAGTTAAATGGTGTATGGGAGAGCCAATAGATGTTTGCCAAGCCCTCAAACAGTTTGAAGAGTCAAGTTATCTTGGTTTAAGAGTTGTGAGCCCATTTGCGCCGTCTCGGTTTATCTAGGATTATAAGAACTTCAAGGCCAAGTGGTAGGTGTTTTCATGAAACACATGAGTTAAATGGTGTATGGGAGAGCCAATAGATGTTTGCTAAGCCCTCACACAGTTTGAAGAGTCAAGTTATCTTGGTTTAAGAGTTGTGAGCTCATTTGCGCCTTCTCGGTTTCTCTTGGATTATAAGAACTTCAAGGCCAAGTGGTAGGTGTTTTCATGAAACACATGAGTTAGATGGTGTATGGGAGAGCCAATAGATGTTTGCCAAGCCCTCAAACAGTTTGAAGAGTCAAGTTATCTTGGTTTAAGAGTTGTGAGCCCATTTGCGCCGTCTCGGTTTATCTTGGATTATAAGAACTTCAAGGCCAAGTGGTAGGTGTTTTCATGAAACACATGAGTTAAATTGTGTATGGGAGAGCCAATAGATGTTTGCCAAGCCCTCACACAGTTTGAAGTGTCAAGTTATCTTGGTTTAAGAGTTGTGAGCTCATTTGCGCCTTCTCGGTTTATCTTGGATTATAAGAACTTCAAGGCCAAGTGGTAGGTGTTTTCAAGAAACACATGAGTTACAAGGTGTATGGAAGTGCCAATAGATGTTTGCCAAGCCCTCACAAAGTTTAAAGAGTCAAGTTATCTTGGTTTAAGTGTCGTATGCTCATTTGCGCCTTCTCGGTTTATCTTGGATTATAAGAACTTCAAGGCCAAGTGGTAGGTGTTTTGATGAAACACATGAGTTAGATGGTGTATGGGAGAGCCAATAGATGCATGCCAAGCCCTCACACAGTTTGAAGAGTCAAGTTATCTTGGTTTATGAGTTGTGAGCCCATTTGCGCCTTCTCGGTTTATCTTGGATTATAAGAACTTCAAGGCCAAATGGTAGGTGTTTTCATGAAACACATGAGTTAAATGGTGTATGGGAGAGCCAATAGATGTTTGCCATGCCCTCACACAGTTTGAAGAGTCAATTTATCTTTGTTTAAGAGTTGTATGCTCATTTGCGCCTTCTCAGTTTGTCTTCGATTATAAGAACTTTAAGGCCAAGTGGTATGTGTTTTCATGAAACACATGAGTTAGATGGTGTACGGGAGAACCAATAGATGCTTGCCAAGCCCTCACACAGTTTGATGAGTCAAGTTGCCTTGGTTTAAGAGTAGTGAGCCCATTTGCGTCTTCTCGGTTTCTCTTGGATTATAAGAACTTCAAGGCCAAGTGGTAGGGGTTTTCATGAAACACATGCGTTAGATGGTGTATGGGAGAGCCAATAGATGTTTGCCAAGCCCTCAAACAGTTTGAAGTCTCAAGTTATCTTGGTTTAAGAGTTGTGAGCCCATTTGCGCCTTCTCGGTTTATCTTGGATTATTAGAACTTCAAGGCCAAGTGGTAGGTGTTTTCATGAAACACATGCGTTAGATGGTGTATGGGAGAGCCAATAGATGTTTGCCAAGCCCTCAAACAGTTTGAAGAGTCAAGTTATCTTGGTTTAAGAGTTGTGAGCCCATTTGCGCCGTCTCGGTTTATCTTGGATTATAAGAACTTCAAGGCCAAGTGGTAGGTGTTTTCATGAAACACATGAGTTAAATTGTGTATGGGAGAGCCAATAGATGTTTGCCAAGCCCTCACACAGTTTGAAGTGTCAAGTTATCTTGGTTTAAGAGTTGTGAGCCCATTTGCGCCTTCTCGGTTTCTCTTGGATTATAAGAACTTCAAGGCCAAGTGGTAGGTGTTTTCATGAAACACATGCGTTAGATGGTGTATGGGAGAGCCAATAGATGTTTGCCTAGCCCTCACACAGTTTGAAGTGTCAAGTTATCTTGGTTTAAGAGTTGTGAGCCCATTTGCGCCTTCTCGGTTTCTCTTGGATTATAAGAACTTCAAGGCCAAGTGGTAGGTGTTTTCATGAAACACATGCGTTAGATGGTGTATGGGAGAGCCAATAGATGTTTGCCAAGCCCTCAAACAGTTTGAAGACTCAAGTTATCTTGGTTTAAGAGTTGTGAGCCCATTTGCGCCTTCTCGGTTTATCTTGGATTATTAGAACTTCAAGGCCAAGTGGTAGGTGTTTTCATGAAACACATGAGTTAGATGGTGTACGGGAGAACCAATAGATGCTTGCCAAGCCCTCACACAGTTTGATGAGTCAAGTTGCCTTGGTTTAAGAGTTGTGAGCCCATTTGCGCCTTCTCGGTTTATCTTGGATTATAAGAACTTCTATGCTAAGTAGTAGGTGTTTTCAAGAAACACATGAGTTAGATGGTGTATGGAAGAGCCAATAGATGTTTGCCAAGCCCTCACAGTTTGAAGAGTCAAGTTATCTTGGTTTAAGAGTTGTATGCTCATTTGCGCCTTCTCGGTTTCTCTTGGATTATAAGAACTTTAAGGCCAAGTGGTAGGTGTTTTCATAAAACACATGCGTTAGATGGTGTATGGGAGAGCCAATAGATGTTTGCCAAGCCCTCAAACAGTTTGAAGAGTCAAGTTATCTTGGTTTATGAGTTGTGAGCCCATTTGCGCCTTCTCGGTTTATCTTGGATTATAAGAACTTCAAGGCCAAATGGTAGGTGTTTTCATGAAACACATGAGTTAAATGGTGTATGGGAGAGCCAATAGATGTTTGCCATGCCCTCACACAGTTTGAAGAGTCAATTTATCTTTGTTTAAGAGTTGTATGCTCATTTGCGCCTTCTCAGTTTGTCTTCGATTATAAGAACTTTAAGGCCAAGTGGTATGTGTTTTCATGAAACACATGAGTTAGATGGTGTACGGGAGAACCAATAGATGCTTGCCAAGCCCTCACACAGTTTGATGAGTCAAGTTGCCTTGGTTTAAGAGTTGTGAGCCCATTTGCGCCTTCTCGGTTTATCTTGGATTATAAGAACTTCTATGCTAAGTAGTAGGTGTTTTCAAGAAACACATGAGTTAGATGGTGTATGGAAGAGCCAATAGATGTTTGCCAAGCCCTCACACAGTTTGAAGAGTCAAGTTATCTTGGTTTAAGAGTTGTATGCTCATTTGCGCCTTCTCGGTTTCTCTTGGATTATAAGAACTTTAAGGCCAAGTGGTAGGTGTTTTCATAAAACACATGCGTTAGATGGTGTATGGGAGAGCCAATAGATGTTTGCCAAGCCCTCAAACAGTTTGAAGAGTCAAGTTATCTTGGTTTATGAGTTGTGAGCCCATTTGCGCCTTCTCGGTTTATCTTGGATTATAAGAACTTCAAGGCCAAATGGTAGGTGTTTTCATGAAACACATGAGTTAAATGGTGTATGGGAGAGCCAATAGATGTTTGCCATGCCCTCACACAGTTTGAAGAGTCAATTTATCTTTGTTTAAGAGTTGTATGCTCATTTGCGCCTTCTCAGTTTGTCTTCGATTATAAGAACTTTAAGGCCAAGTGGTATGTGTTTTCATGAAACACATGAGTTAGATGGTGTACGGGAGAACCAATAGATGCTTGCCAAGCCCTCACACAGTTTGATGAGTCAAGTTGCCTTGGTTTAAGAGTAGTGAGCCCATTTGCGTCTTCTCGGTTTATCTTGGATTATAAGAACTTCTATGGCAAGTAGTAGGTGTTTTCAAGAAACACATGAGTTAGATGGTGTATGGAAGATCCAATAGATGTTTGCCAAGCCCTCACACAGTTTGAAGAGTCAAGTTATCTTGGTTTAAGAGTTGTATGCTCATTTGCGCCTTCTCGGTTTGTCTTGGATTATAAGAACTTTAAGGCCAAGTGGTAGGTGTTTTCATGAAACACATGCGTTAGATGGTGTATGGGAGAGCCAATAGATGTTTGCCAAGCCCTCACACAGTTTGAAGAGTCAAGTTATCTTGGTTTAAGAGTTGTGAGCCCATTTGCGCCTTCTCGGTTTCTCTAGGATTATAAGAACTTCAAGGCCAAGTGGTAGGTGTTTTCATGAAACACATGCGTTAGATGGTGTATGGGAGAGCCAATAGATGCATGCCAAGCCCTCACACAGTTTGAAGAGTCAAGTTATCTTGGTTTAAGAGTTGTGAGCCCATTTGCGCCTTCTCGGTTTATCTTGGATTATAAGAACTTCAAGGCCAAGTGGTAGGTGTTTTCATGAAACACATGAGTTAAATGGTGTATGGGAGAGCCAATAGATGTTTGCCAAGCCCTCAAACAGTTTGAAGAGTCAAGTTATCTTGGTTTAAGAGTTGTGAGCCCATTTGCGCCGTCTCGGTTTATCTAGGATTATAAGAACTTCAAGGCCAAGTGGTAGGTGTTTTCATGAAACACATGAGTTAAATGGTGTATGGGAGAGCCAATAGATGTTTGCTAAGCCCTCACACAGTTTGAAGAGTCAAGTTATCTTGGTTTAAGAGTTGTGAGCTCATTTGCGCCTTCTCGGTTTCTCTTGGATTATAAGAACTTCAAGGCCAAGTGGTAGGTGTTTTCATGAAACACATGCGTTAGATGGTGTATGGGAGAGCCAATAGATGTTTGCCAAGCCCTCAAACAGTTTGAAGAGTCAAGTTATCTTGGTTTAAGAGTTGTGAGCCCATTTGCGCCGTCTCGGTTTATCTTGGATTATAAGAACTTCAAGGCCAAGTGGTAGGTGTTTTCATGAAACACATGAGTTAAATTGTGTATGGGAGAGCCAATAGATGTTTGCCAAGCCCTCACACAGTTTGAAGTGTCAAGTTATCTTGGTTTAAGAGTTGTGAGCCCATTTGCGCCTTCTCGGTTTCTCTTGGATTATAAGAACTTCAAGGCCAAGTGGTAGGTGTTTTCATGAAACACATGCGTTAGATGGTGTATGGGAGAGCCAATAGATGTTTGCCTAGCCCTCACACAGTTTGAAGTGTCAAGTTATCTTGGTTTAAGAGTTGTGAGCCCATTTGCGCCTTCTCGGTTTCTCTTGGATTATAAGAACTTCAAGGCCAAGTGGTAGGTGTTTTCATGAAACACATGCGTTAGATGGTGTATGGGAGAGCCAATAGATGTTTGCCAAGCCCTCAAACAGTTTGAAGACTCAAGTTATCTTGGTTTAAGAGTTGTGAGCCCATTTGCGCCTTCTCGGTTTATCTTGGATTATTAGAACTTCAAGGCCAAGTGGTAGGTGTTTTCATGAAACACATGAGTTAGATGGTGTACGGGAGAACCAATAGATGCTTGCCAAGCCCTCACACAGTTTGATGAGTCAAGTTGCCTTGGTTTAAGAGTTGTGAGCCCATTTGCGCCTTCTCGGTTTATCTTGGATTATAAGAACTTCTATGCTAAGTAGTAGGTGTTTTCAAGAAACACATGAGTTAGATGGTGTATGGAAGAGCCAATAGATGTTTGCCAAGCCCTCACACAGTTTGAAGAGTCAAGTTATCTTGGTTTAAGAGTTGTATGCTCATTTGCGCCTTCTCGGTTTCTCTTGGATTATAAGAACTTTAAGGCCAAGTGGTAGGTGTTTTCATAAAACACATGCGTTAGATGGTGTATGGGAGAGCCAATAGATGTTTGCCAAGCCCTCAAACAGTTTGAAGAGTCAAGTTATCTTGGTTTATGAGTTGTGAGCCCATTTGCGCCTTCTCGGTTTATCTTGGATTATAAGAACTTCAAGGCCAAATGGTAGGTGTTTTCATGAAACACATGAGTTAAATGGTGTATGGGAGAGCCAATAGATGTTTGCCATGCCCTCACACAGTTTGAAGAGTCAATTTATCTTTGTTTAAGAGTTGTATGCTCATTTGCGCCTTCTCAGTTTGTCTTCGATTATAAGAACTTTAAGGCCAAGTGGTATGTGTTTTCATGAAACACATGAGTTAGATGGTGTACGGGAGAACCAATAGATGCTTGCCAAGCCCTCACACAGTTTGATGTGTCAAGTTGCCTTGGTTTAAGAGTTGTGAGCCCATTTGCGCCTTCTCGGTTTATCTTGGATTATAAGAACTTCTATGCCAAGTAGTAGGTGTTTTCAAGAAACACATGAGTTAGATGGTGTATGGAAGAGCCAATAGATGTTTGCCAAGCCCTCACACAGTTTGAAGAGTCAAGTTATCTTGGTTTAAGAGTTGTATGCTCATTTTCGCCTTCTCGGTATGTCTTGGATTATAAGAACTTTAAGGCCAAGTGGTAGGTGTTTTCATGAAACACATGCGTTAGATGGTGTATGGGAGAGCCAATAGATGTTTGCCAAGCCCTCACACAGTTTGAAGAGTCAAGTTATCTTGGTTTAAGAGTTGTGAGCCCATTTGCGCCTTCTCGGTTTCTCTTGGATTATAAGAACTTCAAGGCCAAGTGGTAGGTGTTTTCATGAAACACATGAGTTAGATGGTGTACGGGAGAACCAATAGATGCTTGCCAAGCCCTCACACAATTTGATGAGTCAAGTTGCCTTGGTTTAAGAGTAGTGAGCCCATTTGCGTCTTCTCGGTTTATCTTGGATTATAAGAACTTCTATGGCAAGTAGTAGGTGTTTTCAAGAAACACATGAGTTAGATGGTGTATGGAAGAGCCAATAGATGTTTGCCAAGCCCTCACACAGTTTGAAGAGTCAAGTTATCTTGGTTTAAGAGTTGTATGCTCATTTGCGCCTTCTCGGTTTGTCTTGGATTATAAGAACTTTAAGGCCAAGTGGTAGGTGTTTTCATGAAACACATGCGTTAGATGGTGTATGGGAGAGCCAATAGATGTTTGCCATGCCCTCACACAGTTTGAAGAGTCAAGTTATCTTGGTTTAAGAGTTGTGAGCCCATTTGCGCCTTCTCGGTTTCTCTAGGATTATAAGAACTTCAAGGCCAAGTGGTAGGTGTTTTCATGAAACACATGCGTTAGATGGTGTATGGGAGAGCCAATAGATGTTTGCCAAGCCCTCAAACAGTTTGCAGAGTCAAGTTATCTTGGTTTAAGAGTTGTGAGCCCATTTGCGCCTTCTCGGTTTATCTTGGATTATAAGAACTTCAAGGCCAAGTGGTAGGTGTTTTCATGAAACACATGCGTAAGATGGTGTATGGGAGAGCCAATAGATGTTTGCCAAGCCCTCAAACAGTTTGCAGAGTCAAGTTATCTTGGTTTAAGAGTTGTGAGCCCATTTGCGCCTTCTCGGTTTATCTTGGATTATAAGAACTTCAAGGCCAAGTGGTAGGTGTTTTCATGAAACACATGAGTTAGATGGTGTACGGGAGAACCAATAGATGCTTGCCAAGCCCTCACACAGTTTGATGAGTCAAGTTGCCTTGGTTTAAGAGTAGTGAGCCCATTTGCGTCTTCTCGGTTTATCTTGGATTATAAGAACTTCTATGGCAAGTAGTAGGAGTTTTCAAGAAACACATGAGTTAGATGGTGTATGGATGAGCCAATAGATGTTTGCCAAGCCCTCACACAGTTTGAAGACTCAAGTTATCTTGGTTTAAGAGTTGTATGCTCATTTGCGCCTTCTCGGTTTCTCTTGGATTATAAGAACTTTAAGGCCAAGTGGTAGGTGTTTTCATGAAACACATGCGTTAGATGGTGTATGGGAGAGCCAATAGATGTTTGCCAAGCCCTCAAACAGTTTGAAGAGTCAAGTTATCTTGGTTTATGAGTTGTGAGCCCATTTGCGCCTTCTCGGTTTATCTTGGATTATAAGAACTTCAAGGCCAAATGGTAGGTGTTTTCATGAAACACATGAGTTAAATGGTGTATGGGAGAGCCAATAGATGTTTGCCATGCCCTCACACAGTTTGAAGAGTCAATTTATCTTTGTTTAAGAGTTGTATGCTCATTTGCGCCTTCTCAGTTTGTCTTCGATTATAAGAACTTTAAGGCCAAGTGGTATGTGTTTTCATGAAACACATGAGTTAGATGGTGTACGGGAGAACCAATAGATGCTTGCCAAGCCCTCACACAGTTTGATGTGTCAAGTTGCCTTGGTTTAAGAGTTGTGTGCCCATTTGCGCCTTCTCGGTTTATCCTGGATTATAAGAACTTCTATGCCAAGTAGTAGGTGTTTTCAAGAAACACATGAGTTAGATGGTGTATGGAAGAGCCAATAGATGTTTGCCAAGCCCTCACACAGTTTGAAGAGTCAAGTTATCTTGGTTTAAGAGTTGTATGCTCATTTTCGCCTTCTCGGTTTGTCTTGGATTATAAGAACTTTAAGGCCAAGTGGTAGGTGTTTTCATGAAACACATGCGTTAGATGGTGTATGGGAGAGCCAATAGATGTTTGCCAAGCCCTCACACAGTTTGAAGAGTCAAGTTATCTTGGTTTAAGAGTTGTGAGCCCATTTGCGCCTTCTCGGTTTCTCTTGGATTATAAGAACTTCAAGGCCAAGTGGTAGGTGTTTTCATGAAACACATGAGTTAGATGGTGTACGGGAGAACCAATAGATGCTTGCCAAGCCCTCACACAGTTTGATGAGTCAAGTTGCCTTGGTTTAAGAGTAGTGAGCCCATTTGCGTCTTCTCGGTTTATCTTGGATTATAAGAACTTCTATGGCAAGTAGTAGGTGTTTTCAAGAAACACATGAGTTAGATGGTGTATGGAAGAGCCAATAGATGTTTGCCAAGCCCTCACACAGTTTGAAGAGTCAAGTTATCTTGGTTTAAGAGTTGTATGCTCATTTGCGCCTTCTCGGTTTGTCTTGGATTATAAGAACTTTAAGGCCAAGTGGTAGGTGTTTTCATGAAACACATGCATTAGATGGTGTATGGGAGAGCCAATAGATGTTTGCCAAGCCCTCACACAGTTTGAAGAGTCAAGTTATCTTGGTTTAAGAGTTGTGAGCCCATTTGCGCCTTCTCGGTTTCTCTAGGATTATAAGAACTTCAAGGCCAAGTGGTAGGTGTTTTCATGAAACACATGCGTTAGATGGTGTATGGGAGAGCCAATAGATGTTTGCCAAGCCCTCAAACAGTTTGCAGAGTCAAGTTATCTTGGTTTAAGAGTTGTGAGCCCATTTGCGCCTTCTCGGTTTATCTTGGATTATAAGAACTTCAAGGCCAAGTGGTAGGTGTTTTCATGAAACACATGCGTTAGATGGTGTATGGGAGAGCCAATAGATGTTTGCCAAGCCCTCAAACAGTTTGAAGAGTCAAGTTATCTTGGTTTAAGAGTTGTGAGCCCATTTGCGCATTCTCGGTTTATCTTGGATTATAAGAACTTCAAGGCCAAGTGGTAGGTGTTTTCATGAAACACATGCGTTAGATGGTGTATGGGAGAGCCAATTGATGTTTGCCAAGCCCTCAAACAGTTTGAAGAGTCAAGTTATCTTGGTTTAAGAGTTGTGAGCCCATTTGCGCCTTCTCGGTTTATCTTGGATTATAAGAACTTCAAGGCCAAGTGGTAGGTGTTTTCATGAAACACATGAGTTAAATGGTGTATGGGAGAGCCAATAGATGTTTGCCAAGCCCTCACACAGTTTGAAGAGTCAAGTTATCTTGGTTTAAGAGTTGTGAGCCCATTTGCGCCTTCTCGGTTTCTCTTGGATTATAATAACTTCAAGGCCAAGTGGTAGGTGTTTTCATGAAACACATGCGTTAGATGGTGTATGGGAGAGCCAATAGATGTTTGCCAAGCCCTCAAACAGTTTGAAGAGTCAAGTTATCTTGGTTTAAGAGTTGTGAGCCCATTTGCGCCGTCTCGGTTTATCTTGGATTATAAGAACTTCAAGGCCAAGTGGTAGGTGTTTTCATGAAACACATGAGTTAAATTGTGTATGGGAGAGCCAATAGATGTTTGCCAAGCCCTCACACAGTTTGAAGTGTCAAGTTATCTTGGTTTAAGAGTTGTGAGCCCATTTGCGCCTTCTCGGTTTCTCTTGGATTATAAGAACTTCAAGGCCAAGTGGTAGGTGTTTTCATGAAACACATGCGTTAGATGGTGTATGGGAGAGCCAATAGATGTTTGCCTAGCCCTCACACAGTTTGAAGAGTCAAGTTATCTTGGTTTAAGAGTTGTGAGCCCATTTGCGCCTTCTCGGTTTCTCTTGGATTATAAGAACTTCATGGCCAAGTGGTAGGTGTTTTCATGAAACACATGCGTTAGATGGTGTATGGGAGTGCCAATAGATGTTTGCCAAGCCCTCAAACAGTTTGAAGACTCAAGTTATCTTGGTTTAAGAGTTGTGAGCCCATTTGCGCCTTCTCGGTTTATCTTGGATTATTAGAACTTCAAGGCCAAGTGGTAGGTGTTTTCATGAAACACATGCGTTAGATGGTGTATGGGAGAGCGAATAGATGTTTGCCAAGCTCTCAAACAGTTTGAAGAGTCAAGTTATCTTGGTTTAAGAGTTGTGAGCCCATTTGCGCCTTCTCGGTTTATCTGGGATTATAAGAACTTCAAGGCCAAGTGGTAGGTGATTTCATGAAACACATGAGTTAAATGGTGTATGGGAGAGCCAATAGATGTTTGCCAAGCCCTCACACAGTTTGAAGAGTCAAGTTATCTTGGTTTAAGAGTTGTACGCTCATTTGCGCCTTCTCGGTTTGTCTTGGATTATAAGAACTTCAAGGCCAAGTGGTAGGTGTTTTGACAAGAGGATGTCGAGACCTATCAAATAAAATAACCGGTTCACAAACTAATTTGTAGTATAGAGAATGAACCGAATCGTCTCTCAAGGATCCAAAAACAAAGATTTAATTAGATCAAGATACTTAGAAAAAGGGGGGGGGTTTGTTGTTGATTAACAAGATTAATAAAAGTAGGAGATTCAAAGTTGTAAACAAATATAAAGAAACAACCAATCCAAGGAAATTTATCGATCTTAAGTTTAACTCATCATTGATCACAAGGAATTCACTTAATTGCTAACCAAGTTCTTGGCCTTAGATCACATCAAGAAGCCTTAACATGATCCAAGAATTCTTTACTAGATAAGCATCTAGGATTTGATTAACCAAGGTTAGATAAAGTAAGCACCATCCAACATAGATTAACTTAAGATCTAGAATTTAACCAAGCTAAACAATCTATCAAAAAGCTTTAATACATTGTTTAATCTTTATGATCCTCTTTGAATACATGATAATAAAGCTATTACCACATCAACATCTAAATCAAATTAAGCAATTTAATCTAGATAAAAATCAAAAGAGGAAGAAGAGAAACTTGAATAACAATTAAGCAATATGAACAAGTAAACCAAGATCTCCAAATTAAACAACAAGATGGCTAATCCCTTGGATTGATTATGAGAGCCTAGCCTTCCATGGATGGGAAGGAAGAACTCAAAATTTATAGAACAAAAACGAAATTGCAAAGAGAATGAAGAAGAAGAGAAAGAAAACTCTCACAAATACTTAAACTTTCTTGAAACTTACTTCTAAATTGAATGCTTCTAATACAAAGAGGTTGGGTCTATTTATACTAATCCTAGAAGCCAATTTGTACATGTACATAATCTGAATACAAGCTATAAGAATCTGAAATTTGTCAAAAATGGAAGCTTGATGCATGGTTGGTGGGTTGGTGCATGGTAGGTGGGTTGGTGTATGGTTGGTGGCTTTTAGTCAACAACTCTTATCCGACTTCTGGCTTCAAATTCATCACCTAGACGGTGTATTTTGGCTTGGATGTCTTCATCAAAGTTGTAGCCAGTTGTCTCCTTGAAAATCTCCAATTTGAATCATGTCATTTGGACTTTTAGAACTCCAGAAATGCCAAAAACACTTCACCTACCTCAAGTTAGGTTGGAAGAACGTGTTTCCAAATTCAGACCAACTTGTAGCTTCTGAAGCATGCCTAAAACGACATCTATTGACAAAATGGTCTTCATTGAAGTTGGAGATATGGGTCTTATCTTTCAAGTGACCAAGTTTCAGCCCAAGAGGAGGCCTATAACCCACTATATAGTCCAATATGTGCATACTGCCCAGATGGTTCCGTGACAGCAAACCCACTCTGCATTGCAGGGAAATTTTGGACCCATAGCATTCCGATTCAGCTCTTGAGTTCTTCATGAAACTTGTAGAGCATTGTCTTAGCTTTCGAAAGACACCAAGATCACCTCAATTGGATCACCGAGTCCCAAGTTATGACCTAACCAAGGAAAAAAGGTCAAAATGCATCAAAATCCGAAAATTATTCAATATTTGCATTAAAGCCCAATGAAGCCCAACAACATTAAACTCATCTAAAGTACTAATATTGGGCACAATAAACATCTAATAATGCCTAATACAAAGCTAACATAAGTGTCTCAAATTGATTGATCAAATTCCCCCACACTTAAGCTTTTGTACTCCTGGGCAAAACACATAATAACGAAACTAAAGAAAAACAAGAAACATCATATTATTAAACTAAAAACATAAGAACTGATTGTACCTAATCTAATCCACTTCCGTAGGAAAACACGATGGCACTTAGCATGTGCCACAAGCCTTTAAACCCCTAGGTGTCCCTAGTGGACGAGTTGTAGTCTCATGAGGGTTTACCAGGATGATACCCACAAACATGTAATATTTTATTTAATCAATTCAACTAATTTTTAAATACAAGCATTGTATCAAATATAAACCATAATTAATAAGTAAAGTATGCTTAACAAAGAATAGTTGAATCAAATCAATTGAGAATAAAGTATAGCATAATCATGCTTTAATCAGAAATAGGCATGTTCAGATTGAGTAAAATTCTTCACAAGTGTCACTCAAATCACACAAGGTGTTTAGGTTAACTGTTTACGCTCAACTCAGTCAAATTATGAAAGTATTTTACCATAGGCTTGCATATACATCAATTCTCCACTACTTAGATCAAATAAATTGCAAAAATCAAGAGGTCTTTCAAAAAGGTTGTAATGGAACTTATAAGGTGAAGGAAGGGAACAATATAGATAATAGCAGGTTAAAACCAAAGAGAATAAAAGAGCATTGAGGAGTAATTCAAGTAGAAAGAATAATTTTTTTTTTTACCCAAAACCATAAAATGCTCATTCTCTTCACACATTCCTTCCTTTTTCTATTCTTTTTTTTTTTTTTTTTATATATACCAAGCATTTCGTATCAGCACACCAATTCCCCCACACTTAAATCATTGCAAGCAAAAGAACTCCTCCAATAAGAAAATCAATGCTCTCCCATTCCCTAAGGTAAGGTAAAACATGGTTTTTCACTCAAAGCTTGTAATGAGCTAAGAACAAAGAATAGGCAAATAGGTTTAGAGGGAGTTAATAATTGGATAAATGCAAGGTAGGTTTATTTGGCCAAAGCGGCTAAGTCAAGAAAAAAATGCCTCTGTCATTTTCATGCAACATACAGACCAATGTAATCTCAAATCGATTCAATGCAAGTTCTAGAAAATAAATTCATAATTGACATCACTCATGAAAGAAAATAACCAAGTGTAAGTATCAAACTTGGAAAAGCCCAAAACTCACAAAGGTATGGAACATTCACTCAATTCAACCATGCCTTCTTCCTAATATCCACAATCATATACACATGTATATCATGAAAATGATTCAACTATAAACTGTTTTGCATACTTTTATCATCAATTAAGCTCAGATTCAGCACATGCTTGTATCAAAATCAATTGAAAAGATCAAAATTGTGTGTGTGTGTGTTTTTATTTTTTTATTATTTTTATTTTTTTATATATATATTTTTAATATATATACAAGAACAAAGATGATTTAAGACCTATTATGAAATGCAAGTTAAGATGCGTCTCAAGAGCAAAACTACTCCTTACTCTGCCATCATACATCTAAAAAGTTAGTAACAATAAAGATTAGCTTTTTTTTTTTAACTAAACTATGTACATGGTAATGTCAACTATCCCTCCCCCCAACTAATTAAAGACATTGTCCCCAATGTCAAAATAAAGATAGGTAGAGTGTAGAAGGTCTTACCAGAAAACTGCAAATCGTGCCTGAAATAAGAAAAATTACAAAAAACTAAAACCATAAGAGAAAACAAAAATTCACAAAGACAAAGTCAAATCAAGTTTTTGCTTTTTGCTGCTGCTGCCTTGTTCCCAATTCCGTGGAGCCATTGCTGGATCACGTTGTGGTACAAATGCATTGAGTTGATCGAGCAATTGTTCAGAGTTGTAGCGATTACAAGACTTTGACGTGTCGCTTGTGAGATGAACCTTTTTCTACAAAGATGATCAAGAAAACAAAACAAACTGTCATAAAAACCATTAACATTTAATATACCTATGGGTTTTTGGTGAAAGTTCTGCTGTGACCAGGATGTAATTTGAAAGAGTTCTTCCAAAGTTTCAAAACCACCAGGTAGGGCAATAAAGGCATCAGCATTGGAGATCATAATGTTCATGCGTTGGTGCATGCAAAATACTATTACTTCATCCCCTAATGTTTTTCCAATGGGCTTGCCGGTCGATAAAGGACTCGGGAATGACACCAAGGACTTTGCCACCTCCTAAATGTGCAGCAGTTGCTACACAACCCATTAACCCAAGACTACCTCCTCCATAAACTAAACGGATTTCTCTCTCAGCTAGCACTCGACCAAGATGGTGTGCAATATTTACAAACTCGTTATCTTTCCCAGGATTAGATCCACAAAAGACATAAACACTCTTAATTCGACGAACTGAAGTGACTTCCATTTTCTTCTTTTTTTTTTTTGGTACTCTCACCTTATCAATGATCTAAAGAGAGCAAAGTGCATTATTTAAAGGCATCAAAACTCAAAGGTAATAATTACACCTATAAAGGAGGGGTAGATCCGTGTGTCAGGTAAGTTTGAAAATAAGCACAACAATGATAATAGCTATATGACAATGATAAAAGACTAATCTATATGTGTCAGAAGAAGTTTGAAAATATGCAACGCATATTTCAAAAAAATACGGCTTTTTTTTTTTTTTGATTTTTTTTTAATAAACAGGAAAAAAATAAAATAAAAAATAAAAAAAAAATACTTACAGGAGGTGTGATTGTGGCTCACATTTTCCTCTGGTTTTACGTCCAGTAACGTCTTGAAGCTCTCTATGGGCCGATGGTCGGCTTTCCATCCAATTTTCTTAAAAATTGGCAAACAGGGTCTTTTGAGTCGATTCGAGACTATAACGTTCATGTTCATCTTGGAATATTGGCCATAAATCGAGAAGTACTCTCTGCACATCTCCACTAGGATGCGTCTCAAGAGTCAATAGAATGTTATCTAAAGACTCCTTACTCATGCCATCCTTTATGAAGTTAATTTTATCATCTCGGTTTATAGACGTCATTCCAATTGATTTGCATTTTGTGTTACAGGTCCATCTTGCACATTTATAGCAGACTCGTAACCTTTTTGCTCTTCTCTTCTTTGCATATGAACTTTTGCCTAGCCCTGGCATATATGAAACAAGAGCGTCAGAAAATTCACCTCTGAGTCGGACCTTTGCTTGATCAACCAAATGTATATCCGCAGGGATGCCTTTGTGCATAAGCATCCTTAATCTCTCAAACCTTGCACAATAAATGTTAGTTAAAGCATTTTGAGGGAGAGAAGGGAATTGCTTGCGGAGATTAAAAAGCTGATTATCCATTTCGAAAGAAAGAAGAAAGAGAGAGAGAAAAAATTGAGTAAAATTATGTACAGATTTCAGTGTTTGTGGGTAACTGAAGGGACCGAAAAAGATTTTCACGGAGTACCGTTATCCGCCATTTAACCGGTGAAAAATCATCTGTCAACGAAAAATAAACAAAATTAAGACAGAAAAATCAAACTCTGATAGATTTTCTCGCTTGGCACCAAGTTTCTGTCTCGATTCCTGTGATTGCAAAAAAAGTCAAAGTTGAAAGATGAAAGAGTTAGAAAGCTTGAGTTGCCTCCCAAGAAGCGCTACTTTTAATGTCCTTAGCCAGCGTGATTGAAGATTTTGCACGAGCGATGGGTCCTCCCCAATAATGATTCAATCTCGGGCAATTGACATTAATCGTGGCTTTTTCTTTTCTATTTTTTTTTCTTCTTTTTTTTTTTTTGGTTCAACACAGTAGTGATCAAACATGGTAGAGGGCATCCTGCAGTTGAACTTCCTCCACGAGGTTCTCTTGAGCTCCTTCATAAAAATTTTTGAGGCGGTGACCATTAACTTTGAACACTTTGTTGGTGGCTTCACTCTTAATTTCCACTGCACCATGAGGAAAAATGTTAGTGACAACAAACGGACCGTCCCACCTAGACCTTAATTTACCAGGCATCAACTTAAGGCGAGAATTAAACAAGAGAACTTTTTGCCCAACTGAAAACTCCTTCCGAAGAATAAACTTATCATGGAAGGCTTTGGTCTTTTCTTTGTAGAGTCGGGAGCTCTCATAGGCATCTAGGCGGATCTCTTCCAATTCCTGTAACTGCAACTTCCGCTCTATGCCAGCTCCGGCCAAATTCATGTTGCATTGCTTCACAGCCCAATATGTTTTGTGCTCAATTTCTACTGGCAAGTGGCATGCCTTACCATAGACTATCCGATATGGAGACATCCCGATTGGAGTTTTGTAAGTGGTCCGGTAAGCCCAAAGAGCATCCTCAAGCCTCATGCTCCAATCCTTCCGATTAGGTTGGACTGTTTTTTCAAGTATGCGCTTGATCTCTCTATTGGAGACCTCGGCTTGACCATTAGTGCAGGGATGGTAAGGTGTAGAAACTTTATGCAACACGCCATATTTCCTCATCAATCCCTCCATGCTCACGGCAGAAATGGGTGCCTTGATCATCGATGATAGCTCTCGGGATTCCAAACTGCGAGAAAATCTGTGATCTATCAATATCCACATCAACTTTGGAATCATCAGTCCGAGTGGCTTTAGCCTCCACCCATTTTGATACATAATCAACAGCTAGCATAATGTATTCATATCCAAAGGGAAAGAAAAGGTCCCATGAAATCAATACCCCATACGTCAAAGATTTCACAATACGATAGAGGTTGTCGGGGCATCTCATTCCTAGAAATGTTCCTTGTTCTCGACACTGTTCACAAGACTTACGTAACAAATATGCATCATGAAACAAGGTAGGCCAATATAAACCGTAGTCTAAAACTTTCCTAGTTGTACGTTGAGGCCCAAAATGTCCACCACATGCAAATGCATGACAAAAGCTAAGAACAAAATGAAACTCATGATTAGGCACACATCGCCTAATAATTTGGTCACTATAAAATCACCACAGATATGGATCATCCCACACATAATATTTTGATTCACTCTTAAGTTTATAAATTTGTGCACGAGTGAAAAGTGGGGGAAAAGCTGTAGCAACCAAGAAATTCACTATATCAGCAAACCAAGGGAAGGTGTTCTTACCTTGCAGCTGCATAAGCTGTTCAGCTGGGAAGGAGTCCTGTACAGGGAAGGGATCTGAAGCCTTCTCAATGCGGCTCAAATGATCTGCCACTAGGTTCTCTGCTCCACTCTTGTCACGGATCTCTATGTGAAACTCCTGAAGCAGTAGCATCCACCTTATTAGTCAGGGCTTTGCCTCTGGCTTCTTCAAAAGGAACTTTAGAGCTGCATGATCAGTAAACACAACAACCTTAGAACCAAGCAAATATGATCTAAACTTATCCAAAGCAAAAACAATGGCTAAAAGTTCTTTTTCGGTTGTGGTATAGTTGGCTTGAGCAAAGATCTAGAGTTCTGGAAGCATAGTATATCACATGAGAAGCTTTTCCCACTCTCGTGCCAAGACTGCTCCCTCTGCATAGTTAGAAGCATCACACATTAACTCAAATGGCAATGTCCAAACAGTGGTGGATGATGGGGGTCTTGGTCAAGGCCTGCTTCAAGTGGTTGAAAGTCGCCTTGCACTTGTCATCAAAATTGAACTCCACATCTTTCTGCGATGGAATCGGGAAAGTGGAAGAGCAATCTTCTTTGAAGTCGGCAATGAAGCGCTGTAGAAACCTGCATGACCAAGAAAAGAACGCACTTCCCGCACGCATGTGGGGTAAGATAGACAAGTAATTACATCAATCTTGGCAGGATCTACCTCAATGCCCTTACCGGATACTACATGGCCTAAAACTATACCTGTTCTACCATAAAATGGCATTTCTCAAAATTTAGCACAAGGTTAGTCTCAATGCATCTTTGCAAGACTCTAGATAGGTCAAGCTAAACATGAATCAAAAGAAGAACCATAGACAAGTAAAGTCATCCATAAATACCTCCATGCATTCCTCTAAGAAATCGGAAAATATGCTCACCATGCACCGTTGGAAGGTACCAGGGCATTGCGGAGGCCGAAGGGCATCCGTCTCGTAAGCAAAGGTGCCAGAAGGGACAAGTAAATGTGGTCTTCTCCCGATCCTCCGGTGCAATGTGGATTTGGAAGTATCCATGTAGCCATCTAAAAAGCGATAATGGGACTTACCGACCAACCGTTCCAAAGATCTCGATCAATGAACGGAAGGGGGTAATGATCTTTCCGAGTGGCTTGGTTGACACGTCTGTAGTCAATGCGGACTCTCCGGCTAATGCACTCGGGTTGGAATGAGCTCATTCTTACGGTTGGCCACAACAGTCACCCGGATTTCTTTGGAACTACTTGCACCGGCTCACCCACTTCTTTGTCGGAGATGGGATAGATAATGCCACTGCAGTAGCTTGGTCACTTCTTTTTCACCACATCTAGAATGAGAGGATTCGGTCTCCTGCAGGGTTGTCTCACCGGTTTAGTTTCCTCCTCAAGTAATATCCTGTGCATGCATGTGGAGGGGTTAATACCAGGAATGTCTGCAAGTGTCCAACCAATTGCCCTTTTGTGTTGCTTCAAGACTTCCAATAATCTGGTTTCTTGCTCAGGTTAGAGGTGTTTGGCCATTATCACCGGGAGCTTCTCATCCTCTTCCAAGAATGCATACTTCAAATGCTCGAGCAAGGGCTTAAGTTCAATGGAGGGTGGTTGCTGGATTGACGGTACTAGTTTTGGAATCGAAACTAAATCTGCTAAATTCTCAGCAGTTGCACCTGTACCTGCAAGCTGTGCACAATCTTGCAAAACAACATCATCATATCCTATGGAATCAAAAGAATCACACTTAGCAGCAAGATGAATGATAACATCATTCATAACAACATCATTGCCATTAATAACAGAAACAGAATCATCAATGTCAGCAGAATTAACAACAGCACATGATAAGTATGTAGAAATCTCAGCACAGGCTGCACACATTGTAGTGGGTTTACAACCAAAAAGTCCGAAACAGGCAGAACAAGTATCACAAGCTATGCTATCAGTGTATCCTACAATTTCAGGAAACTCTGCCAACATATCAGCATGCATATCATCAACCAAGAAATCAATGACATCAAAATGAAAAGCGAGAATGATCCTCTAAAGGGTATTTCATGGCATCAAAAATGTTAAACTGAATGATATCATCACCAAATTCCATGGAAAGGGTACAAGATGCACATCAATCTTAGTTTTAGCGAGTTTTCAAAAATGGCCTACCTAAGATCAATGGGGGTGGGGAAGAGGCGATTCATCTTCCATATTCAACACATAAAAATCACCGGGAATATTAAATTATGTACCCGAACTTAACGTCCTCCAACACTCCTGCAGGTTGTGCAGTGCTCCGGTTTGCTAACTGAATGACAATGCCGGTAGGCTTTAGCTCTCCCATATGCAAGGAAGTGTAAACTGACTTTGGCATTACATTGATGGAGGCTCCCAAGTCTAGCAAGGCATGAGTGAACTGTTGGTGCCCTATGGTGCAAGGGATGGTAAAAGTGCCTGGATCCTTGCATTTGGGAGGCGAGGTTGGGCTGAATCAAGCGAGACATTTCTCCCCATACTCACTTTTTCGCCCTTTAGCTTCCTCTTATGGGTGCACATCTCTTTCAAGAACTTGGCATACTTGGGGATTTGTTTAATTGCCTCCAAGAGAGGTATATTCACCTCAACCTTCTGAAAAGTCTCCATAATTTCCTTATCCAAGTCTGTTTCAACCATATGCCTCGGTTGTATCATTCGGTTGGGAAAAGGAAGAGGAATGTTGGAACTCGACTTTTTGGATGCTCACTTTTCTCAGTATCTTGAATTTTCTCACAATCGCTGATTTGATCCAATTTTACCTTGGCACGTTGTAGGATCATTTGTCTTTGAATCACTCTGACATCTGAATTAGCCGAGAACTTGAAGTTGCTTGTAGAATCTTGTTTCTCCGGGCCAAGGGTAGAATCTGGAAGTATCTAATCTGACCTGGTCCATTGATTTGCTTACCATGCGTAAAGCTATAGCACTAACATTGCCTCTAGGATTTGGAGTGGTTTGAGAGGGTAATTGGCCGTAACCACTGTGACTTTAATTCATGAATTGATGTGGCAAGTTGACCAATTTGAGTCTCCAAGTTCTGAATGGTGGTTTCGAGTTCTCTGTTGAAACTGGATGTTATTAGTGGCCAAGCTGTTTCACCAAATCCTCCAATGAGGGCTCGATTTTGTGGCTACAGGACCTTCGCTGGAATGGTGGTCTACTTGGTCCAAAGATGTGGTCGAAACCGATTTGTCCTTGCTTGTCTTTGGAATGGTGGTCTATCTTGGTTTGGTGGTCATTGATTTGATGCATTCCCATATCTCGTATTGGGATGGTCCCTCCAGCCAGGGTTGTAAGTGTTGGAGAATGGATCATATTTCGTTGTTCGCTGATGGAATTGTGGCTTCCCAGAAATATACCAGTGCGACCCACGTATTGGTCTTGAAACTTCGTAATCATCTTGCAATGTGGGGCATGAATCAGTAGGATGAGAGGAACTAGAACATATGCTACAAACTCTTGCGGGGTTTGCACACGTGGTTCGTGTTGTCCTATTGCCATTTGTCTAACCAAAGAAGTGAGCTCATCCAATCTATGTTCCACCCTTTGTTGATCGGCATGTGAAGAGGTATTAACTTCATTGACTATTCTCGTTGCGACACCCATTCAGTACCAAATTCTTGAGAATTTGCCGCCATGTTTGCAATTAAGTTTCTGGCAAGAATTTGGAGTTTTATCTACCAATGCTCCACCACTTGGCAAGATCAATCATACTCCTTTCCATTGGCATCAATCCTTCATAGAAGTATTGGATCAGCGATTGATCACTAATTTGATGGTGTGGGCGGCTTGAGCATAATTTCTTGAATCTCTCCCAATACTCATGGAGAGTTTCACCACCGATTTGCCTTATGCCACAAATATCTTTCCTTATTGCAGCAGCTTCTTGATGCAGAAAGAACTTTTCCGTAAATAATCTTTTCATGTCATTCCAAGAAGTGATGGCAAAGGTTGTAAGTAATACAACCAATCCTTAGCAAAGACCATCCAAAGAGAAAGGAAAGGCCCTTAGCTTGATGTGATCTTCAGCTATTCCATGAGGTTTCATGGTGGAGCAGACAACATGGAACTCCTTCAAATGCTTATGTGGATCTTCACCGCAAGACCATGAAACTTGGGCGCAAGTGTATCAATCCGCATTTCAACTCAAAATCAACATTAAGTTCGAGGATATTGAATGCACAAAGGTTGATAATTCACATCAGTGCGACCAATTCCTTAAGGGTCCTATTGTTATAATCACCATAGTAAAATCAACAGACTCGATGATCGAGACACGAAGTACTAATGTAAGCGCACTCAACAGATTAAAAGAGTCAACAAGATTAGGTGCAATGTCAAGTTCAAGCCCAATTCCGTAAGTAATTCTATTAGCTCTATGAATGCTACTACCAAATTCTATGAATTCTATGAAGTGTATGAATGTTCTATCAATTTCAGATCAAATGAATGCAAGGTACCGAGGATCGAGATCTAGTCATACAAAGCATGCGAGTTCATAAGAAGGTATTAGAAAAGCAATAACAACTAAAACACTAAAAATTCCAAAAACAAATACTCCAAAAAATTAAACAAAAATAAAAACAGTATCAAATGAATTTTAAAAATTATGGAACCACCACAGGATAAAATCTACACAAAAATGCTATCCAACAAAATAATAAAAAATCTTAAAAAATTGAAAAAGTGGTCTAAACGATGGAATTTGGCAAAAATAAGGGTGACCTCACTGTATCAGTGAGCCTTTCTCAGAATAATATTTTCCATTTGTGTACCAAAATTCAGATCAATCTGAGATGCCCGAACCAAAATTCTTGACACAACGCCCTTTATCCAATTTCAGCCGAATCCCACTTAAAAAAAGCTTCAAAAACAAAACAAACACATTTGTTAGAGTTAGATGGGATCTTGAAATGTTCAAATAGTTGCCTTGGATCCCCGGCAACGGCGCCAAATTTGACAAGAGGATGTCGAGACCTATCAAATAAAATAACCGGTTCACAAACTAATTTGTAGTATAGAGAATGAACCGAATCGTCTCTCAAGGATCCAAAAACAAAGATTTAATTAGATCAAGATACTTAGAAAAAGGGGGGGTTTGTTGTTGATTAACAAGATTAATAAAAGTAGGAGATTCAAAGTTGTAAACAAATATAAAGAAACAACCAATCCAAGGAAATTTATCGATCTTAAGTTTAACTCATCATTGATCACAAGGAATTCACTTAATTGCTAACCAAGTTCTTGGCCTTAGATCACATCAAGAAGCCTTAACATGATCCAAGAATTCTTTACTAGATAAGCATCTAGGATTTGATTAACCAAGGTTAGATAAAGTAAGCACCATCCAACATAGATTAACTTAAGATCTAGAATTTAACCAAGCTAAACAATCTATCAAAAAGCTTTAATACATTGTTTAATCTTTATGATCCTCTTTGAATACATGATAATAAAGCTATTACCACATCAACATCTAAATCAAATTAAGCAATTTAATCTAGATAAAAATCAAAAGAGGAAGAAGAGAAACTTGAATAACAATTAAGCAATATGAACAAGTAAACCAAGATCTCCAAATTAAACAACAAGATGGCTAATCCCTTGGATTGATTATGAGAGCCTAGCCTTCCATGGATGGGAAGGAAGAACTCAAAATTTATAGAACAAAAACGAAATTGCAAAGAGAATGAAGAAGAAGAGAAAGAAAACTCTCACAAATACTTAAACTTTCTTGAAACTTACTTCTAAATTGAATGCTTCTAATACAAAGAGGTTGGGTCTATTTATACTAATCCTAGAAGCCAATTTGTACATGTACATAATCTGAATACAAGCTATAAGAATCTGAAATTTGTCAAAAATGGAAGCTTGATGCATGGTTGGTGGGTTGGTGCATGGTAGGTGGGTTGGTGCATGGTAGGTGGGTTGGTGTATGGTTGGTGGCTTTTAGTCAACAACTCTTATCCGACTTCTGGCTTCAAATTCATCACCTAGACGGTGTATTTTGGCTTGGATGTCTTCATCAAAGTTGTAGCCAGTTGTCTCCTTGAAAATCTCCAATTTGAATCATGTCATTTGGACTTTTAGAACTCCAGAAATGCCAAAAACACTTCACCTACCTCAAGTTAGGTTGGAAGAACGTGTTTCCAAATTCAGACCAACTTGTAGCTTCTGAAGCATGCCTAAAACGACATCTATTGACAAAATGGTCTTCATTGAAGTTGGAGATATGGGTCTTATCTTTCAAGTGACCAAGTTTCAGCCCAAGAGGAGGCCTATAACCCACTATATAGTCCAATATGTGCATACTGCCCAGATGGTTCCGTGACAGCAAACCCACTCTGCATTGCAGGGAAATTTTGGACCCATAGCATTCCGATTCAGCTCTTGAGTTCTTCATGAAACTTGTAGAGCATTGTCTTAGCTTTCGAAAGACACCAAGATCACCTCAATTGGATCACCGAGTCCCAAGTTATGACCTAACCAAGGAAAAAAGGTCAAAATGCATCAAAATCCGAAAATTATTCAATATTTGCATTAAAGCCCAATGAAGCCCAACAACATTAAACTCATCTAAAGTACTAATATTGGGCACAATAAACATCTAATAATGCCTAATACAAACCTAACATAAGTGTCTCAAATTGATTGATCATGTTTTCATGAAACACATGAGTTAAATGGTGTATGGGAGAGCCAATAGATGTTTGCCAAGCCCTCACACAGTTTGAAGTGTCAAGTTATCTTGGTTTAAGAGTTGTGAGCCCGTTTGCGCCTTCTCGGTTTCTCTTGGATTATAAAAACTTCAAGGCCAAGTGGTAGGTGTTTTCATAACACATGCGTTAGATGGTCTATGGGAGAGCCAATAGATGTTTGCCAAGCCCTCACACAGTTTGAAGAGTCAAGTTATCTTGGTTTAAGAGTTGTGAGCCCATTTGCGCCTTCTCGGTTTCTCTAGGATTATAAGAACTTTAAGGCCAAGTGGTATGTGTTTTCATGAAACACATGAGTTAGATGGTGTACGGGAGAACCAATAGATGCTTGCCAAGCCCTCACACAGTTTGAAGAGTCAATTTATCTTGGTTTAAGAGTTGTATGCTCATTTGCGCCTTCTCGGTTTGTCATGGATTATAAGAACTTTAAGGCCAAGTGGTAGGTGTTTTCATGAAACACATGAGTTAGATGGTGTACGGGAGAACCAATAGATGCTTGCCAAGCCCTCACACAGTTTGATGAGTCAAGTTGCCTTGGTTTAAGAGTTGTGAGCCCATTTGCGCCTTCTCGGTTTATCTTGGATTATAAGAACTTCTATGCTAAGTAGTAGGTGTTTTCAAGAAACACATGAGTTAGATGGTGTATGGAAGAGCCAATAGATGTTTGCCAAGCTCTCAAACAGTTTGAAGAGTCAAGTTATATTGGTTTAAGAGTTGTGAGCCCATTTGCCCCATCTCTGTTTATCTTGGATTATAAGAACTTCAAGGCCAAGTGGTAGGTGTTTTCATGAAACACATGCGTTAGATGGTGTATGGGAGAGCCAATTGATGTTTGCCAAGCCCTCAAACAGTTTGAAGAGTCAAGTTATCTTGGTTTAAGAGTTGTGAGCCCATTTGCGCCTTCTCGGTTTATCTTGGATTATAAGAACTTCAAGGCCAAGTGGTAGGTGTTTTCATGAAACACATGAGTTAAATGGTGTATGGGAGACCCAAAAGATGTTTGCCAAGTCCTCACACAGTTTGAAGAGTCAAGTTATGTTGGTTTAAGAGTTGTGAGCCCATTTGCGCCTTCTCGGTTTCTCTTGGATTATAAGAACATCAAGGCCAAGTGATAGGTGTTTTCATGAAACACATGCGTTAGATGGTGTATGGGAGAGCCAATAGATGTTTGCCAAGCCCTCAAACAGTTTGAAGAGTCAAGTTATCTTGGTTTAAGAGTTGTGAGCCCATTTGCGCCGTCTCGGTTTATCTTGGATTATACGAACTTCAAGGCCAAGTGGTAGGTGTTTTCATGAAACAGATGAGTTAAATTGTGTATGGGAGAGCCAATAGATGTTTGCCAAGCCCTCACACAGTTTGAAGAGTCAATTTACCTTGGTTTAAGAGTTGTATGCTTATTTGCGCCTTCTCGGTTTGTCTTCGATTATAAGAACTTTAAGGCCAAGTGGTATGTGTTTTCATGAAACACATGAGTTAGATGGTGTACGGGAGAACCAATAGATGCTTGCCAAGCCCTCAGACAGTTTGATGAGTCAAGTTGCCTTGGTTTAAGAGTTGTGAGCCCATTTGCGCCTTCTCGGTTTATCTTGGATTATAAGAACTTCTATGCCAAGTAGTAGGTGTTTTCAAGAAACACATGAGTTAGATGGTGTATGGAAGAGCCAATAGATGTTTGCCAAGCCCTCAAACAGTTTGAAGAGTCAAGTTATCTTGGTTTAAGAGTTGTGAGCCCATTTGCCCCTTCTCGGTTTATCTTGGATTATAAGAACTTCAAGGCCAAGTGGTAGGTGTTTTCATGAAACATATGCGTTAGATGGTGTATGGGAGAGCCAATTGATGTTTGCCAAGCCCTTAAACAGTTTGAAGAGTCAAGTTATCTTGGTTTAAGAGTTGTGAGCCCATTTGCGTCTTCTCGGTTTATCTTGGATTATAAGAACTTCAAGGCCAAGTGGTAGGTGTTTTCATGAAACACATGAGTTAAATGGTGTATGGGAGACCCAAAAGATGTTTGCCAAGTCCTCACACAGTTTGAAGAGTCAAGTTATGTTGGTTTAAGAGTTGTGAGCCCATTTGCGCCTTCTCGGTTTCTCTTGGATTATAAGAACTTCAAGGCCAAGTGATAGGTGTTTTCATGAAACACATGCGTTAGATGGTGTATGGGAGAGCCAATAGATGTTTGCCAAGCCCTCAAACAGTTTGAAGAGTCAAGTTATCTTGGTTTAAGAGTTGTGAGCCCATTTGCGCCGTCTCGGTTTATCTTGGATTATAAGAACTTCAAGGCCAAGTGGTAGGTGTTTTCATGAAACACATGAGTTAAATTGTGTATGGGAGAGCCAATAGATGTTTGCCAAGCCCTCACACAGTTTGAAGAGTCAATTTATCTTGGTTTAAGAGTTGTATGCTTATTTGCGCCTTCTCGGTTTGTCTTCGATTATAAGAACTTCAAGGCCAAGTCGTAGGTGTTTTCATGAAACACATGAGTTAAATGGTGTATGGGAGACCCAAAAGATGTTTGCCAAGTCCTCACACAGTTTGAAGAGTCAAGTTATGTTGGTTTAAGAGTTGTGAGCCCATTTGCGCCTTCTCGGTTTCTCTTGGATTATAAGAACTTCAAGGCCAAGTGATAGGTGTTTTCATGAAACACATGCGTTAGATGGTGTATGGGAGAGCCAATAGATGTTTGCCAAGCCCTCAAACAGTTTGAAGAGTCAAGTTATCTTGGTTTAAGAGTTGTGAGCCCATTTGCGCCGTCTCGGTTTATCTTGGATTATAAGAACTTCAAGGCCAAGTGGTAGGTGTTTTCAAGAAACACACGAGTTAGATGGATTATGGAAGAGCCAATAGATGTTTGCCAAGCCCTCACACAGTTTGAAGAGTCAAGTTATCTTGGTTTAAGAGTTGTATGCTCATTTGCGCCTTCTCGGTTTGTCTTGGATTATAAGATCTTTAAGGCCAAGTGGTAGGTGTTTTCATGAAACACATGCGTTAGATGGCGTATGGGAGAGCCAATAGATGTTTGCCAAGCCCTCACACAGTTTGAAGAGTCAAGTTATCTTGGTTTAAGAGTTGTGAGCCCATTTGCGCCATCTCGGTTTATCTGGGATTATAAGAACTTCAAGGCCAAGTGGTAGGTGTTTTCATGAAACACATGAGTTAGATGGTGTACGGGAGAACCAATAGATGCTTGCCAAGCCCTCACACAGTTTGATGAGTCAAGTTGCCTTGGTTTAAGAGTTGTGAGCCCATTTGCGCCTTCTCGGTTTCTCTTGGATTATAAGAACTTCAAGGCCAAGTGGTAGGTGTTTTCATGAAACACATGAGTTAGATGGTGTACGGGAGAACCAATAGATGCTTGCCAAGCCCTCACACAGTTTGATGAGTCAAGTTGCCTTGGTTTAAGAGTTGTGAGCCCATTTGCGCCTTCTCGGTTTATCTTGGATTATAAGAACTTCTATGGCAAGTAGTAGGTGTTTTCAAGAAACACATGAGTTAGATGGTGTATGGAAGAGCCAATAGATGTTTGCCAAGCCCTCAAACAGTTTGAAGAGTCAAGTTATCTTGGTTTAAGAGTTGTATGCTCATTTGCGCCTTCTCGGTTTGTCTTGGATTATAAGAACTTCAAGGCCAAGTGGTAGGTGTTTTCATGAAACACATGCGTTAGATGGTGTATGGAAGAGCCAATAGATGTTTGCCAAGCCCTCACACAGTTTGAAGAGTCAAGTTATCTTGGTTTAAGAGTTGTGAGCCCATTTGCGCCTTCTCGGTTTATCTGGGATTATAAGAACTTCAAGGCCAAGTGGTAGGTGTTTTCATGAAACACATGAGTTAGATGGTGTACGGGAGAACCAATAGATGCTTGCCAAGCCGTCACACAGTTTGATGAGTCAAGTTGCCGTGGTTTAAGAGTTGTGAGCCCATTTGCGCCTTCTCAGTTCCTCTTGGATTATAAGAACTTCAAGGCCAAGTGGTAGGTGTTTTCATGAAACACATGAGTTAGATGGTGTACGGGAGAACCAATAGATGCTTGCCAAGCCCTCACACAGTTTGATGAGTCAAGTTGCCTTGGTTTAAGAGTTGTGAGCCCATTTGCGCCTTCTCGGTTTCTCTTGGATTATAAGAACTTCTATGGCAAGTAGTAGGTGTTTTCAAGAAACACATGAGTTAGATGGTGTATGGAAGAGCCAATAGATGTTTGCCAAGCCCTCAAACAGTTTGAAGAGTCAAGTTATCTTGGTTTAAGAGTTGTATGCTTATTTGCGCCTTCTCGGTTTGTCTTCGATTATAAGAACTTCAAGGCCAAGTCGTAGGTGTTTTCATGAAACACAAGAGTTAAATGGTGTATGGGAGACGCAAAAGATGTTTGCCAAGTCCTCACACAGTTTGAAGAGTCAAGTTATGTTGGTTTAAGAGTTGTGAGCCCATTTGCGCCTTCTCGGTTTCTCTTGGATTATAAGAACTTCAAGGCCAAGTGATAGGTGTTTTCATGAAACACATGCGTTAGATGGTGTATGGGAGAGCCAATAGATGTTTGCCAAGCCCTCAAACAGTTTGAAGAGTCAAGTTATCTTGGTTTAAGAGTTGTGAGCCCATTTGCGCCGTCTCGGTTTATCTTGGATTATAAGAACTTCAAGGCCAAGTGGTAGGTGTTTTCAAGAAACACACGAGTTAGATGGATTATGGAAGAGCCAATAGATGTTTGCCAAGCCCTCACACAGTTTGAAGAGTCAAGTTATCTTGGTTTAAGAGTTGTATGCTCATTTGCGACTTCTCGGTTTGTCTTGGATTATAAGAACTTTAAGGCCAAGTGGTAGGTGTTTTCATGAAACACATGCGTTAGATGGCGTATGGGAGAGCCAATAGATGTTTGCCAAGCCCTCACACAGTTTGAAGAGTCAAGTTATCTTGGTTTAAGAGTTGTGAGCCCATTTGCGCCATCTCGGTTTCTCTTGGATTATAAGAACTTCAAGGCCAAGTGGTAGGTGTTTTCATGAAACACATGAGTTAGATGGTGTACGGGAGAACCAATAGATGCTTGCCAAGCCCTCACATAGTTTGATGAGTCAAGTTGCCTTGGTTTAAGAGTTGTGAGCCATTTGCGCCTTCTCGGTTTATCTTGGATTATAAGAACTGCAAGGCCAAGTGGTAGGTGTTTTCAAGAAACACATGAGTTAGATGGTGTATGGAAGAGCCAATAGATGTTTGCCAAGCCCTCACACAGTTTGAAGAGTCAGGTTATCTTGGTTTAAGAGTTGTATGCTCATTTGCGCCTTCTCGGTTTCTCTTGGATTATAAGAACTTCAAGGCCAAGTGGTAGGTGTTTTCATGAAACACATGCGTTAGATGGTGTATGGGAGAGCCAATAGATGTTTGCCAAGCCCTCAAACAGTTTAAAGAGTCAAGTTATCTTGGTTTATGAGTTGTGAGCCCATTTGCGCCTTCTCGGTTTCTCTTGGATTATAAGAACTTCAAGGCCAAGTGGTAGGTGTTTTCATGAAACACATGAGTTAAATGGTGTATGGGAGACCCAAAAGATGTTTGCCAAGTCCTCACACAGTTTGAAGAGTCAAGTTATCTTGGTTTAAGAGTTGTGAGCCCATTTGCGCCGTCTCGGTTTATCTTGGATTATAAGAACTTCAAGGCCAAGTGGTAGGTGTTTTCATGAAACACATGAGTTAAATGGTGTATGGGAGACCCAAAAGATGTTTGCCAAGTCCTTACACAGTTTGAAGAGTCAAGTTATGTTGGTTTAAGAGTTGTGAGGCCATTTGCCCCTTCTCGGTTTATCTTGGATTATAAGAACTTCAAGGCCAAGTGGTAGGTGTTTTCATGAAACACATGCGTTAGATGGTGTATGGGAGAGCCAATTGATGTTTGCCAAGCCCTCAAACAGTTTGAAGAGTCAAGTTATCTTGGTTTAAGAGTTGTGAGCCCATTTGCGTCTTCTCGGTTTATCTTGGATTATAAGAACTTCAAGGCCAAGTGGTAGGTGTTTTCATGAAACACATGAGTTAAATGGTGTATGGGAGACCCAAAAGATGTTTGCCAAGTCCTCACACAGTTTGAAGAGTCAAGTTATGTTGGTTTAAGAGTTGTGAGCCCATTTGCGCCTTGTCGGTTTCTCTTGGATTATAAGAACTTCAAGGCCAAGTGATAGGTGTTTTCATGAAACACATGCGTTAGATGGTGTATGGGAGAGCCAATAGATGTTTGCCAAGCCCTCAAACAGTTTGAAGAGTCAAGTTATCTTGGTTTAAGAGTTGTGAGCCCATTTGCGCCGTCTCGGTTTGTCTTGGATAATAAGAACTTCAAGGCCAAGTGGTAGGTGTTTTCATGAAACACATGAGTTAAATTGTGTATGGGAGAGCCAATAGATGTTTGCCAAGCCCTCACACAGTTTGAAGAGTCAATTTATCTTGGTTTAAGAGTTGTATGCTTATTTGCGCCTTCTCGGTTTGTCTTCGATTATAAGAACTTCAAGGCCAAGTGGTAGGTGTTTTCATGAAACACATGAGTTAAATGGTGTATGGGAGACCCAAAAGATGTTTGCCAAGTCCTCACACAGTTTGAAGAGTCAAGTTATGTTGGTTTAAGAGTTGTGAGCCCATTTGCGCCTTCTCGGTTTCTCTTGGATTATAAGAACTTCAAGGCCAAGTGATAGGTGTTTTCATGAAACACATGCGTTAGATGGTGTATGGGAGAGCCAATAGATGTTTGCCAAGCCCTCAAACAGTTTGAAGAGTCAAGTTATCTTGGTTTAAGAGTTGTGAGCCCATTTGCGCCGTCTCGGTTTATCTTGGATTATAAGAACTTCAAGGCCAAGTGGTAGGTGTTTTCAAGAAACACATGAGTTAGATGGATTATGGAAGAGCCAATAGATGTTTGCCAAGCCCTCACACAGTTTGAAGAGTCAAGTTATCTTGGTTTAAGAGTTGTATGCTCATTTGCGCCTTCTCGGTTTGTCTTGGATTATAAGAACTTTAAGGCCAAGTGGTAGGTGTTTTCATGAAACACATGCGTTAGATGGCGTATGGGAGAGCCAATAGATGTTTGCCAAGCCCTCACACAGTTTGAAGAGTCAAGTTATCTTGGTTTAAGAGTTGTGAGCCCATTTGCGCCTTCTCGGTTTCTCTTGGATTATAAGAACTTCAAGGCCAAGTGGTAGGTGTTTTCAAGAAACACATGAGTTAGATGGTGTATGGAAGAGCCAATAGATGTTTGCCAAGCCCTCACACAGTTTGAAGAGTCAAGTTATCTTGGTTTAAGAGTTGTATGCTCATTTGCGCCTTCTCGGTTTCTCTTGGATTATAAGAACTTCAAGGCCAAGTGGTAGGTGTTTTCATGAAACACATGCGTTAGATGGTGTATGGGAGAGCCAATAGATGTTTGCCAAGCCCTCAAACAGTTTGAAGAGTCAAGTTATCTTGGTTTATGAGTTGTGAGCCCATTTGCGCCTTCTCGGTTTCTCTTGGATTATAAGAACTTCAAGGCCAAGTGGTAGGTGTTTTCATGAAACACATGAGTTAGATGGTGAACGGGAGAACCAATAGATGCTTGCCAAGCCCTCACATAGTTTGATGAGTCAAGTTGCCTTGGTTTAAGAGTTGTGAGCCATTTGCGCCTTCTCGGTTTATCTTGGATTATAAGAACTGCAAGGCCAAGTGGTAGGTGTTTTCAAGAAACACATGAGTTAGATGGTGTATGGAAGAGCCAATAGATGTTTGCCAAGCCCTCACACAGTTTGAAGAGTCAAGTTATCTTGGTTTAAGAGTTGTATGCTCATTTGCGCCTTCTCGGTTTCTCTTGGATTATAAGAACTTCAAGGCCAATTGGTAGGTGTTTTCATGAAACACATGCGTTAGATGGTGTATGGGAGAGCCAATAGATGTTTGCCAAGCCCTCAAACAGTTTGAAGAGTCAAGTTATCTTGGTTTATGGGTTGTGAGCCCATTTGCGCATTCTCGGTTTCTCTTGGATTATAAGAACTTCAAGGCCAAGTGGTAGGTGTTTTCATGAAACACATGAGTTAGATGGTGTACGGGAGAACCAATAGATGCTTGCCAAGCCCTCACATAGTTTGATGAGTCAAGTTGCCTTGGTTTAAGAGTTGTGAGCCATTTGCGCCTTCTCGGTTTATCTTGGATTATAAGAACTGCAAGGCCAAGTGGTAGGTGTTTTCAAGAAACACATGAGTTAGATGGTGTATGGAAGAGCCAATACATGTTTGCCAAGCCCTCACACAGTTTGAAGAGTCAAGTTATCTTGGTTTAAGAGTTGTATGCTCATTTGCGCCTTCTCGGTTTATCTTGGATTATAAGAACTTCAAGGCCAAGTGGTAGGTGTTTTCATGAAACACATGCGTTAGATGGTGTATGGGAGAGCCAATAGATGTTTGCCAAGCCCTCAAACAGTTTGAAGAGTCAAGTTATCTTGGTTTAAGAGTTGTGAGCCCATTTGCGCCTTCTCGGTTTATCTTGGATTATAAGAACTTCAAGGCCAAGTGGTAGGTGTTTTCATGAAACACATGCGTTAGATGGTGTATGGGAGAGCCAATTGATGTTTGCCAAGCCCTCAAACAGTTTGAAGAGTCAAGTTATCTTGGTTTAAGAGTTGTGAGCCCATTTGCGCCTTCTCGGTTTATCTTGGATTATAAGAACTTCAAGGCCAAGTGGTAGGTGTTTTCATGAAACACATGAGTTAAATGGTGTATGGGAGAGCCAATAGATGTTTGCCAAGCCCTCACAGAGTTTGAAGAGTCAAGTTATCTTGGTTTAAGAGTTGTGAGCCCATTTGGGCCTTCTCGGTTTCTCTTCGATTATATGAACTTCAAGGCCAAGTGGTAGGTGTTTTCATGAAACACATGCGTGAGATGGTGTATGGGAGAGCCAATAGATGTTTGCCATGCCCTCAAACAGTTTGAAGAGTCAAGTTATCTTGGTTTAAGAGTTGTGAGCCCATTTGCGCCTTCTCGGTTTCTCTTGGATTATAAGAACTTCAAGGCCAAGTGGTAGGTGTTTTCATGAAACACATGAGTTAGATGGTGTACGGGAGAACCAATAGATGCTTGCCAAGCCCTCACACAGTTTGATGAGTCAAGGTGCCTTGGTTTAAGAGTTGTGAGCCCATTTGCGCCTTCTCGGTTTATCTTGGATTATAAGAACTTCTGTGGCAAGTAGTAGGTGTTTTCAAGAAACACATGAGTTAGATGGTGTATGGAAGAGCCAATAGATGTTTGCCAAGCCCTCACACAGTTTGAAGAGTCAAGTTATCTTGGTTTAAAAGTTGTATGCTCATTTGCGCCTTCTCGGTTTGCCTTGGATTATAAGAACTTTAAGGCCAAGTGGTAGGTGTTTTCATGAAACACATGCGTTAGATGGTGTATGGGAGAGCCAATTGATGTTTGCCAAGCCCTCAAACAGTTTGAAGAGTCAAGTTATCTTGGTTTAAGAGTTGTGAGCCCATTTGCGCCTTCTCGGTTTATCTTGGATTATAAGAACTTCAAGGCCAAGTGGTAGGTGTTTTCATGAAACACATGAGTTAAATGGTGTATGGGAGAGCCAATAGATGTTTGCCAAGCCCTCACACAGTTTGAAGAGTCAAGTTATCTTGGTTTAAGAGTTGTGAGCCCATTTGGGCCTTCTCGGTTTCTCTTCGATTATATGAACTTCAAGGCCAAGTGGTAGGTGTTTTCATGAAACACATGCGTTAGATGGTGTATGGGAGAGCCAATAGATGTTTGCCATGCCCTCAAACAGTTTGAAGAGTCAAGTTATCTTGGTTTAAGAGTTGCGAGCCCATTTGCGCCGTCTCGGTTTATCTTGGATTATAAGAACTTCAAGGCCAAGTGGTAGGTGTTTTCATGAAACACATGAGTTAAATTGTGTATGGGAGAGCCAATAGATGTTTGCCAAGCCCTCACACAGTTTGAAGTGTCAAGTTATCTTGGTTTAAGAGTTGTGAGCCCATTTGCGCCTTCTCGGTTTCTCTTGGATTATAAGAACTTTGAGGCCAAGTGGTAGGTGTTTTCTGAAACACATGCGTTAGATGGTGTATGGGAGAGCCAATAGATGTTTGCCTAGCCCTCACACAGTTTGAAGAGTCAAGTTATCTTGGTTTAAGAGTTGTGAGCCCATTTGCGCCTTCTCGGTTTCTCTTGGATTTTAAGAACTTCAAGGCCAAGTGGTAGGTGTTTTCATGAAACACATGAGTTAGATGGTGTACGAGAGAACCAATAGATGCTTGCCAAGCCCTCACACAGTTTGATGAGTCAAGTTGCCTTGGTTTAAGAGTTGTGAGCCCATTTGCGCCTTCTCGGTTTATCTTGGATTATAAGAACTTCTGTGGCAAGTAGTATGTGTTTTCAAGAAACACATGAGTTAGATGGTGTATGGAAGAGCCAATAGATGTTTGCCTAGCCCTCACACAGTTTGAAGAGTCAAGTTATCTTGGTTTAAGAGTTGTGAGCCCATTTGCGCCTTCTCGGTTTCTCTTGGATTATAAGAACTTCAAGGCCAAGTGGTAGGTGTTTTCATGAAACACATGAGTTAAATTGTGTATGGGAGAGCCAATAGATGTTTGCCAAGCCCTCACACAGTTTGAAGTGTCAAGTTATCTTGGTTTAAGAGTTGTGAGCCCATTTGCGCCTTCTCGGTTTCTCTTGGATTATAAGAACTTTGAGGCCAAGTGGTAGGTGTTTTCATGAAACACATGCGTTAGATGGTGTATGGGAGAGCCAATAGATGTTTGCCTAGCCCTCACACAGTTTGAAGAGTCAAGTTATCTTGGTTTAAGAGTTGTGAGCCCATTTGCGCCTTCTCGGTTTCTCTTGGATTTTAAGAACTTCAAGGCCAAGTGGTAGGTGTTTTCATGAAACACATGAGTTAGATGGTGTACGAGAGAACCAATAGATGCTTGCCAAGCCCTCACACAGTTTGATGAGTCAAGTTGCCTTGGTTTAAGAGTTGTGAGCCCATTTGCGCCTTCTCGGTTTATCTTGGATTATAAGAACTTCTGTGGCAAGTAGTAGGTGTTTTCAAGAAACACATGAGTTAGATGGTGTATGGAAGAGCCAATAGATGTTTGCCTAGCCCTCACACAGTTTGAAGAGTCAAGTTATCTTGGTTTAAGAGTTGTGAGCCCATTTGCGCCTTCTCGGTTTCTCTTGGATTATAAGAACTTCAAGGCCAAGTGGTAGGTGTTTTCATGAAACACATGCGTTAGATGGTGTATGGGAGAGCCAATAGATGTTTGCCATGCCCGCAAACAGTTTGAAGAGTCAAGTTATCTTGGTTTAAGAGTTGTGAGCCCATTTGCGCCTTCTCGGTTTCTCTTGGATTATAAGAACTTCAAGGCCAAGTGGTAGGTGTTTTCATGAAACACATGAGTTAGATGGTGTACGGGAGAACCAATAGATGCTTGCCAAGCCCTCACACAGTTTGATGAGTCAAGTTGCCTTGGTTTAAGAGTTGTGAGCCCATTTGCGCCTTCTCGGTTTATCTTGGATTATAAGAACTTCTGTGGCAAGTAGTAGGTGTTTTCAAGAAACACATGAGTTAGATGGTGTATGGAAGAGCCAATAGATGTTTGTCAAGCCCTCACACAGTTTGAAGTGTCAAGTTATCTTGGTTTAAGAGTTGTGAGCCCATTTGCGCCTTCTCGGTTTCTCTTGGATTATAAGAACTTTAAGGCCAAGTGGTAGGTGTTTTCATGAAACACATGCGTTAGATGGTGTATGGGAGAGCCAATAGATGTTTGCCTAGCCCTCACACAGTTTGAAGAGTCAAGTTATCTTGGTTTAAGAGTTGTGAGCCCATTTGCGCCTTCTCGGTTTCTCTTGGATTATAAGAACTTCAAGGCCAAGTGGTAGGTGTTTTCATGAAACACATGAGTTAGATGGTGTACGGGAGAACCAATAGATGCTTGCCAAGCCCTCACACAGTTTGATGAGTCAAGTTGCCTTGGTTTAAGAGTTGTGAGCCCATTTGCGCCTTCTCGGTTTATCTTGGATTATAAGAACTTCTGTGGCAAGTAGTAGGTGTTTTCAAGAAACACATGAGTTAGATGGTGTATGGAAGAGCCAATAGATGTTTGTCAAGCCCTCACACAGTTTGAAGTGTCAAGTTATCTTGGTTTAAGAGTTGTGAGCCCATTTGCGCCTTCTCGGTTTCTCTTGGATTATAAGAACTTTAAGGCCAAGTGGTAGGTGTTTTCATGAAACACATGCGTTAGATGGTGTATGGGAGAGCCAATAGATGTTTGCCTAGCCCTCACACAGTTTGAAGAGTCAAGTTATCTTGGTTTAAGAGTTGTGAGCCCATTTGCGCCTTCTCGGTTTCTCTTGGATTATAAGAACTTCAAGGCCAAGTGGTAGGTGTTTTCATGAAACACATGAGTTAGATGGTGTAGGGAGAACCAATAGATGCTTGCCAAGCCCTCACACAGTTTGATGAGTCAAGTTGCCTTGGTTTAAGAGTTGTGAGCCCATTTGCGCCTTCTCGGTTTATCTTGGATTATAAGAACTTCACGGGCAAGTGGTAGGTGTTTTCAAGAAACACATGAGTGAGATGGTGTATGGAAGAGCCAATAGATGTTTGCCAAGCCCTCACACGCTTTGAAGAGTCAAGTTATCTTGGTTTAAGAGTTGTATGCTCATTTGCGCCTTCTCGGTTTGCCTTGGATTATAAGAACTTTAAGGCCAAGTGGTAGGTGTTTTCATGAAACACATGCGTTAGATGGTGTATGGGAGAGCCAATAGATGTTTGCCAAGCCCTCACGCAGTTTGAAGAGTCAAGTTATCTTGGTTTAAGAGTTGTGAGCCCATTTGGGCCTTCTCGATTTATCTTGGATTATAAGAACTTCAAGGCCAAGTGGTAGGTGTTTTCATGAAACACATGCGTTAGATGGTGTATGGGAGAGCCAATAGATGTTTGCCAAGCCCTCAAACAGTTTGCAGAGTCAAGTTATCTTGGTTTAAGAGTTGTGAGCCCATTTGCGCCTTCTCGGTTTATCTTGGATTATAAGAACTTCAAGGCCAAGTGGTAGGTGTTTTCATGAAACACATGCGTTAGATGGTGTATGGGAGAGCCAACAGATGTTTGCCAAGCCCTCAAACAGTTTGAAGAGTCAAGTTATCTTGGTTTAAGAGTTGTGAGCCCATTTGCGCCTTCTCGGTTTATCTTGGATTATAAGAACTTCAAGGCCAAGTGGTAGGTGTTTTCATGAAACACATGCGTTAGATGGTGTATGGGAGAGCCAATTGATGTTTGCCAAGCCCTCAAACAGTTTGAAGAGTCAAGTTATCTTGGTTTAAGAGTTGTGAGCCCATTTCCGCCTTCTCGGTTTATCTTGGATTATAAGAACTTCAAGGCCAAGTGGTAGGTGTTTTCATGAAACACATGAGTTAAATGGTGTATGGGAGAGCCAATAGATGTTTGCCAAGCCCTCACACAGTTTGAAGAGTCAAGTTATCTTGGTTTAAGAGTTGTGAGCCCATTTGGGCCTTCTCGGTTTCTCTTCGATTATATGAACTTCAAGGCCAAGTGGTAGGTGTTTTCATGAAACACATGCGTTAGATGGTGTATGGGAGAGCCAATAGATGTTTGCCATGCCCTCAAACAGTTTGAAGAGTCAAGTTATCTTGGTTTAAGGGTTGCGAGCCCATTTGCGCCGTCTCGGTTTATCTTGGATTATAAGAACTTCAAGGCCAAGTGGTAGGTGTTTTCATGAAACACATGAGTTAGATGGTGTACGGGAGAACCAATAGATGCTTGCCAAGCCCTCAAACAGTTTGAAGAGTCAAGTTATCTTGGTTTAAGAGTTGTGAGCCCATTTCCGCCTTCTCGGTTTCTCTTGGATTATAAGAACTTTAAGGCCAAGTGGTAGGTGTTTTCATGAAACACATGCGTTAGATGGTGTATGGGAGAGCCAATAGATGTTTGCCTAGCCCTCACACAGTTTGAAGAGTCAAGTTATCTTGGTTTAAGAGTTGTGAGCCCATTTGCGCCTTCTCGGTTTCTCTTGGATTATAAGAACTTCAAGGCCAAGTGGTAGGTGTTTTCATGAAACACATGAGTTAGATGGTGTACGGGAGAACCAATAGATGCTTGCCAAGCCCTCACACAGTTTGATGAGTCAAGTTGCCTTGGTTTAAGAGTTGTGAGCCCATTTGCGCCTTCTCGGTTTATCTTGGATTATAAGAACTTCTGTGGCAAGTAGTAGGTGTTTTCAAGAAACACATGAGTTAGATGGTGTATGGAAGAGCCAATAGATGTTTGCCAAGCCCTCACACAGTTTGAAGAGTCAAGTTATCTTGGTTTAAGAGTTGTATGCTCATTTGCGCCTTCTCGGTTTGCCTTGGATTATAAGAACTTTAAGGCCAAGTGGTAGGTGTTTTCATGAAACACATGCGTTAGATGGTGTATGGGAGAGCCAATAGATGTTTGCCAAGCCCTCACGCAGTTTGAAGAGTCAAGTTATCTTGGTTTAAGAGTTGTGAGCCCATTTGGGCCTTCTCGATTTATCTTGGATTATAAGAACTTCAAGGCCAAGTGGTAGGTGTTTTCATGAAACACATGCGTTAGATGGTGTATGGGAGAGCCAATAGATGTTTGCCAAGCCCTCAAACAGTTTGCAGAGTCAAGTTATCTTGGTTTAAGAGTTGTGAGCCCATTTGCGCCTTCTCGGTTTATCTTGGATTATAAGAACTTCAAGGCCAAGTGGTAGGTGTTTTCATGAAACACATGCGTTAGATGGTGTATGGGAGAGCCAACAGATGTTTGCCAAGCCCTCAAACAGTTTGAAGAGTCAAGTTATCTTGGTTTAAGAGTTGTGAGCCCATTTCCGCCTTCTCGGTTTATCTTGGATTATAAGAACTTCAAGGCCAAGTGGTAGGTGTTTTCATGAAACACATGAGTTAAATGGTGTATGGGAGAGCCAATAGATGTTTGCCAAGCCCTCACACAGTTTGAAGAGTCAAGTTATCTTGGTTTAAGAGTTGTGAGCCCATTTGGGCCTTCTCGGTTTCTCTTCGATTATATGAACTTCAAGGCCAAGTGGTAGGTGTTTTCATGAAACACATGCGTTAGATGGTGTATGGGAGAGCCAATAGATGTTTGCCATGCCCTCAAACAGTTTGAAGAGTCAAGTTATCTTGGTTTAAGGGTTGCGAGCCCATTTGCGCCGTCTCGGTTTATCTTGGATTATAAGAACTTCAAGGCCAAGTGGTAGGTGTTTTCATGAAACACATGAGTTAAATTGTGTATGGGAGAGCCAATAGATGTTTGCCAAGCCCTCACACAGTTTGAAGTGTCAAGTTATCTTGGTTTAAGAGTTGTGAGCCCATTTGCGCCTTCTCGGTTTCTCTTGGATTATAAGAACTTTGAGGCCAAGTGGTAGGTGTTTTCATGAAACACATGCGTTAGATGGTGTATGGGAGAGCCAATAGATGTTTGCCTAGCCCTCACACAGTTTGAAGAGTCAAGTTATCTTGGTTTAAGAGTTGTGAGCCCATTTGCGCCTTCTCGGTTTCTCTTGGATTATAAGAACTTCAAGGCCAAGTGGTAGGTGTTTTCATGAAACACATGCGTTAGATGGTGTATGGGAGATCCAATTGATGTTTGCCAAGCCCTCAAACAGTTTGAAGAGTCAAGTTATCTTGGTTTAAGAGTTGTGAGCCCATTTGCGCCTTCTCGGTTTATCTTGGATTATAAGAACTTCAAGGCCAAGTGGTAGGTGTTTTCATGAAACACATGAGTTAGATGGTGTACGGGAGAACCAATAGATGCTTGCCAAGCCCTCACACAGTTTGATGAGTCAAGTTGCCTTGGTTTAAGAGTTGTGAGCCCATTTGCGCCTTCTCGGTTTATCTTGGATTATAAGAAATTCTATGCCAAGTTGTAGGTGTTTTCAAGAAACACATGAGTTAGATGGTGTATGGAAGAGCCAATAGATGTTTGCCAAGCCCTCACACAGTTTGAATAGTCAAGTTATCTTGGTTTAAGAGTTGTATGCTCATTTGCGCCTTCTCGGTTTGTCTTGGAATATAAGAACTTCAAGGCCAAGTGGTAGGTGTTTTCATGAAACACATGCGTTAGATGGTGTATGGAAGAGCCAATAGATGTTTGCCAAGCCCTCACACAGTTTGAAGAGTCAAGTTATCTTGGTTTAAGAGTTGTGAGCCCATTTGCGCCTTCTCGGTTTCTCTTGGATTATAAGAACTTCAAGGCCAAGTGGAAGGTGTTTTCATGAAACACATGCGTTAGATGGTGTACAGGAGAACCAATAGATTCTTGCCAAGCCCTCACACAGTTTGATGAGTCAAGTAGCCTTGGTTTAAGAGTTGTGAGCCCATTTGCGCCTTCTCGGTTTATCTTGGATTATAAGAACTTCAAGGCCAAGTGGTAGGTGTTTTCATGAAACACATGAGTTAAATGGTGTATGGGAGAGCCAATAGATGTTTGCCAAGCCCTCACACAGTTTGAAGAGTCAAGTTATCTTGGTTTAAGAGTTGCGAGTCCATTTGCGCCGTCTCGGTTTATCTTGGATTATAAGAACTTCAAGGCCAAGTGGTAGGTGTTTTCATGAAACACATGAGTTAGATGGTGTATGGAAGAGCCAATAGATGTTTGCCAAGCCCTCAAACAGTTTGAAGACTCAAGTTATCTTGGTTTAACAGCTTGTGAGCCCGTTTGCGCCTTCTCGGTTTCTCTTGGATTATAAGAACTTTAAGGCCAAGTGGTAGGTGTTTTCATGAAACACATGCGTTAGATGGTCTATGGGAGAGCCAATAGATGTTTGCCAAGCCCTCAAACAGTTTGAAGAGTCAAGTTATCTTGGTTTAAGAGTTGTGAGCTCATTTGCGCCTTCTCGGTTTATCTTGGATTAAAAGAACTTCAAGGCCAAGTGGTAGGTGTTTTCATGAAACACATGAGTTAAATGGTGTATGGGAGAGCCAATAGATGTTTGCCAAGCCCTCACACAGTTTGAAGAGTCAAGTTATCTTGGTTTAAGAGTTGCGAGTCCATTTGCGCCGTCTCGGTTTATCTTGGATTATAAGAACTTCAAGGCCAAGTGGTAGGTGTTTTCATGAAACACATGAGTTAGATGGTGTATGGAAGAGCCAATAGATGTTTGCCAAGCCCTCAAACAGAGTGAAGACTCAAGTTATCTTGGTTTAACAGTTGTGAGCCCGTTTGCGCCTTCTCGGTTTCTCTTGGATTATAAGAACTTTAAGGCCAAGTGGTAGGTGTTTTCATGAAACACATGCGTTAGATGGTGTATGGGAGAGCCAATAGATGTTTGCCAAGCCCTCAAACAGTTTGAAGACTCAAGTTATCTTGGTTTAAGAGTTGTGAGTCCATTTGCGCCGTCTCGGTTTATCTTGGATTATAAGAACTTCAAGGCCAAGTGGTAGGTGTTTTCATGAAACACATGAGTTAGATGGTGTATGGAAGAGCCAATAGATGCTTGCCAAGCCCTCACACAGTTTGATGAGTCAAGTTGCCTTGGTTTAAGAGTTGTGAGCCTATTTGCGCCTTCTCGGTTTATCTTGGATTATAAGAACTTCTGTGGCAAGTAGTAGGTGTTTTCAAGAAACACATGAGTTAGATGGTGTATGGAAGAGCCAATAGATGTTTGTCAAGCCCTCACATAGTTTGAAGAGTCAAGTTATCTTGGTTTAAGAGTTGTATGCTCATTTGTGCCTTCTCGGTTTGTCTTGGATTATAAGAACTTTAAGGCCAAGTGGTAGGTGTTTTCATGAAACACATGCGTTAGATGGTCTATGGGAGAGCCAATAGATGTTTGCCAAGCCCTCAAACAGTTTGAAGAGTCAAGTTATCTTGGTTTAAGAGTTGTGAGCTCATTTGCGCCTTCTCGGTTTATCTTGGATTAAAAGAACTTCAAGGCCAAGTGGTAGGTGTTTTCATGAAACACATGAGTTAAATGGTGTATGGGAGAGCCAATAGATGTTTGCCAAGCCCTCACACAGTTTGAAGAGTCAAGTTATCTTGGTTTAAGAGTTGCGAGTCCATTTGCGCCGTCTCGGTTTATCTTGGATTATAAGAACTTCAAGGCCAAGTGGTAGGTGTTTTCATGAAACACATGAGTTAGATGGTGTATGGAAGAGCCAATAGATGTTTGCCAAGCCCTCAAACAGTTTGAAGACTCAAGTTATCTTGGTTTAACAGTTGTGAGCCCGTTTGCGCCTTCTCGGTTTCTCTTGGATTATAAGAACTTTAAGGCCAAGTGGTAGGTGTTTTCATGAAACACATGCGTTAGATGGTGTATGGGAGAGCCAATAGATGTTTGCCAAGCCCTCAAACAGTTTGAAGACTCAAGTTATCTTGGTTTAAGAGTTGCGAGTCCATTTGCGCCGTCTCGGTTTATCTTGGATTATAAGAACTTCAAGGCCAAGTGGTAGGTGTTTTCATGAAACACATGAGTTAGATGGTGTATGGAAGAGCCAATAGATGCTTGCCAAGCCCTCACCCAGTTTGATGAGTCAAGTTGCCTTGGTTTAAGAGTTGTGAGCCTATTTGCGCCTTCTCGGTTTATCTTGGATTATAAGAACTTCGTGGCAAGTAGTAGGTGTTTTCAAGAAACACATGAGTTAGATGGTGTATGGAAGAGCCAATAGATGTTTGTCAAGCCCTCACATAGTTTGAAGAGTCAAGTTATCTTGGTTTAAGAGTTGTATGCTCATTTGTGCCTTCTCGGTTTGTCTTGGATTATAAGAACTTTAAGGCCAAGTGGTAGGTGTTTTCATGAAACACATGCGTTAGATGGTGTATGGGAGAGCCAATAGATGTTTGCCAAGCCCTCACACGCTTTGAAGAGTCAAGTTATCTTGGTTTAAGAATTGTGAGCCCATTTGCGCCTTCTCGGTTTATCTGGGATTATAAGAACTTCAAGGCCAAGTGGTAGGTGTTTTCATGAAACACATGAGTTAAATGGTGTATGGGAGAGCCAATAGATGTCTGCCAAGCCCTCACACAGTTTGAAGAGTCAAGTTATCTTGGTTTAAGAGTTGTAAGCTCATTTGCGCCTTCTCGGTTTGTCATGGATTATAAGAACTTCAAGGCCAAGTGGTAGGTGTTTTCATGACAAACATGAGTTAAATGGTGTATGGGAGAGCCAATAGATGTTTGCCAAGCCCTCACACGATTTGAAGTGTCAAGTTATCTTGGTTTAAGAGTTGTGAGCCCGTTTGCGCCTTCTCGGTTTCTCTTGGATTATAAGAACTTCAAGGCCAAGTGGTAGGTGTTTTCATGAAACACATGCGTTAGATGGTCTATGGGAGAGCCAATAGATGTTTGCCAAGCCCTCACACAGTTTAAAGAGTCAAGTTATCTTGGTTTAAGAGTTGTGAGCCCATTTGCGCCTTCTCGGTTTCTCTTGGATTATAAGAACTTCAAGGCCAAGTGGTAGGTGTTTTCATGAAACACATGCGTTAGATGGTGTATGGGAGAGCCACTAGATGTTTGCCAAGCCCTCAAACAATTTGAAGAGTCAAGTTATCTTGGTTTAAGAGTTGTGAGCCCATTTGGGCCTTCTCGATTTATCTTGGATTATAAGAACTTCAAGGCCAAGTGGTAGGTGTTTTCATGAAACACATGCGTTAGATCGTGTATGGGAGAGCCAATAGATGTTTGCCAAGCCCTCACACAGTTTGAAGAGTCAAGTTATCTTGGTTTAAGAGTTGTATGCTCATTTGCGCCTTCTCGGTTTGTCTTGGAATATAAGAACTTCAAGGCCAAGTGGTAGGTGTTTTCATGAAACACATGCGTTAGATGGTGTATGGAAGAGCCAATAGATGTTTGCCAAGCCCTCACACAGTTTGAAGAGTCAAGTTATCTTGGTTTAAGAGTTGTGAGCCCATTTGCGCCTTCTCGGTTTCTCTTGGATTATAAGAACTTCAAGGCCAAGTGGTAGGTGTTTTCATGAAACACATGCGTTAGATGGTGTACAGGAGAACCAATAGATTCTTGCCAAGCCCTCACACAGTTTGATGAGTCAAGTAGCCTTGGTTTAAGAGTTGTGAGCCCATTTGCGCCTTCTCGGTTTATCTTGGATTATAAGAACTTCAAGGCCAAGTGGTAGGTGTTTTCATGAAACACATGAGTTAAATGGTGTATGGGAGAGCCAATAGATGTTTGCCAAGCCCTCACACAGTTTGAAGAGTCAAGTTATCTTGGTTTAAGAGTTGCGAGTCCATTTGCGCCGTCTCGGTTTATCTTGGATTATAAGAACTTCAAGGCCAAGTGGTAGGTGTTTTCATGAAACACATGAGTTAGATGGTGTATGGAAGAGCCAATAGATGTTTGCCAAGCCCTCAAACAGTTTGAAGACTCAAGTTATCTTGGTTTAACAGTTGTGAGCCCGTTTGCGCCTTCTCGGTTTCTCTTGGATTATAAGAACTTTAAGGCCAAGTGGTAGGTGTTTTCATGAAACACATGCGTTAGATGGTCTATGGGAGAGCCAATAGATGTTTGCCAAGCCCTCAAACAGTTTGAAGAGTCAAGTTATCTTGGTTTAAGAGTTGTGAGCTCATTTGCGCCTTCTCGGTTTATCTTGGATTAAAAGAACTTCAAGGCCAAGTGGTAGGTGTTTTCATGAAACACATGAGTTAAATGGTGTATGGGAGAGCCAATAGATGTTTGCCAAGCCCTCACACAGTTTGAAGAGTCAAGTTATCTTGGTTTAAGAGTTGCGAGTCCATTTGCGCCGTCTCGGTTTATCTTGGATTATAAGAACTTCAAGGCCAAGTGGTAGGTGTTTTCATGAAACACATGAGTTAGATGGTGTATGGAAGAGCCAATAGATGTTTGCCAAGCCCTCAAACAGTTTGAAGACTCAAGTTATCTTGGTTTAACAGTTGTGAGCCCGTTTGCGCCTTCTCGGTTTCTCTTGGATTATAAGAACTTTAAGGCCAAGTGGTAGGTGTTTTCATGAAACACATGCGTTAGATGGTGTATGGGAGAGCCAATAGATGTTTGCCAAGCCCTCAAACAGTTTGAAGACTCAAGTTATCTTGGTTTAAGAGTTGTGAGTCCATTTGCGCCGTCTCGGTTTATCTTGGATTATAAGAACTTCAAGGCCAAGTGGTAGGTGTTTTCATGAAACACATGAGTTAGATGGTGTATGGAAGAGCCAATAGATGCTTGCCAAGCCCTCACACAGTTTGATGAGTCAAGTTGCCTTGGTTTAAGAGTTGTGAGCCTATTTGCGCCTTCTCGGTTTATCTTGGATTATAAGAACTTCTGTGGCAAGTAGTAGGTGTTTTCAAGAAACACATGAGTTAGATGGTGTATGGAAGAGCCAATAGATGTTTGTCAAGCCCTCACATAGTTTGAAGAGTCAAGTTATCTTGGTTTAAGAGTTGTATGCTCATTTGTGCCTTCTCGGTTTGTCTTGGATTATAAGAACTTTAAGGCCAAGTGGTAGGTGTTTTCATGAAACACATGCGTTAGATGGTCTATGGGAGAGCCAATAGATGTTTGCCAAGCCCTCAAACAGTTTGAAGAGTCAAGTTATCTTGGTTTAAGAGTTGTGAGCTCATTTGCGCCTTCTCGGTTTATCTTGGATTAAAAGAACTTCAAGGCCAAGTGGTAGGTGTTTTCATGAAACACATGAGTTAAATGGTGTATGGGAGAGCCAATAGATGTTTGCCAAGCCCTCACACAGTTTGAAGAGTCAAGTTATCTTGGTTTAAGAGTTGCGAGTCCATTTGCGCCGTCTCGGTTTATCTTGGATTATAAGAACTTCAAGGCCAAGTGGTAGGTGTTTTCATGAAACACATGAGTTAGATGGTGTATGGAAGAGCCAATAGATGTTTGCCAAGCCCTCAAACAGTTTGAAGACTCAAGTTATCTTGGTTTAACAGTTGTGAGCCCGTTTGCGCCTTCTCGGTTTCTCTTGGATTATAAGAACTTTAAGGCCAAGTGGTAGGTGTTTTCATGAAACACATGCGTTAGATGGTGTATGGGAGAGCCAATAGATGTTTGCCAAGCCCTCAAACAGTTTGAAGACTCAAGTTATCTTGGTTTAAGAGTTGCGAGTCCATTTGCGCCGTCTCGGTTTATCTTGGATTATAAGAACTTCAAGGCCAAGTGGTAGGTGTTTTCATGAAACACATGAGTTAGATGGTGTATGGAAGAGCCAATAGATGCTTGCCAAGCCCTCACACAGTTTGATGAGTCAAGTTGCCTTGGTTTAAGAGTTGTGAGCCTATTTGCGCCTTCTCGGTTTATCTTGGATTATAAGAACTTCTGTGGCAAGTAGTAGGTGTTTTCAAGAAACACATGAGTTAGATGGTGTATGGAAGAGCCAATAGATGTTTGTCAAGCCCTCACATAGTTTGAAGAGTCAAGTTATCTTGGTTTAAGAGTTGTATGCTCATTTGTGCCTTCTCGGTTTGTCTTGGATTATAAGAACTTTAAGGCCAAGTGGTAGGTGTTTTCATGAAACACATGCGTTAGATGGTGTATGGGAGAGCCAATAGATGTTTGCCAAGCCCTCACACAGTTTGAAGAGTCAAGTTATCTTGGTTTAAGAATTGTGAGCCCATTTGCGCCTTCTCGGTTTATCTGGGATTATAAGAACTTCAAGGCCAAGTGGTAGGTGTTTTCATGAAACACATGAGTTAAATGGTGTATGGGAGAGCCAATAGATGTCTGCCAAGCCCTCACACCGTTTGAAGAGTCAAGTTATCTTGGTTTAAGAGTTGTAAGCTCATTTGCGCCTTCTCGGTTTGTCATGGATTATAAGAACTTCAAGGCCAAGTGGTAGGTGTTTTCATGACAAACATGAGTTAAATGGTGTATGGGAGAGCCAATAGATGTTTGCCAAGCCCTCACACAGTTTGAAGTGTCAAGTTATCTTGGTTTAAGAGTTGTGAGCCCGTTTGCGCCTTCTCGGTTTCTCTTGGATTATAAGAACTTCAAGGCCAAGTGGTAGGTGTTTTCATGAAACACATGCGTTAGATGGTCTATGGGAGAGCCAATAGATGTTTGCCAAGCCCTCACACAGTTTAAAGAGTCAAGTTATCTTGGTTTAAGAGTTGTGAGCCCATTTGCGCCTTCTCGGTTTCTCTTGGATTATAAGAACTTCAAGGCCAAGTGGTAGGTGTTTTCATGAAACACATGCGTTAGATGGTGTATGGGAGAGCCACTAGATGTTTGCCAAGCCCTCAAACAATTTGAAGAGTCAAGTTATCTTGGTTTAAGAGTTGTGAGCCCATTTGGGCCTTCTCGATTTATCTTGGATTATAAGAACTTCAAGGCCAAGTGGTAGGTGTTTTCATGAAACACATGCGTTAGATCGTGTATGGGAGAGCCAATAGATGTTTGCCAAGCCCTCACACAGTTTGAAGAGTCAAGTTATCTTGGTTTAAGAGTTGTGAGCCCATTTGCGCCTTCTCGGTTTCTCTTGGATTATAAGAACTTCAAGGCCAAGTGGTAGGTGTTTTCATGAAACACATGAGTTAAATGGTGTATGGGAGAGCCAATAGATGTTTGCCAAGCCCTCACACAGTTTGAAGAGTCAAGTTATCTTGGTTTAAGAGTTGCGAGTCCATTTGCGCCGTCTCGGTTTATCTTGGATTATAAGAACTTCAAGGCCAAGTGGTAGGTGTTTTCATGAAACACATGAGTTAGATGGTGTATGGAAGAGCCAATAGATGTTTGCCAAGCCCTCAAACAGTTTGAAGACTCAAGTTATCTTGGTTTAACAGTTGTGAGCCCGTTTGCGCCTTCTCGGTTTCTCTTGGATTATAAGAACTTTAAGGCCAAGTGGTAGGTGTTTTCATGAAACACATGCGTTAGATGGTGTATGGGAGAGCCAATAGATGTTTGCCAAGCCCTCAAACAGTTTGAAGACTCAAGTTATCTTGGTTTAAGAGTTGCGAGTCCATTTGCGCCGTCTCGGTTTATCTTGGATTATAAGAACTTCAAGGCCAAGTGGTAGGTGTTTTCATGAAACACATGAGTTAGATGGTGTATGGAAGAGCCAATAGATGCTTGCCAAGCCCTCACACAGTTTGATGAGTCAAGTTGCCTTGGTTTAAGAGTTGTGAGCCTATTTGCGCCTTCTCGGTTTATCTTGGATTATAAGAACTTCTGTGGCAAGTAGTAGGTGTTTTCAAGAAACACATGAGTTAGATGGTGTATGGAAGAGCCAATAGATGTTTGTCAAGCCCTCACATAGTTTGAAGAGTCAAGTTATCTTGGTTTAAGAGTTGTATGCTCATTTGTGCCTTCTCGGTTTGTCTTGGATTATAAGAACTTTAAGGCCAAGTGGTAGGTGTTTTCATGAAACACATGCGTTAGATGGTGTATGGGAGAGCCAATAGATGTTTGCCAAGCCCTCACAGTTTGAAGAGTCAAGTTATCTTGGTTTAAGAATTGTGAGCCCATTTGCGCCTTCTCGGTTTATCTGGGATTATAAGAACTTCAAGGCCAAGTGGTAGGTGTTTTCATGAAACACATGAGTTAAATGGTGTATGGGAGAGCCAATAGATGTCTGCCAAGCCCTCACACAGTTTGAAGAGTCAAGTTATCTTGGTTTAAGAGTTGTAAGCTCATTTGCGCCTTCTCGGTTTGTCATGGATTATAAGAACTTCAAGGCCAAGTGGTAGGTGTTTTCATGACAAACATGAGTTAAATGGTGTATGGGAGAGCCAATAGATGTTTGCCAAGCCCTCACACAGTTTGAAGTGTCAAGTTATCTTGGTTTAAGAGTTGTGAGCCCGTTTGCGCCTTCTCGGTTTCTCTTGGATTATAAGAACTTCAAGGCCAAGTGGTAGGTGTTTTCATGAAACACATGCGTTAGATGGTCTATGGGAGAGCCAATAGATGTTTGCCAAGCCCACACAAGGTAAAAAGAGTCAAGTTATCTTGGTTTAAGAGTTGTGAGCCCATTTGCGCCTTCTCGGTTTCTCTTGGATTATAAGAACTTCAAGGCCAAGTGGTAGGTGTTTTCATGAAACACATGCGTTAGATGGTGTATGGGAGAGCCACTAGATGTTTGCCAAGCCCTCAAACAATTTGAAGAGTCAAGTTATCTTGGTTTAAGAGTTGTGAGCCCATTTGGGCCTTCTCGATTTATCTTGGATTATAAGAACTTCAAGGCCAAGTGGTAGGTGTTTTCATGAAACACATGCGTTAGATCGTGTATGGGAGAGCCAATAGATGTTTGCCAAGCCCTCACACAGTTTGAAGAGTCAAGTTATCTTGGTTTAAGAGTTGTATGCTCATTTGCGCCTTCTCGGTTTGTCTTGGAATATAAGAACTTCAAGGCCAAGTGGTAGGTGTTTTCATGAAACACATGCGTTAGATGGTGTATGGAAGAGCCAATAGATGTTTGCCAAGCCCTCACACAGTTTGAAGAGTCAAGTTATCTTGGTTTAAGAGTTGTGAGCCCATTTGCGCCTTCTCGGTTTCTCTTGGATTATAAGAACTTCAAGGCCAAGTGGTAGGTGTTTTCATGAAACACATGCGTTAGATGGTGTATGGTAGAGCCAATAGATGCTTGCCAAGCCCTCACACAGTTTGATGAGTCAAGTAGCCTTGGTTTAAGAGTTGTGAGCCCATTTGCGCCTTCTCGGTTTATCTTGGATTATAAGAACTTCAAGGCCAAGTGGTAGGTGTTTTCATGAAACACATGAGTTAAATGGTGTATGGGAGAGCCAATAGATGTTTGCCAAGCCCTCACACAGTTTGAAGAGTCAAGTTATCTTGGTTTAAGAGTTGCGAGTCCATTTGCGCCGTCTCGGTTTATCTTGGATTATAAGAACTTCAAGGCCAAGTGGTAGGTGTTTTCATGAAACACATGAGTTAGATGGTGTATGGAAGAGCCAATAGATGTTTGCCAAGCCCTCAAACAGTTTGAAGACTCAAGTTATCTTGGTTTAACAGAGTTGTGAGCCCGTTTGCGCCTTCTCGGTTTCTCTTGGATTATAAGAACTTTAAGGCCAAGTGGTAGGTGTTTTCATGAAACACATGCGTTAGATGGTCTATGGGAGAGCCAATAGATGTTTGCCAAGCCCTCAAACAGTTTGAAGAGTCAAGTTATCTTGGTTTAAGAGTTGTGAGCTCATTTGCGCCTTCTCGGTTTATCTTGGATTATAAGAACTTCAAGGCCAAGTGGTAGGTGTTTTCATGAAACACATGAGTTAAATGGTGTATGGGAGAGCCAATAGATGTTTGCCAAGCCCTCACACAGTTTGAAGAGTCAAGTTATCTTGGTTTAAGAGTTGCGAGTCCATTTGCGCCGTCTCGGTTTATCTTGGATTATAAGAACTTCAAGGCCAAGTGGTAGGTGTTTTCATGAAACACATGAGTTAGATGGTGTATGGAAGAGCCAATAGATGTTTGCCAAGCCCTCAAACAGTTTGAAGACTCAAGTTATCTTGGTTTAAGATATGTGAGCCCGTTTGCGCCTTCTCGGTTTCTCTTGGATTATAAGAACTTTAAGGCCAAGTGGTAGGTGTTTTCATGAAACACATGCGTTAGATGGTGTATGGGAGAGCCAATAGATGTTTGCCAAGCCCTCAAACAGTTTGAAGACTCAAGTTATCTTGGTTTAAGAGTTGTGAGTCCATTTGCGCCGTCTCGGTTTATCTTGGATTATAAGAACTTCAAGGCCAAGTGGTAGGTGTTTTCATGAAACACATGAGTTAGATGGTGTATGGAAGAGCCAATAGATGCTTGCCAAGCCCTCACACGAGTTTGATGAGTCAAGTTGCCTTGGTTTAAGAGTTGTGAGCCTATTTGCGCCTTCTCGGTTTATCTTGGATTATAAGAACTTCTGTGGCAAGTAGTAGGTGTTTTCAAGAAACACATGAGTTAGATGGTGTATGGAAGAGCCAATAGATGTTTGTCAAGCCCTCACATAGTTTGAAGAGTCAAGTTATCTTGGTTTAAGAGTTGTATGCTCATTTGTGCCTTCTCGGTTTGTCTTGGATTATAAGAACTTTAAGGCCAAGTGGTAGGTGTTTTCATGAAACACATGCGTTAGATGGTCTATGGGAGAGCCAATAGATGTTTGCCAAGCCCTCAAACAGTTTGAAGAGTCAAGTTATCTTGGTTTAAGAGTTGTGAGCTCATTTGCGCCTTCTCGGTTTATCTTGGATTAAAAGAACTTCAAGGCCAAGTGGTAGGTGTTTTCATGAAACACATGAGTTAAATGGTGTATGGGAGAGCCAATAGATGTTTGCCAAGCCCTCACACAGTTTGAAGAGTCAAGTTATCTTGGTTTAAGAGTTGCGAGTCCATTTGCGCCTTCTCGGTTTATCTTGGATTATAAGAACTTCAAGGCCAAGTGGTAGGTGTTTTCATGAAACACATGAGTTAGATGGTGTATGGAAGAGCCAATAGATGTTTGCCAAGCCCTCAAACAGTTTGAAGACTCAAGTTATCTTGGTTTAACGAGTTGTGAGCCCGTTTGCGCCTTCTCGGTTTCTCTTGGATTATAAGAACTTTAAGGCCAAGTGGTAGGTGTTTTCATGAAACACATGCGTTAGATGGTGTATGGGAGAGCCAATAGATGTTTGCCAAGCCCTCAAACAGTTTGAAGACTCAAGTTATCTTGGTTTAAGAGTTGCGAGTGCATTTGCGCCTTCTCGGTTTATCTTGGATTATAAGAACTTCAAGGCCAAGTGGTAGGTGTTTTCATGAAACACATGAGTTAGATGGTGTATGGAAGAGCCAATAGATGCTTGCCAAGCCCTCACACAGTTTGATGAGTCAAGTTGCCTTGGTTTAAGAGTTGTGAGCCTATTTGCGCCTTCTCGGTTTATCTTGGATTATAAGAACTTCAAGGCCAAGTAGTAGGTGTTTTCAAGAAACACATGAGTTAGATGGTGTATGGAAGAGCCAATAGATGTTTGTCAAGCCCTCACATAGTTTGAAGAGTCAAGTTATCTTGGTTTAAGAGTTGTATGCTCATTTGTGCCTTCTCGGTTTGTCTTGGATTATAAGAACTTTAAGGCCAAGTGGTAGGTGTTTTCATGAAACACATGCGTTAGATGGTGTATGGGAGAGCCAATAGATGTTTGCCAAGCCCTCACACAGTTTGAAGAGTCAAGTTATCTTGGTTTAAGAATTGTGAGCCCATTTGCGCCTTCTCGGTTTATCTGGGATTATAAGAACTTCAAGGCCAAGTGGTAGGTGTTTTCATGAAACACATGAGTTAAATGGTGTATGGGAGAGCCAATAGATGTCTGCCAAGCCCTCACACCGTTTGAAGAGTCAAGTTATCTTGGTTTAAGAGTTGTAAGCTCATTTGCGCCTTCTCGGTTTGTCATGGATTATAAGAACTTCAAGGCCAAGTGGTAGGTGTTTTCATGACAAACATGAGTTAAATGGTGTATGGGAGAGCCAATAGATGTTTGCCAAGCCCTCACACAGTTTGAAGTGTCAAGTTATCTTGGTTTAAGAGTTGTGAGCCCGTTTGCGCCTTCTCGGTTTCTCTTGGATTATAAGAACTTCAAGGCCAAGTGGTAGGTGTTTTCATGAAACACATGCGTTAGATGGTCTATGGGAGAGCCAATAGATGTTTGCCAAGCCCTCACACAGTTTAAAGAGTCAAGTTATCTTGGTTTAAGAGTTGTGAGCCCATTTGCGCCTTCTCGGTTTCTCTTGGATTATAAGAACTTCAAGGCCAAGTGGTAGGTGTTTTCATGAAACACATGCGTTAGATGGTGTATGGGAGAGCCACTAGATGTTTGCCAAGCCCTCAAACAATTTGAAGAGTCAAGTTATCTTGGTTTAAGAGTTGTGAGCCCATTTGGGCCTTCTCGATTTATCTTGGATTATAAGAACTTCAAGGCCAAGTGGTAGGTGTTTTCATGAAACACATGCGTTAGATCGTGTATGGGAGAGCCAATAGATGTTTGCCAAGCCCTCACACAGTTTGAAGAGTCAAGTTATCTTGGTTTAAGAGTTGTGAGCCCATTTGCGGCTTCTCGGTTTCTCTTGGATTATAAGAACTTCAAGGCCAAGTGGTAGGTGTTTTCATGAAACACATGAGTTAAATGGTGTATGGGAGAGCCAATAGATGTTTGCCAAGCCCTCACACAGTTTGAAGAGTCAAGTTATCTTGGTTTAAGAGTTGTATGCTCATTTGCGCCTTCTCGGTTTCTCTTGGATTATAAGAACTTCAAGGCCAAGTGGTAGGTGTTTTCATGAAACACATGCGTTAGATGGTGTATGGGAGAGCCAATAGATGTTTGCCAAGCCCTCAAACAGTTTGAAGAGTCAAGTTATCTTGGTTTATGAGTTGTGAGCCCATTTGCGCCTTCTCGGTTTCTCTTGGATTATAAGAACTTCAAGGCCAAGTGGTAGGTGTTTTCATGAAACACATGAGTTAAATGGTGTATGGGAGAGCCAATAGATGTTTGCCAAGCCCTCACACAGTTTGAAGAGTCAATTTATCTTGGTTTAAGAGTTGTATGCTCATTTTCGCCTTCTCGGTTTGTCTTCGATTATAAGAACTTTAAGGCCAAGTGGTATGTGTTTTCATGAAACACATGAGTTAGATGGTGTACGGGAGAACCAATAGATGCTTGCCAAGCCCTCACACAGTTTGATGAGTCAAGTTGCCTTGGTTTAAGAGTTGTGAGCCCATTTGCGCCTTCTCGGTTTATCTTGGATTATAAGAAATTCTATGCCAAGTTGTAGGTGTTTTCAAGAAACACATGAGTGAGATGGTGTATGGAAGAGCCAATAGATGTTTGCCAAGCCCTCACACAGTTTGAAGAGTCAAGTTATCTTGGTATAAGAGTTGTATGCTCATTTGCGCCTTCTCGGTTTGTCTTGGATTATAAGAACTTCAAGGCCAAGTGGTAGGTGTTTTCATGAAACACATGCGTTAGATGGTGTATGGAAGAGCCAATAGATGTTTGCCAAGCCTTCACACAGTTTGAAGAGTCAAGTTATCTTGGTTTAAGAGTTGTGAGCCCATTTGCGCCTTCTCGGTTTCTCTTGGATTATAAGAACTTCAAGGCCAAGTGGTAGGTGTTTTCATGAAACACATGCGTTAGATGGTCTATGGGAGAGCCAATAGATGTTTGCCAAGCCCTCACACAGTTTAAAGAGTCAAGTTATCTTGGTTTAAGAGTTGTGAGCCCATTTGCGCCTTCTCGGTTTCGCTTGGATTATAAGAACTTCAAGGCCAAGTGGTAGGTGTTTTCATGAAACACATGCGTTAGATGGTGTATGGGAGAGCCACTAGATGTTTGCCAAGCCCTCAAACAATTTGAAGAGTCAAGTTATCTTGGTTTAAGAGTTGTGAGCCCATTTGGGCCTTCTCGATTTATCTTGGATTATAAGAACTTCAAGGCCAAGTGGTAGGTGTTTTCATGAAACACATGCGTTAGATCGTGTATGGGAGAGCCAATAGATGTTTGCCAAGCCCTCACAGTTTGAAGAGTCAAGTTATCTTGGTTTAAGAGTTGTGAGCCCATTTGCGCCTTCTCGGTTTCTCTTGGATTATAAGAACTTCAAGGCCAAGTGGTAGGTGTTTTCATGAAACACATGAGTTAAATGGTGTATGGGAGAGCCAATAGATGTTTGCCAAGCCCTCACACAGTTTGAAGAGTCAAGTTATCTTGGTTTAAGAGTTGTATGCTCATTTGCGCCTTCTCGGTTTCTCTTGGATTATAAGAACTTCAAGGCCAAGTGGTAGGTGTTTTCATGAAACACATGCGTTAGATGGTGTATGGGAGAGCCAATAGATGTTTGCCAAGCCCTCAAACAGTTTGAAGAGTCAAGTTATCTTGGTTTATGAGTTGTGAGCCCATTTGCGCCTTCTCGGTTTCTCTTGGATTATAAGAACTTCAAGGCCAAGTGGTAGGTGTTTTCATGAAACACATGAGTTAAATGGTGTATGGGAGAGCCAATAGATGTTTGCCAAGCCCTCACACAGTTTGAAGAGTCAATTTATCTTGGTTTAAGAGTTGTATGCTCATTTTCGCCTTCTCGGTTTGTCTTCGATTATAAGAACTTTAAGGCCAAGTGGTATGTGTTTTCATGAAACACATGAGTTAGATGGTGTACGGGAGAACCAATAGATGCTTGCCAAGCCCTCACACAGTTTGATGAGTCAAGTTGCCTTGGTTTAAGAGTTGTGAGCCCATTTGCGCCTTCTCGGTTTATCTTGGATTATAAGAAATTCTATGCCAAGTTGTAGGTGTTTTCAAGAAACACATGAGTGAGATGGTGTATGGAAGAGCCAATAGATGTTTGCCAAGCCCTCACACAGTTTGAAGAGTCAAGTTATCTTGGTATAAGAGTTGTATGCTCATTTGCGCCTTCTCGGTTTGTCTTGGATTATAAGAACTTCAAGGCCAAGTGGTAGGTGTTTTCATGAAACACATGCGTTAGATGGTGTATGGAAGAGCAAATAGATGTTTGCCAAGCCTTCACACAGTTTGAAGAGTCAAGTTATCTTGGTTTAAGAGTTGTGAGCCCATTTGCGCCTTCTCGGTTTCTCTTGGATTATAAGAACTTCAAGGCCAAGTGGTAGGTGTTTTCATGAAACACATGAGTTAGATGGTGTACAGGAGAACCAATAGATGCTTGCCAAGCCCTCACACAGTTTGATGAGTCAAGTTGCCTTGGTTTAAGAGTTGTGAGCCCATTTGCGCCTTCTCGGTTTATCTTGGATTATAAGAACTTCTGTGGCAAGTAGTAGGTGTTTTCAAGAAACACATGAGTTAGATGGTGTATGGAAGAGCCAATAGATGTTTGCCAAGCCCTCACACAGTTTGAAGAGTCAAGTTATATTGGTTTAAGAGTTGTATGCTCATTTGCGCCTTCTCGGTTTGTCTTGGATTATAAGAACTGTAAGGCCAAGTGGTAGGTGTTTTCATGAAACACATGCGTTAGATGGCGTATGGGAGAGCCAATAGATGTTTGCCAAGCCCTCACACAGTTTGAAGAGTCAAGTTATCTTGGTTTAAGAGTTGTGAGCCCATTTGCGCCTTCTCGGTTTATCTGGGATTATAAGAACTTCAAGGCCAAGTGGTAGGTGTTTTCATGAAACACATGAGTTAAATGGTGTATGGGAGAGCCAATAGATGTCTGCCAAGCCCTCACACAGTTTGAAGAGTCAAGTTATCTTGGTTTAAGAGTTGTACGCTCATTTGCGCCTTCTCGGTTTGTCATGGATTATAAGAACTTCAAGGCCAAGTGGTAGGTGTTTTCATGACAAACATGAGTTAAATGGTGTATGGGAGAGCCAATAGATGTTTGCCAAGCCCTCACACTGTTTGAAGTGTCAAGTTATCTTGGTTTAAGAGTTGTGAGCCCGTTTGCGCCTTCTCGTTTTCTCTTGGATTATAAGAACTTCAAGGCTAAGTGGTAGGTGTTTTCATGAAACACATGCGTTAGATGGTCTATGGGAGAGCCAATAGATGTTTGCCAAGCCCTCACACAGTTTAAAGAGTCAAGTTATCTTGGTTTAAGAGTTGTGAGCCCATTTGCGCCTTCTCGGTTTCTCTTGGATTATAAGAACTTCATGGCCAAGTGGTAGGTGTTTTCATGAAACACATGCGTTAGATGGTGTATGGGAGAGCCAATAGATGTTTGCCAAGCCCTCAAACAGTTTGAAGAGTCAAGTTATCTTGGTTTAAGAGTTGTGAGCCCATTTGGGCCTTCTCGATTTATCTTGGATTATAAGAACTTCAAGGGCAAGTGGTAGGTGTTTTCATGAAACACATGCGTTAGATGGTGTATGGGAGAGCCAATAGATGTTTACCAAGCCCTCAAACAGTTTGAAAAGTCAAGTTATCTTGGTTTAAGAGTTGTGAGCCCATTTGCGCCTTCTCGGTTTCTCTTGGATTATAATTACTTCAAGGCCAAGTGGTAGGTGTTTTCATGAAACACATGCGTTAGATGGTGTATGGGAGAGCCAATAGATGTTTGCCAAGCCCTCAAACAGTTTGAAGACTCAAGTTATCTTGGTTTAAGAGTTGTGAGCCCATTTGCGCCTTCTCGGTTTATCTTGGATTATATGAACTTCAAGGCCAAGTGGTAGGTGTTTTCATGAAACACATGCGTTAGATGGTGTATGGGAGAGCCAATAGATGTTTGCCAAGCCCACACACAGTTTGAAGAGTCAAGTTATCTTGGTTTAAGAGTTGTGAGCCCATTTGCGCCTTCTCGGTTTCTCTTGGATTATAAGAACTTCAAGGCCAAGTGGTAGGTGTTTTCATGAAACACATGAGTTAAATGGTGTATGGGAGAGCCAATAGATGTTTGCCAAGCCCTCACACAGTTTGAAGAGTCAAGTTATCTTGGTTTAAGAGTTGTATGCTCATTTGCGCCTTCTCGGTTTCTCTTGGATTACAAGAACTTCAAGGCCAAGTGGTAGGTGTTTTCATGAAACACATGCGTTAGATGGTGTATGGGAGAGCCAATAGATGTTTGCCAAGCCCTCAAACAGTTTGAAGAGTCAAGTTATCTTGGTTTATGAGTTGTGAGCCCATTTGCGCCTTCTCGGTTTCTCTTGGATTATAAGAACTTCAAGGCCAAGTGGTAGGTGTTTTCATGAAACACATGAGTTAAATGGTGTATGGGAGAGCCAATAGATGTTTGCCAAGCCCTCACACAGTTTGAAGAGTCAATTTATCTTGGTTTAAGAGTTGTATGCTCATTTTCGCCTTCTCGGTTTGTCTTCGATTATAAGAACTTCAAGGCCAAGTGGTAGGTGTTTTCATGAAACACATGCGTTAGATGGTCTATGGGAGAGCCAATAGATGTTTGCCAAGCCCTCACACAGTTTAAAGAGTCAATTATCTTGGTTTAAGAGTTGTGAGCCCATTTGCGCCTTCTCGGTTTCTCTTGGATTATAAGAACTTCAAGGCCAAGTGGTAGGTGTTTTCATGAAACACATGCGTTAGATGGTGTATGGGAGAGCCAATAGATGTTTGCCAAGCCCTCAAACAGTTTGAAGAGTCAAGTTATCTTGGTTTAAGAGTTGTGAGCCCATTTGGGCCTTCTCGATTTATCTTGGATTATAAGAACTTCAAGGCCAAGTGGTAGGTGTTTTCATGAAACACATGCGTTAGATGGTGTATGGGAGAGCCAATAGATGTTTGCCAAGCCCTCAAACAGTTTGAAGAGTCAAGTTATCTTGGTTTAAGAGTTGTGAGCCCATTTGCGCCTTCTCGGTTTCTCTTGGATTATAATTACTTCAAGGCCAAGTGGTAGGTGTTTTCATGAAACACATGCGTTAGATGGTGTATGGGAGAGCCAATAGATGTTTGCCAAGCCCTGAAACTGTTTGAAGACTCAAGTTATCTTGGTTTAAGAGTTGTATGCTCATTTGCGCCTTCTCGGTTTCTCTTGGATTATAAGAACTTCAAGGCCAAGTGGTAGGTGTTTTCATGAAACACATGCGTTAGATGGTGTATGGGAGAGCCAATAGATGTTTGCCAAGCCCTCAAACAGTTTGAAGAGTCAAGTTATCTTGGTTTATGAGTTGTGAGCCTATTTGCGCCTTCTCGGTTTCTCTTGGATTATAAGAACTTCAAGGCCAAGTGGTAGGTGTTTTCATGAAACACATGAGTTAAATGGTGTATGGGAGAGCCAATAGATGTTTGCCAAGCCCTCACACAGTTTGAAGAGTCAATTTATCTTGGTTTAAGAGTTGTATGCTCATTTTCGCCTTCTCGGTTTGTCTTCGATTATAAGAACTTTAAGGCCAAGTGGTAGGTGTTTTCATGAAACACATGCGTTAGATGGTCTATGGGAGAGCCAATAGATGTTTGCCAAGCCCTCACACAGTTTAAAGAGTCAAGTTATCTTGGTTTAAGAGTTGTGAGCCCATTTGCGCCTTCTCGGTTTCTCTTGGATTATAAGAACTTCAAGGCCAAGTGGTAGGTGTTTTCATGAAACACATGCGTTAGATGGTGTATGGGAGAGCCAATAGATGTTTGCCAAGCCCTCAAACAGTTTGAAGAGTCAAGTTATCTTGGTTTAAGAGTTGTGAGCCCATTTGCGCCTTCTCGGTTTCTCTTGGATTATAATTACTTCAAGGCCAAGTGGTAGGTGTTTTCATGAAACACATGCGTTAGATGGTGTATGGGAGAGCCAATAGATGTTTGCCAAGCCCTGAAACAGTTTGAAGACTCAAGTTATCTTGGTTTAAGAGTTGTATGCTCATTTGCGCCTTCTCGGTTTCTCTTGGATTATAAGAACTTCAAGGCCAAGTGGTAGGTGTTTTCATGAAACACATGCGTTAGATGGTGTATGGGAGAGCCAATAGATGTTTGCCAAGCCCTCAAACAGTTTGAAGAGTCAAGTTATCTTGGTTTATGAGTTGTGAGCCTATTTGCGCCTTCTCGGTTTCTCTTGGATTATAAGAACTTCAAGGCCAAGTGGTAGGTGTTTTCATGAAACACATGAGTTAAATGGTGTATGGGAGAGCCAATAGATGTTTGCCAAGCCCTCACACAGTTTGAAGAGTCAATTTATCTAGGTTTAAGAGTTGTATGCTCATTTTCGCCTTCTCGGTTTGTCTTCGATTATAAGAACTTTAAGGCCAAGTGGTAGGTGTTTTCATGAAACACATGCGTTAGATGGTCTATGGGAGAGCCAATAGATGTTTGCCAAGCCCTCACACAGTTTAAAGAGTCAAGTTATCTTGGTTTAAGAGTTGTGAGCCCATTTGCGCCTTCTCGGTTTCTCTTGGATTATAAGAATTCAAGGCCAAGTGGTAGGTGTTTTCATGAAACACATGCGTTAGATGGTCTATGGGAGAGCCAATAGATGTTTGCCAAGCCCTCACACAGTTTGAAGTGTCAAGTTATCTTGGTTTAAGAGTTGTGAGCCCGTTTGCGCCTTCTCGGTTTCTCTTGGATTATAAGAACTTCAAGGCCAAGTGGTAGGTGTTTTCATGAAACACATGCGTTAGATGGTCTATGGGAGAGCCAATAGATGTTTGCCAAGCCCTCACACAGTTTAAAGAGTCAAGTTATCTTGGTTTAAGAGTTGTGAGCCCATTTGCGCCTTCTCGGTTTCTCTTGGATTATAAGAACTTCAAGGCCAAGTGGTAGGTGTTTTCATGAAACACATGCGTTAGATGGTGTATGGGAGAGCCAATAGATGTTTGCCAAGCCCTCAAACAGTTTGAAGAGTCAAGTTATCTTGGTTTAAGAGTTGTGAGCCCATTTGGGCCTTCTCGATTTATCTTGGATTATAAGAACTTCAAGGCCAAGTGGTAGGTGTTTTCATGAAACACATGCGTTAGATGGTGTATGGGAGAGCCAATAGATGTTTGCCAAGCCCTCAAACAGTTTGAAGAGTCAAGTTATCTTGGTTTAAGAGTTGTGAGCCCATTTGCGCCTTCTCGGTTTCTCTTGGATTATAATTACTTCAAGGCCAAGTGGTAGGTGTTTTCATGAAACACATGCGTTAGATGGTGTATGGGAGAGCCAATAGATGTTTGCCAAGCTCTCAAACAGTTTGAAGAGTCAAGTTATCTTGGTTTAAGAGTTGTGAGCCCATTTGCGCCTTCTCGGTTTCTCTTGGATTATAATTACTTCAAGGCCAAGTGGTAGGTGTTTTCATGAAACACATGCGTTAGATGGTGTATGGGAGAGCCAATAGATGTTTGCCAAGCCCTCAAACAGTTTGAAGACTCAAGTTATCTTGGTTTAAGAGTTGTGAGCCCATTTGCGCCTTCTCGGTTTATCTTGGATTACAAGAATTTCAAGGCCAAGTGGTAGGTGTTTTCATGAAACACATGCGTTAGATGGTGTATGGGAGAGCCAATAGATGTTTGCCAAGCCCTCACACAGTTTGAAGAGTCAAGTTATCTTGGTTTAAGAGTTGTGAGCCCATTTGCGCCTTCTCGGTTTCTCTTGGATTATAAGAACTTCAAGGCCAAGTGGTAGGAGTTTTCATGAAACACATGCGTTAGATGGTGTATGGGAGAGCCAATAGATGTTTGCCAAGCCCTCACACAGTTTGAAGAGTCAATTTATCTTGGTTTAAGAGTTGTATGCTCATTTTCGCCTTCTCGGTTTGTCTTCGATTATAAGAACTTTAAGGCCAAGTGGTATGTGTTTTCATGAAACACATGAGTTAGATGGTGTACGGGAGAACCAATAGATGCTTGCCAAGCCCTCACACAGTTTGATGAGTCAAGTTGCCTTGGTTTAAGAGTTGTGAGCCCATTTGCGCCTTCTCGGTTTATCTTGGATTATAAGAAATTCTATGCCAAGTTGTAGGTGTTTTCAAGAAACACATGAGTTAGATGGTGTATGGAAGAGCCAATAGATGTTTGCCAAGCCCTCACACAGTTTCAAGAGTCAAGTTATCTTGGTTTAAGAGTTGTATGCTCATTTGCGCCTTCTCGGTTTGTCTTGGATTATAAGAACTTCAAGGCCAAGTGGTAGGTGTTTTCATGAAACACATGCGTTAGATGGTGTATGGAAGAGCCAATAGATGTTTGCCAAGCCCTCACACAGTTTGAAGAGTCAAGTTATCTTGGTTTAAGAGTTGTGAGCCCATTTGCGCCTTCTCGGTTTATCTGGGATTATAAGAACTTCAAGGCCAAGTGGTAGGTGTTTTCATGAAACACATGAGTTAAATGGTGTATGGGAGAGCCAATAGATGTCTGCCAAGCCCTCACACAGTTTGAAGAGTCAAGTTATCTTGGTTTAAGAGTTGTACGCTCATTTACGCCTTCTCGGTTTGTCATGGATTATAAGAACTTCAAGGCCAAGTGGTAGGTGTTTTCATGACAAACATGAGTTAAATGGTGTATGGGAGAGCCAATAGATGTTTGCCAAGCCCTCACACAGTTTGAAGTGTCAAGTTATCTTGGTTTAAGAGTTGTGAGCCCGTTTGCGCCTTCTCGGTTTCTCTTGGATTATAAGAACTTCAAGGCCAAGTGGTAGGTGTTTTCATGAAACACATGCGTTAGATGGTCTATGGGAGAGCCAATAGATGTTTGCCAAGCCCTCACACAGTTTAAAGAGTCAAGTTATCTTGGTTTAAGAGTTGTGAGCCCATTTGCGCCTTCTCGGTTTCTCTTGGATTATAAGAACTTCAAGGCCAAGTGGTAGGTGTTTTCATGAAACACATGCGTTAGATGGTGTATGGGAGAGCCAATAGATGTTTGCCAAGCCCTCAAACAGTTTGAAGAGTCAAGTTATCTTGGTTTAAGAGTTGTGAGCCCATTTGGGCCTTCTCGATTTATCTTGGATTATAAGAACTTCAAGGCCAAGTGGTAGGTGTTTTCATGAAACACATGCGTTAGATGGTGTATGGGAGAGCCAATAGATGTTTGCCAAGCCCTCAAACAGTTTGAAGACTCAAGTTATCTTGGTTTAAGAGTTGTGAGCCCATTTGCGCCTTCTCGGTTTCTCTTGGATTATAATTACTTCAAGGCCAAGTGGTAGGTGTTTTCATGAAACACATGCGTTAGATGGTGTATGGGAGAGCCAATAGATGTTTGCCAAGCTCTCAAACAGTTTGAAGAGTCAAGTTATCTTGGTTTAAGAGTTGTGAGCCCATTTGCGCCTTCTCGGTTTCTCTTGGATTATAATTACTTCAAGGCCAAGTGGTAGGTGTTTTCATGAAACACATGCGTTAGATGGTGTATGGGAGAGCCAATAGATGTTTGCCAAGCCCTCAAACAGTTTGAAGACTCAAGTTATCTTGGTTTAAGAGTTGTGAGCCCATTTGCGCCTTCTCGGTTTATCTTGGATTACAAGAACTTCAAGGCCAAGTGGTAGGTGTTTTCATGAAACACATGCGTTAGATGGTGTATGGGAGAGCCAATAGATGTTTGCCAAGCCCTCACACAGTTTGAAGAGTCAAGTTATCTTGGTTTAAGAGTTGTGAGCCCATTTGCGCCTTCTCGGTTTCTCTTGGATTATAAGAACTTCAAGGCCAAGTGGTAGGTGTTTTCATGAAACACATGAGTTAAATGGTGTATGGGAGAGCCAATAGATGTTTGCCAAGCCCTCACACAGTTTGAAGAGTCAAGTTATCTTGGTTTAAGAGTTGTATGCTCATTTGCGCCTTCTCGGTTTCTCTTGGATTATAAGAACTTCAAGGCCAAGTGGTAGGTGTTTTCATGAAACACATGCGTTAGATGGTGTATGGGAGAGCCAATAGATGTTTGCCAAGCCCTCAAACAGTTTGAAGAGTCAAGTTATCTTGGTTTATGAGTTGTGAGCCCATTTGCGCCTTCTCGGTTTCTCTTGGATTATAAGAACTTCAAGGCCAAGTGGTAGGTTTTTTCATGAAACACATGAGTTAAATGGTGTATGGGAGAGCCAATAGATGTCTGCCAAGCCCTCACACAGTTTGAAGAGTCAAGTTATCTTGGTTTAAGAGTTGTATGCTCATTTGCGCCTTCTCGGTTTGTCATGGATTATAAGAACTTCAAGGCCAAGTGGTAGGTGTTTTCATGACAAACATGAGTTAAATGGTGTATGGGAGAGCCAATAGATGTTTGCCAAGCCCTCACACAATTTGAAGTGTCAAGTTATCTTGGTTTAAGAGTTGTGAGCCCGTTTGCGCCTTCACGGTTTCTCTTGGATTATAAGAACTTCAAGGCCAAGTGGTAGGTGTTTTCATGAAACACATGCGTTAGATGGTCTATGGGAGAGCCAATAGATGTTTGCCAAGCCCTCACACAGTTTAAAGAGTCAAGTTATCTTGGTTTAAGAGTTGTGAGCCCATTTGCGCCTTCTCGGTTTCTCTTGGATTATAAGAACTTCAAGGCCAAGTGGTAGGTGTTTTCATGAAACACATGCGTTAGATGGTGTATGGGAGAGCCAATAGATGTTTGCCAAGCCCTCAAACAGTTTGAAGAGTCAAGTTATCTTGGTTTAAGAGTTGTGAGCCCATTTGGGCCTTCTCGATTTATCTTGGATTATAAGAACTTCAAGGCCAAGTGGTAGGTGTTTTCATGAAACACATGCGTTAGATGGTGTATGGGAGAGCCAATAGATGTTTGCCAAGCCCTCAAACAGTTTGAAGACTCAAGTTATCTTGGTTTAAGAGTTGTGAGCCCATTTGCGCCTTCTCGGTTTCTCTTGGATTATAATTACTTCAAGGCCAAGTGGTAGGTGTTTTCATGAAACACATGCGTTAGATGGTGTATGGGAGAGCCAATAGATGTTTGCCAAGCTCTCAAACAGTTTGAAGAGTCAAGTTATCTTGGTTTAAGAGTTGTGAGCCCATTTGCGCCTTCTCGGTTTCTCTTGGATTATAATTACTTCAAGGCCAAGTGGTAGGTGTTTTCATGAAACACATGCGTTAGATGGTGTATGGGAGAGCCAATAGATGTTTGCCAAGCCCTCAAACAGTTTGAAGACTCAAGTTATCTTGGTTTAAGAGTTGTGAGCCCATTTGCGCCTTCTCGGTTTATCTTGGATTACAAGAACTTCAAGGCCAAGTGGTAGGTGTTTTCATGAAACACATGCGTTAGATGGTGTATGGGAGAGCCAATAGATGTTTGCCAAGCCCTCACACAGTTTGAAGAGTCAAGTTATCTTGGTTTAAGAGTTGTGAGCCCATTTGCGCCTTCTCGGTTTCTCTTGGATTATAAGAACTTCAAGGCCAAGTGGTAGGTGTTTTCATGAAACACATGAGTTAAATGGTGTATGGGAGAGCCAATAGATGTTTGCCAAGCCCTCACACAGTTTGAAGAGTCAAGTTATCTTGGTTTAAGAGTTGTATGCTCATTTGCGCCTTCTCGGTTTCTCTTGGATTATAAGAACTTCAAGGCCAAGTGGTAGGTGTTTTCATGAAACACATGCGTTAGATGGTGTATGGGAGAGCCAATAGATGTTTGCCAAGCCCTCAAACAGTTTGAAGAGTCAAGTTATCTTGGTTTATGAGTTGTGAGCCCATTTGCGCCTTCTCGGTTTCTCTTGGATTATAAGAACTTCAAGGCCAAGTGGTAGGTTTTTTCATGAAACACATGAGTTAAATGGTGTATGGGAGAGCCAATAGATGTCTGCCAAGCCCTCACACAGTTTGAAGAGTCAAGTTATCTTGGTTTAAGAGTTGTACGCTCATTTGCGCCTTCTCGGTTTGTCATGGATTATAAGAACTTCAAGGCCAAGTGGTAGGTGTTTTCATGACAAACATGAGTTAAATGGTGTATGGGAGAGCCAATAGATGTTTGCCAAGCCCTCACACAATTTGAAGTGTCAAGTTATCTTGGTTTAAGAGTTGTGAGCCCGTTTGCGCCTTCTCGGTTTCTCTTGGATTATAAGAACTTCAAGGCCAAGTGGTAGGTGTTTTCATGAAACACATGCGTTAGATGGTCTATGGGAGAGCCAATAGATGTTTGCCAAGCCCTCACACAGTTTAAAGAGTCAAGTTATCTTGGTTTAAGAGTTGTGAGCCCATTTGCGCCTTCTCGGTTTCTCTTTGATTATAAGAACTTCAAGGCCAAGTGGTAGGTGTTTTCATGAAACACATGCGTTAGATGGTGTATGGGAGAGCCAATAGATGTTTGCCAAGCCCTCAAACAGTTTGAAGAGTCAAGTTATCTTGGTTTAAGAGTTGTGAGCCCATTTGGGCCTTCTCGATTTATCTTGGATTATAAGAACTTCAAGGCCAAGTGGTAGGTGTTTTCATGAAACACATGCGTTAGATGGTGTATGGGAGAGCCAATAGATGTTTGCCAAGCCCTCAAACAGTTTGAAGACTCAAGTTATCTTGGTTTAAGAGTTGTGAGCCCATTTGCGCCTTCTCGGTTTCTCTTGGATTATAATTACTTCAAGGCCAAGTGGTAGGTGTTTTCATGAAACACATGAGTTAGATGGTGTATGGGAGAGCCAATAGATGTTTGCCAAGCTCTCAAACAGTTTGAAGAGTCAAGTTATCTTGGTTTAAGAGTTGTGAGCCCATTTGCGCCTTCTCGGTTTCTCTTGGATTATAATTACTTCAAGGCCAAGTGGTAGGTGTTTTCATGAAACACATGCGTTAGATGGTGTATGGGAGAGCCAATAGATGTTTGCCAAGCCCTCAAACAGTTTGAAGACTCAAGTTATCTTGGTTTAAGAGTTGTGAGCCCATTTGCGCCTTCTCGGTTTATCTTGGATTACAAGAACATCAAGGCCAAGTGGTAGGTGTTTTCATGAAACACATGCGTTAGATGGTGTATGGGAGAGCCAATAGATGTTTGCCAAGCCCTCACACAGTTTGAAGAGTCAAGTTATCTTGGTTTAAGAGTTGTGAGCCCATTTGCGCCTTCTCGGTTTCTCTTGGATTATAAGAACTTCAAGGCCAAGTGGTAGGTGTTTTCATGAAACACATGAGTTAAATGGTGTATGGGAGAGCCAATAGATGTTTGCCAAGCCCTCACACAGTTTGAAGAGTCAAGTTATCTTGGTTTAAGAGTTGTATGCTCATTTGCGCCTTCTCGGTTTCTCTTGGATTATAAGAACTTCAAGGCCAAGTGGTAGGTGTTTTCATGAAACACATGAGTTAGATGGTGTATGGGAGAGCCAATAGATGTTTGCCAAGCCCTCAAACAGTTTGAAGAGTCAAGTTATCTTGGTTTATGAGTTGTGAGCCCATTTGCGCCTTCTCGGTTTCTCTTGGATTATAAGAGCTTCAAGGCCAAGTGGTAGGTTTTTTCATGAAACACATGAGTTAAATGGTGTATGGGAGAGCCAATAGATGTTTGCCAAGCGCTCACACAGTTTGAAGAGTCAATTTATCTTGGTTTAAGAGTTGTATGCTCATTTTCGCCTTCTCGGTTTGTCTTCGATTATAAGAACTTTAAGGCCAAGTGGTATGTGTTTTCATGAAACACATGAGTTAGATGGTGTACGGGAGAACCAATAGATGCTTGCCAAGCCCTCACACAGTTTGATGAGTCAAGTTGCCTTGGTTTAAGAGTTGTGAGCCCATTTGCGCCTTCTCGGTTTATCTTGGACTATAAGAAATTCTATGCCAAGTGGTAGGTGTTTTCATGAAACACATGCGTTAGATGGTGTATGGGAGAGCCAATAGATGTTTGCCAAGCCCTCAAACAGTTTGAAGACTCAAGTTATCTTGGTTTAAGAGTTGTGAGCCCATTTGCGCCTTCTCGGTTTATCTTGGATTATAAGAACTTCAAGGCCAAGTGGTAGGTGTTTTCATGAAACACATGCGTTAGATGGTGTATGGGAGAGCCAATAGATGTTTGCCAAGCCCTCAAACAGTTTGAAGACTCAAGTTATCTTGGTTTAAGAGTTGTGAGCCCATTTGCGCCTTCTCGGTTTATCTTGGATTACAAGAACTTCAAGGCCAAGTGGTAGGTGTTTTCATGAAACACATGCGTTAGATGGTGTATGGGAGAGCCAATAGATGTTTGCCAAGCCCTCACACAGTTTGAAGAGTCAAGTTATCTTGGTTTAAGAGTTGTGAGCCCATTTGCGCCTTCTCGGTTTCTCTTGGATTATAAGAACTTCAAGGCCAAGTGGTAGGTGTTTTCATGAAACACATGCGTTAGATGGTGTATGGGAGAGCCAATAGATGTTTGCCAAGCCCTCAAACAGTTTGAAGACTCAAGTTATCTTGGTTTAAGAGTTGTGAGCCCATTTGCGCCTTCTCGGTTTATCTTGGATTATAAGAACTTCAAGGCCAAGTGGTAGGTGTTTTCATGAAACACATGCGTTAGATGGTGTATGGGAGAGCCAATAGATGTTTGCCAAGCCCTCAAACAGTTTGAAGACTCAAGTTATCTTGGTTTAAGAGTTGTGAGCCCATTTGCGCCTTCTCGGTTTATCTTGGATTACAAGAACTTCAAGGCCAAGTGGTAGGTGTTTTCATGAAACACATGCGTTAGATGGTGTATGGGAGAGCCAATAGATGTTTGCCAAGCCCTCACAGTTTGAAGAGTCAAGTTATCTTGGTTTAAGAGTTGTGAGCCCATTTGCGCCTTCTCGGTTTCTCTTGGATTATAAGAACTTCAAGGCCAAGTGGTAGGTGTTTTCATGAAACACATGAGTTAAATGGTGTATGGGAGAGCCAATAGATGTTTGCCAAGCCCTCACACAGTTTGAAGAGTCAAGTTATCTTGGTTTAAGAGTTGTATGCTCATTTGCGCCTTCTCGGTTTCTCTTGGATTATAAGAACTTCAAGGCCAAGTGGTAGGTGTTTTCATGAAACACATGCGTTAGATGGTGTATGGGAGAGCCAATAGATGTTTGCCAAGCCCTCAAACAGTTTGAAGAGTCAAGTTATCTTGGTTTATGAGTTGTGAGCCCATTTGCGCCTTCTCGGTTTCTCTTGGATTATAAGAACTTCAAGGCCAAGTGGTAGGTGTTTTCATGAAACACATGAGTTAAATGGTGTATGGGAGAGCCAATAGATGTTTGCCAAGCCTCACACAGTTTGAAGAGTCAATTTATCTTGGTTTAAGAGTTGTATGCTCATTTTCGCCTTCTCGGTTTGTCTTCGATTATAAGAACTTTAAGGCCAAGTGGTATGTGTTTTCATGAAACACATGAGTTAGATGGTGTACGGGAGAACCAATAGATGCTTGCCAAGCCCTCACACAGTTTGATGAGTCAAGTTGCCTTGGTTTAAGAGTTGTGAGCCCATTTGCGCCTTCTCGGTTTATCTTGGATTATAAGAAATTCTATGCCAAGTTGTAGGTGTTTTCAAGAAACACATGAGTTAGATGGTGTATGGAAGAGCCAATAGATGTTTGCCAAGCCCTCACACAGTTTCAAGAGTCAAGTTATCTTGGTTTAAGAGTTGTATGCTCATTTGCGCCTTCTCGGTTTGTCTTGGATTATAAGAACTTCAAGGCCAAGTGGTAGGTGTTTTCATGAAACACATGCGTTAGATGGTGTATGGAAGAGCCAATAGATGTTTGCCAAGCCCTCACACAGTTTGAAGAGTCAAGTTATCTTGGTTTAAGAGTTGTGAGCCCATTTGCGCCTTCTCGGTTTCTCTTGGATTATAAGAACTTCAAGGCCAAGTGGTAGGTGTTTTCATGATACACATGAGTTAGATGGTGTACAGGAGAACCAATAGATGCTTGCCAAGCCCTCACACAGTTTGATGAGTCAAGTTGCCTTGGTTTAAGAGTTGTGAGCCCATTTGCGCCTTCTCGGTTTATCTTGGATTATATGAACTTCTGTGGCAAGTAGTAGGTGTTTTCAAGAAACACATGAGTTAGATGGTGTATGGAAGAGCCAATAGATGTTTGCCAAGCCCTCACACAGTTTGAAGAGTCAAGTTATCTTGGTTTAAGAGTTGTATGCTCATTTGCGCCTTCTCGGTTTGTCTTGGATTATAAGAACTTTAAGGCCAAGTGGTAGGTGTTTTGATCAAACACATGCGTTAGATGGTGTATGGGAGAGCCAATAGATGTTTGCCAAGCCCTCACACAGTTTGAAGAGTCAAGTTATCTTGGTTTAAGAGTTGTGAGCCCATTTGCGCCTTCTCGGTTTATCTGGGATTATAAGAACTTCAAGGCCAAGCGGTAGGTGTTTTCATGAAACACATGAGTTAAATGGTGTATGGGAGAGCCAATAGATGTCTGCCAAGCCCTCACACAGTTTGAAGAGTCAAGTTATCTTGGTTTAAGAGTTGTACGCTCATTTGCGCCTTCTCGGTTTGTCATGGATTATAAGAACTTCAAGGCCAAGTGGTAGGTGTTTTCATGACAAGCATGAGTTAAATGGTGTATGGGAGAGCCAATAGATGTTTGCCAAGCCCTCACACAGTTTGAAGTGTCAAGTTATCTTGGTTTAAGAGTTCTGAGCCCGTTTGCGCCTTCTCGGTTTCTCTTGGATTATAAGAACTTCCAGGCCAAGTGGTAGGTGTTTTCATGAAACACATGCGTTAAATGGTCTATGGGAGAGCCAATAGATGTTTGCCAAGCCCTCACACAGTTTAAAGAGTCAAGTTATCTTGGTTTAAGAGTTGTGAGCCCATTTGCGCCTTCTCGGTTTCTCTTGGATTATAAGAACTTCAAGGCCAAGTGGTAGGTGTTTTCATGAAACACATGAGTTAAATGGTGTATGGGAGAGCCAATAGATGTTTGCCAAGCCCTCACACAGTTTGAAGAGTCAAGTTATCTTGGTTTAAGAGTTGTATGCTCATTTGCGCCTTCTCGGTTTCTCTTGGATTATAAGAACTTCAAGGCCAAGTGGTAGGTGTTTTCATGAAACACATGCGTTAGATGGTGTATGGGAGAGCCAATAGATGTTTGCCAAGCCCTCAAACAGTTTGAAGAGTCAAGTTATCTTGGTTTATGAGTTGTGAGCCCATTTGCGCCTTCTCGGTTTCTCTTGGATTATAAGAACTTCAAGGCCAAGTGGTAGGTGTTTTCATGAAACACATGAGTTACATGGTGTATGGGAGAGCCAATAGATGTTTGCCAAGCCCTCACACAGTTTGAAGAGTCAATTTATCTTGGTTTAAGAGTTGTATGCTCATTTTCGCCTTCTCGGTTTGTCTTCGATTATAAGAACTTTAAGGCCAAGTGGTATGTGTTTTCATGAAACACATGAGTTAGATGGTGTACGGGAGAACCAATAGATGCTTGCCAAGCCCTCACACAGTTTGATGAGTCAAGTTGCCTTGGTTTAAGAGTTGTGAGCCCATTTGCGCCTTCTCGGTTTATCTTGGATTATAAGAAATTCTATGCCAAGTTGTAGGTGTTTTCAAGAAACACATGAGTTAGATGGTGTATGGAAGAGCCAATAGATGTTTGCCAAGCCCTCACACTGTTTCAAGAGTCAAGTTATCTTGGTTTAAGAGTTGTATGCTCATTTGCGCCTTCTCGGTTTGTCTTGGATTATAAGAACTTCAAGGCCAAGTGGTAGGTGTTTTCATGAAACACATGCGTTAGATGGTGTATGGAAGAGCCAATAGATGTTTGCCAAGCCCTCACACAGTTTGAAGAGTCAAGTTATCTTGGTTTAAGAGTTGTGAGCCCATTTGCGCCTTCTCGGTTTCTCTTGGATTATAAGAACTTCAAGGCCAAGTGGTAGGTGTTTTCATGATACACATGAGTTAGATGGTGTACGGGAGAACCAATAGATGCTTGCCAAGCCCTCACACAGTTTGATGAGTCAAGTTGCCTTGGTTTAAGAGTTGTGAGCCCATTTGCGCCTTCTCGGTTTATCTTGGATTATAAGAACTTCAAGGCCAAGTGGTAGGTGTTTTCAAGAAACACATGAGTTAGATGGTGTATGGAAGAGCCAATAGATGTTTGCCAAGCCCTCACACAGTTTGAAGAGTCAAGTTATCTTGGTTTAAGAGTTGTATGCTCATTTGCGCCTTCTCGGTTTGTCTTGGATTATAAGAACTTTAAGGCCAAGTGGTAGGTGTTTTGATCAAACACATGCGTTAGATGGTGTATGGGAGAGCCAATAGATGTTTGCCAAGCCCTCACACAGTTTGAAGAGTCAAGTTATCTTGGTTTAAGAGTTGTGAGCCCATTTGCGCCTTCTCGGTTTATCTGGGATTATAAGAACTTCAAGGCCAAGCGGTAGGTGTTTTCATGAAACACATGAGTTAAATGGTGTATGGGAGAGCCAATAGATGTCTGCCAAGCCCTCACACAGTTTGAAGAGTCAAGTTATCTTGGTTTAAGAGTTGTACGCTCATTTGCGCCTTCTCGGTTTGTCATGGATTATAAGAACTTCAAGGCCAAGTGGTAGGTGTTTTCATGACAAGCATGAGTTAAATGGTGTATGGGAGAGCCAATAGATGTTTGCCAAGCCCTCACACAGTTTGAAGTGTCAAGTTATCTTGGTTTAAGAGTTGTGAGCCCGTTTGCGCCTTCTCGGTTTCTCTTGGATTATAAGAACTTCCAGGCCAAGTGGTAGGTGTTTTCATGAAACACATGCGTTAAATGGTCTATGGGAGAGCCAATAGATGTTTGCCAAGCCCTCACACAGTTTAAAGAGTCAAGTTATCTTGGTTTAAGAGTTGTGAGCCCATTTGCGCCTTCTCGGTTTCTCTTGGATTATAAGAACTTCAAGGCCAAGTGGTAGGTGTTTTCATGAAACACATGCGTTAGATGGTGTATGCGAGAGCCAATAGATGTTTGCCAAGCCCTCAAACAGTTTGAAGAGTCAAGTTATCTTGGTTTAAGAGTTGTGAGCCCATTTGGGCCTTCTCGATTTATCTTGGATTATAAGAACTTCAAGGCCAAGTGGTAGGTGTTTTCATGAAACACATGCGTTAGATGGTGTATGGGAGAGCCAATAGATGTTTGCCAAGCCCTCAAACAGTTTGAAGAGTCAAGTTATCTTGGTTTAAGAGTTCTGAGCCCATTTGCGGCTTCTCGGTTTCTCTTGGATTATAAGAACTTCAAGGCCAAGTGGTAGGTGTTTTCATGAAACACATGAGTTAAATGGTGTATGGGAGAGCCAATAGATGTTTGCCAAGCCCTCACACAGTTTGAAGAGTCAATTTATCTTGGTTTAAGAGTTGTATGCTCATTTTCGCCTTCTCGGTTTGTCTTCGATTATAAGAACTTTAAGGCCAAGTGGTATGTGTTTTCATGAAACACATGAGTTAGATGGTGTACGGGAGAACCAATAGATGCTTGCCAAGCCCTCACACAGTTTGATGAGTCAAGTTGCCTTGGTTTAAGAGTTGTGAGCCCATTTGCGCCTTCTCGGTTTATCTTGGATTATAAGAAATTCTATGCCAAGTTGTAGGTGTTTTCAAGAAACACATGAGTTAGATGGTGTATGGAAGAGCCAATAGATGTTTGCCAAGCCCTCACACAGTTTCAAGAGTCAAGTTATCTTGGTTTAAGAGTTGTATGCTCATTTGCGCCTTCTCGGTTTGTCTTGGATTATAAGAACTTCAAGGCCAAGTGGTAGGTGTTTTCATGAAACACATGCGTTAGATGGTGTATGGAAGAGCCAATAGATGTTTGCCAAGCCCTCACACAGTTTGAAGAGTCAAGTTATCTTGGTTTAAGAGTTGTGAGCCCATTTGCGCCTTCTCGGTTTCTCTTGGATTATAAGAACTTCAAGGCCAAGTGGTAGGTGTTTTCATGATACACATGAGTTAGATGGTGTACAGGAGAACCAATAGATGCTTGCCAAGCCCTCACACAGTTTGATGAGTCAAGTTGCCTTGGTTTAAGAGTTGTGAGCCCATTTGCGCCTTCTCGGTTTATCTTGGATTATAAGAACTTCTGTGGCAAGTAGTAGGTGTTTTCAAGAAACACATGAGTTAGATGGTGTCTGGAAGAGCCAATAGATGTTTGCCAAGCCCTCACACAGTTTGAAGAGTCAAGTTATCTTGGTTTAAGAGTTGTATGCTCATTTGCGCCTTCTCGGTTTGTCTTGGATTATAAGAACTTTAAGGCCAAGTGGTAGGTGTTTTGATGAAACACATGCGTTAGATGGTGTATGGGAGAGCCAATAGATGTTTGCCAAGCCCTCACACAGTTTGAAGAGTCAAGTTATCTTGGTTTAAGAGTTGTGAGCCCATTTGCGCCTTCTCGGTTTATCTGGGATTATAAGAACTTCAAGGCCAAGTGGTAGGTGTTTTCATGAAACACATGAGTTAAATGGTGTATGGGAGAGCCAATAGATGTCTGCCAAGCCCTCACACAGTTTGAAGAGTCAAGTTATCTTGGTTTAAGAGTTGTACGCTCATTTGCGCCTTCTCGGTTTGTCATGGATTATAAGAACTTCAAGGCCAAGTGGTAGGTGTTTTCATGACAAGCATGAGTTAAATGGTGTATGGGAGAGCCAATAGATGTTTGCCAAGCCCTCACACAGTTTGAAGTGTCAAGTTATCTTGGTTTAAGAGTTGTGAGCCCGTTTGCGCCTTCTCGGTTTCTCTTGGATTATAAGAACTTCAAGGCCAAGTGGTAGGTGTTTTCATGAAACACATGCGTTAGATGGTCTATGGGAGAGCCAATAGATGTTTGCCAAGCCCTCACACAGTTTGAAGAGTCAAGTTATCTTGGTTTAAGAGTTGTGAGCCCCTTTGCGCCTTCTCCGTTTATCTGGGATTATAAGAACTTCAAGGCCAAGTGGTAGGTGTTTTCATGAAACACATGAGTTAAATGGTGTATGGGAGAGCCAATAGATGTCTGCCAAGCCCTCACACAGTTTGAAGAGTCAAGTTATCTTGGTTTAAGAGTTGTACGCTCATTTGCGCCTTCTCGGTTTGTCATGGATTATAAGAACTTCAAGGCCAAGTGGTAGGTGTTTTCATGACAAGCATGAGTTAAATGGTGTATGGGAGAGCCAATAGATGTTTGCCAAGCCCTCACACAGTTTGAAGTGTCAAGTTATCTTGGTTTAAGAGTTGTGAGCCCGTTTGCGCCTTCTCGGTTTCTCTTGGATTATAAGAACTTCCAGGCCAAGTGGTAGGTGTTTTCATGAAACACATGCGTTAAATGGTCTATGGGAGAGCCAATAGATGTTTGCCAAGCCCTCACACAGTTTAAAGAGTCAAGTTATCTTGGATTAAGAGTTGTGAGCCCATTTGCGCCTTCTCGGTTTCTCTTGGATTATAAGAACTTCAAGGCCAAGTGGTAGGTGTTTTCATGAAACACATGCGTTAGATGGTGTATGGGAGAGCCAATAGATGTTTGCCAAGCCCTCAAACAGTTTGAAGAGTCAAGTTATCTTGGTTTAAGAGTTGTGAGCCCATTTGGGCCTTCTCGATTTATCTTGGATTATAAGAACTTCAAGGCCAAGTGGTAGGTGTTTTCATGAAACACATGCGTTAGATGGTGTATGGGAGAGCCAATAGATGTTTGCCAAGCCCTCAAACAGTTTGAAGAGTCAAGTTATCTTGGTTTAAGAGTTCTGAGCCCATTTGCGCCTTCTCGGTTTCTCTTGGATTATAAGAACTTCAAGGCCAAGTGGTAGGTGTTTTCATGAAACACATGAGTTAAATGGTGTATGGGAGAGCCAATAGATGTTTGCCAAGCCCTCACACAGTTTGAAGAGTCAATTTATCTTGGTTTAAGAGTTGTATGCTCATTTTCGCCTTCTCGGTTTGTCTTCGATTATAAGAACTTTAAGGCCAAGTGGTATGTGTTTTCATGAAACACATGAGTTAGATGGTGTACGGGAGAACCAATAGATGCTTGCCAAGCCCTCACACAGTTTGATGAGTCAAGTTGCCTTGGTTTAAGAGTTGTGAGCCCATTTGCGCCTTCTCGGTTTATCTTGGATTATAAGAAATTCTATGCCAAGTTGTAGGTGTTTTCAAGAAACACATGAGTTAGATGGTGTATGGAAGAGCCAATAGATGTTTGCCAAGCCCTCACACAGTTTCAAGAGTCAAGTTATCTTGGTTTAAGAGTTGTTTGCTCATTTGCCCCTTCTCGGTTTGTCTTCGATTATAAGAACTTCAAGGCCAAGTGGTAGGTGTTTTCATGAAACACATGCGTTAGATGGTGTATGGAAGAGCCAATAGATGTTTGCCAAGCCCTCACACAGTTTGAAGAGTCAAGTTATCTTGGTTTAAGAGTTGTGAGCCCATTTGCGCCTTCTCGGTTTCTCTTGGATTATAAGAACTTCAAGGCCAAGTGGTAGGTGTTTTCATGATACACATGAGTTAGATGGTGTACAGGAGAACCAATAGATGCTTGCCAAGCCCTCACACAGTTTGATGAGTCAAGTTGCCTTGGTTTAAGAGTTGTGAGCCCATTTGCGCCTTCTCGGTTTATCTTGGATTATAAGAACTTCTGTGGCAAGTAGTAGGTGTTTTCAAGAAACACATGAGTTAGATGGTGTATGGAAGAGCCAATAGATGTTTGCCAAGCCCTCACACAGTTTGAAGAGTCAAGTTATCTTGGTTTAAGAGTTGTATGCTCATTTGCGCCTTCTCGGTTTGTCTTGGATTATAAGAACTTTAAGGCCAAGTGGTAGGTGTTTTGATGAAACACATGAGTTAGATGGTGTATGGGAGAGCCAATAGATGTTTGCCAAGCCCTCACACAGTTTGAAGAGTCAAGTTATCTTGGTTTAAGAGTTGTGAGCCCATTTGCGCCTTCTCGGTTTATCTTGGATTATAAGAACTTCAAGGCCAAGTGGTAGGTGTTTTCATTAAACACATGAGTTAAATGGTGTATGGGAGAGCCAATAGATGTCTGCCAAGCCCTCACACAGTTTGAAGAGTCAAGTTATCTTGGTTTAAGAGTTGTACGCTCATTTGCGCCTTCTCGGTTTGTCATGGATTATAAGAACTTCAAGGCCAAGTGGTAGGTGTTTTCATGACAAGCATGAGTTAAATGGTGTATGGGAGAGCCAATAGATGTTTGCCAAGCCCTCACACAGTTTGAAGTGTCAAGTTATCTTGGTTTAAGAGTTGTGAGCCCGTTTGCGCCTTCTCGGTTTCTCTTGGATTATAAGAACTTCAAGGCCAAGTGGTAGGTGTTTTCATGAAACACATGCGTTAGATGGTGTATGGGAGAGCCAATAGATGTTTGCCAAGCCCTCACACAGTTTAAAGAGTCAAGTTATCTTGGTTTAAGAGTTGTGAGCCCATTTGCGCCTTCTCGGTTTCTCTTGGATTATAAGAACTTCAAGGCCAAGTGGTAGGTATTTTCATGAAACACATGCGTTAGATGGTGTATGGGAGAGCCAATAGATGTTTGCCAAGCCCTCAAACAGTTAGAAGAGTCAAGTTATCTTGGTTTAAGAGTTGTGAGCCCATTTGGGCCTTCTCGATTTATCTTGGATTATAAGAACTTCAAGGCCAAGTGGTAGGTGTTTTCATGAAACACATGCGTTAGATGGTGTATGGGAGAGCCAATAGATGTTTGCCAAGCCCTCAAACAGTTTGAAGAGTCAAGTTATCTTGGTTTAAGAGTTGTGAGCCCATTTGCGCCTTCTCGGTTTCTCTTGGATTATAATTACTTCAAGGCCAAGTGGTAGGTGTTTTCATGAAACACATGCGTTAGATGGTGTATGGGAGAGCCAATAGATGTTTGCCAAGCCCTCAAACAGTTTGAAGACTCAAGTTATCTTGGTTTAAGAGTTGTGAGCCCATTTGCGCCTTCTCGGTTTATCTTGGATTATAAGAACTTCAAGGCCAAGTGGTAGGTGTTTTCATGAAACACATGCGTTAGATGGTGTATGGGAGAGCCAATAGATGTTTGCCAAGCTCTCAAACAGTTTGAAGAGTCAAGTTATCTTGGTTTAAGAGTTGTGACCCCATTTGCGCCTTCTCGGTTTCTCTTGGATTATAATTACTTCAAGGCCAAGTGGTAGGTGTTTTCATGAAACACATGCGTTAGATGGTGTATGGGAGAGCCAATAGATGTTTGCCAAGCCCTCAAACAGTTTGAAGACTCAAGTTATCTTGGTTTAAGAGTTGTGAGCCCATTTGCGCCTTCTCGGTTTATCTTGGATTATAAGAACTTCAAGGCCAAGTGTTAGGTGTTTTCATGAAACACATGCGTTAGATGGTGTATGGAAGAGCCAATAGATGTTTGCCAAGCCCTCAAACAGTTTGAAGAGTCAATTTATCTTGGTTTAAGAGTTGTATGCTCATTTTCGCCTTCTCGGTTTGTCTTCGATTATAAGAACTTTAAGGCCAAGTGGTATGTGTTTTCATGAAACACATGAGTTAGATGGTGTACGGGAGAACCAATAGATGCTTGCCAAGCCCTCACACAATTTGATGAGTCAAGTTGCCTTGGTTTAAGAGTTGTGAGCCCATTTGCGCCTTCTCGGTTTATCTTGGATTATAAGAAATTCTATGCCAAGTTGTAGGTGTTTTCAAGAAACACATGAGTTAGATGGTGTATGGAAGAGCCAATAGATGTTTGCCAAGCCCTCACACAGTTTGAAGAGTCAAGTTATCTTGGTTTAAGAGTTGTATGCTCATTTGCGCCTTCTCGGTTTCTCTTGGATTATAATTACTTCAAGGCCAAGTGGTAGGTGTTTTCATGAAACACATGCGTTAGATGGTGTATGGGAGAGCCAATAGATGTTTGCCAAGCTCTCAAACAGTTTGAAGAGTCAAGTTATCTTGGTTTAAGAGTTGTGACCCCATTTGCGCCTTCTCGGTTTCTCTTGGATTATAATTACTTCAAGGCCAAGTGGTAGGTGTTTTCATGAAACACATGCGTTAGATGGTGTATGGGAGAGCCAATAGATGTTTGCCAAGCCCTCAAACAGTTTGAAGACTCAAGTTATCTTGGTTTAAGAGTTGTGAGCCCATTTGCGCCTTCTCGGTTTATCTTGGATTATAAGAACTTCAAGGCCAAGTGGTAGGTGTTTTCATGAAACACATGCGTTAGATGGTCTATGGGAGAGCCAATAGATGTTTGCCAAGCCCTCACACAGTTTGAAGAGTCAAGTTATCTTGGTTTAAGAGTTGTGAGCCCATTTCCGCCTTCTCGGTTTCTCTTGGATTATAAGAACTTCAAGGCCAAGTGGTAGTTGTTTTCATGAAACACATGCGTTAGATGGTGTATGGGAGAGCCAATAGATGTTTGCCAAGCCCTCAAACAGTTTGAAGAGTCAAGTTATCTTGGTTTAAGAGTTGTGAGCCCATTTGCGCCGTCTCGGTTTCTCTTGGATTATAATTACTTCAAGGCCACGTGGTAGGTGTTTTCATGAAACACATGAGTTAAATTGTGTATGGGAGAGCCAATAGATGTTTGCCAAGCCCTCACACAGTTTGAAGAGTCAAGTTATCTTGGTTTAAGAGTTGTGAGCCCATTTGCGCCTTCTCGGTTTATCTTGGATTATAAGAACTTGAAGGCCAAGTGGTAGGTGTTTTCATGAAACACATGCGTTAGATGGTGTATGGAAGAGCCAATAGATGTTTGCCAAGCCCTCACACAGTTTGAAGAGTCAAGTTATCTTGGTTTAAGAGTTGTTTGCTCATTTGCGCCTTCTCGGTTTCTCTTGGATTATAAGAACTTCAAGGCCAAGTGGTAGGTGTTTTCATGAAACACATGCGTTAGATGGTGTATGGGAGAGCCAATAGATGTTTGCCAAGCCCTCAAACAGTTTGAAGAGTCAAGTTATCTTGGTTTATGAGTTGTGAGCCCATTTGCGCCTTCTCGGTTTCTCTTGGATTATAAGAACTTCAAGGCCAAGTGGTAGGTGTTTTCATGAAACACATGAGTTAAATGGTGTATGGGAGAGCCAATAGATGTTTGCCAATTCCTCACACAGTTTGAAGAGTCAAGTTATCTTGGTTTAAGAGTTGTATGCTCATTTGCGCCTTCTCGGTTTCTCTTGGATTATAATTACTTCAAGGCCAAGTGGTAGGTGTTTTCATGAAACACATGCGTTAGATGGTGTATGGGAGAGCCAATAGATGTTTGCCAAGCTCTCAAACAGTTTGAAGAGTCAAGTTATCTTGGTTTAAGAGTTGTGACCCCATTTGCGCCTTCTCGGTTTCTCTTGGATTATAATTACTTCAAGGCCAAGTGGTAGGTGTTTTCATGAAACACATGCGTTAGATGGTGTATGGGAGAGCCAATAGATGTTTGCCAAGCCCTCAAACTGTTCGAAGACTCAAGTTATCTTGGTTTAAGAGTTGTGAGCCCATTTGCGCCTTCTCGGTTTATCTTGGATTATAAGAACTTCAAGGCCAAGTGGTAGGTGTTTTCATGAAACACATGCGTTAGATGGTGTATGGGAGAGCCAATAGATGTTTGCCAAGCTCTCAAACAGTTTGAAGAGTCAAGTTATCTTGGTTTAAGAGTTGTGACCCCATTTGCGCCTTCTCGGTTTCTCTTGGATTATAATTACTTCAAGGCCAAGTGGTAGGTGTTTTCATGAAACACATGCGTTAGATGGTGTATGGGAGAGCCAATAGATGTTTGCCAAGCCCTCAAACAGTTTGAAGACTCAAGTTATCTTGGTTTAACAGTTGTGAGCCCATTTGCGCCTTCTCGGTTTATCTTGGATTATAAGAACTTCAAGGCCAAGTGTTAGGTGTTTTCATGAAACACATGCGTTAGATGGTGTATGGAAGAGCCAATAGATGTTTGCCAAGCCCTCAAACAGTTTGAAGAGTCAATTTATCTTGGTTTAAGAGTTGTATGCTCATTTTCGCCTTCTCGGTTTGTCTTCGATTATAAGAACTTTAAGGCCAAGTGGTATGTGTTTTCATGAAACACATGAGTTAGATGGTGTACGGGAGAACCAATAGATGCTTGCCAAGCCCTCACACAATTTGATGAGTCAAGTTGCCTTGGTTTAAGAGTTGTGAGCCCATTTGCGCCTTCTCGGTTTATCTTGGATTATAAGAAATTCTATGCCAAGTTGTAGGTGTTTTCCAGAAACACATGAGTTAGATGGTGTATGGAAGAGCCAATAGATGTTTGCCAAGCCCTCACACAGTTTGAAGAGTCAAGTTATCTTGGTTTAAGAGTTGTATGCTCATTTGCGCCTTCTCGGTTTCTCTTGGATTATAATTACTTCAAGGCCAAGTGGTAGGTGTTTTCATGAAACACATGCGTTAGATGGTGTATGGGAGAGCCAATAGATGTTTGCCAAGCTCTCAAACAGTTTGAAGAGTCAAGTTATCTTGGTTTAAGAGTTGTGACCCCATTTGCGCCTTCTCGGTTTCTCTTGGATTATAATTACTTCAAGGCCAAGTGGTAGGTGTTTTCATGAAACACATGCGTTAGATGGTGTATGGGAGAGCCAATAGATGTTTGCCAAGCCCTCAAACAGTTTGAAGACTCAAGTTATCTTGGTTTAAGAGTTGTGAGCCCATTTGCGCCTTCTCGGTTTATCTTGGATTATAAGAACTTCAAGGCCAAGTGGTAGGTGTTTTCATGAAACACATGCGTTAGATGGTCTATGGGAGAGCCAATAGATGTTTGCCAAGCCCTCACACAGTTTGAAGAGTCAAGTTATCTTGGTTTTAAGAGTTGTGAGCCCATTTCCGCCTTCTCGGTTTCTCTTGGATTATAAGAACTTCAAGGCCAAGTGGTAGTTGTTTTCATGAAACACATGCGTTAGATGGTGTATGGGAGAGCCAATAGATGTTTGCCAAGCCCTCAAACAGTTTGAAGAGTCAAGTTATCTTGGTTTAAGAGTTGTGAGCCCATTTGCGCCGTCTCGGTTTCTCTTGGATTATAATTACTTCAAGGCCAAGTGGTAGGTGTTTTCATGAAACACATGAGTTAAATTGTGTATGGGAGAGCCAATAGATGTTTGCCAAGCCCTCACACAGTTTGAAGAGTCAAGTTATCTTGGTTTAAGAGTTGTGAGCCCATTTGCGCCTTCTCGGTTTATCTTGGATTATAAGAACTTGAAGGCCAAGTGGTAGGTGTTTTCATGAAACACATGCGTTAGATGGTGTATGGAAGAGCCAATAGATGTTTGCCAAGCCCTCACACAGTTTGAAGAGTCAAGTTATCTTGGTTTAAGAGTTGTATGCTCATTTGCGCCTTCTCGGTTTCTCTTGGATTATAAGAACTTCAAGGCCAAGTGGTAGGTGTTTTCATGAAACACATGCGTTAGATGGTGTATGGGAGAGCCAATAGATGTTTGCCAAGCCCTCAAACAGTTTGAAGAGTCAAGTTATCTTGGTTTATGAGTTGTGAGCCCATTTGCGCCTTCTCGGTTTCTCTTGGATTATAAGAACTTCAAGGCCAAGTGGTAGGTGTTTTCATGAAACACATGAGTTAAATGGTGTATGGGAGAGCCAATAGATGTTTGCCAAGCCCTCACACAGTTTGAAGAGTCAAGTTATCTTGGTTTAAGAGTTGTATGCTCATTTGCGCCTTCTAGGTTTCTCTTGGATTATAATTACTTCAAGGCCAAGTGGTAGGTGTTTTCATGAAACACATGCGTTAGATGGTGTATGGGAGAGCCAATAGATGTTTGCCAAGCTCTCAAACAGTTTGAAGAGTCAAGTTATCTTGGTTTAAGAGTTGTGACCCCATTTGCGCCTTCTCGGTTTCTCTTGGATTATAATTACTTCAAGGCCAAGTGGTAGGTGTTTTCATGAAACACATGCGTTAGATGGTGTATGGGAGAGCCAATAGATGTTTGCCAAGCCCTCAAACTGTTTGAAGACTCAAGTTATCTTGGTTTAAGAGTTGTGAGCCCATTTGCGCCTTCTCGGTTTCTCTTGGATTATAAGAACTTCAAGGCCAAGTGGTAGTTGTTTTCATGAAACACATGCGTTAGATGGTGTATGGGAGAGCCAATAGATGTTTGCCAAGCCCTCAAACAGTTTGAAGAGTCAAGTTATCTTGGTTTATGAGTTGTGAGCCCATTTGCGCCTTCTCGGTTTCTCATGGATTATAAGAACTTCAAGGCCAAGTGGTAGGTGTTTTCATGAAACACATGAGTTAAATGGTGTATGGGAGAGCCAATAGATGTTTGCCAAGCCCTCACATAGTTTGAAGAGTCAAGTTATCTTGGTTTAAGAGTTGTATGCTCATTTGCGCCTTCTCGGTTTCTCTTGGATTATAAGAACTTCAAGGCCAAGTGGTAGGTGTTTTCATGAAACACATGCGTTAGATGGTGTATGGGAGAGCCAATAGATGTTTGCCAAGCCCTCAAACAGTTTGAAGAGTCAAGTTATCTTGGTTTATGAGTTGTGAGCCCATTTGCGCCGTCTCGGTTTCTCTTGGATTATAATTACTTCAAGGCCAAGTGGTAGGTGTTTTCATGAAACACATGAGTTAAATTGTGTATGGGAGAGCCAATAGATGTTTGCCAAGCCCTCACACAGTTTGAAGAGTCAAGTTATCTTGGTTTAAGAGTTGTGAGCCCATTTGCGCCTTCTCGGTTTATCTTGGATTATAAGAACTTGAAGGCCAAGTGGTAGGTGTTTTCATGAAACACATGCGTTAGATGGTGTATGGAAGAGCCAATAGATGTTTGCCAAGCCCTCACACAGTTTGAAGAGTCAAGTTATCTTGGTTTAAGAGTTGTATGCTCATTTGCGCCTTCTCGGTTTCTCTTGGATTATAAGAACTTCAAGGCCAAGTGGTAGGTGTTTTCATGAAACACATGCGTTAGATGGTGTATGGGAGAGCCAATAGATGTTTGCCAAGCCCTCAAACAGTTTGAAGAGTCAAGTTATCTTGGTTTATGAGTTGTGAGCCCATTTGCGCCTTCTCGGTTTCTCTTGGATTATAAGAACTTCAAGGCCAAGTGGTAGGTGTTTTCATGAAACACATGAGTTAAATGGTGTATGGGAGAGCCAATAGATGTTTGCCAAGCCCTCACACAGTTTGAAGAGTCAAGTTATCTTGGTTTAAGAGTTGTATGCTCATTTGCGCCTTCTCGGTTTCTCTTGGATTATAAGAACTTCAAGGCCAAGTGGTAGGTGTTTTCATGAAACACATGCGTTAGATGGTGTATGGGAGAGCCAATAGATGTTTGCCAAGCCCTCAAACAGTTTGAAGAGTCAAGTTATCTTGGTTTAAGAGTTGTATGCTCATTTGCGCCTTCTCGGTTTCTCTTGGATTATAAGAACTTCAAGGCCAAGTGGTAGGTGTTTTCATGAAACACATGAGTTAGATGGTGTACGGGAGAACCAATAGATGCTTGCCAAGCCCTCACACAATTTGATGAGTCAAGTTGCCTTGGTTTAAGAGTTGTGAGCCCATTTGCGCCTTCTCGGTTTATCTTGGATTATAAGAAATTCTATGCCAAGTTGTAGGTGTTTTCCAGAAACACATGAGTTAGATGGTGTATGGAAGAGCCAATAGATGTTTGCCAAGCCCTCACACAGTTTGAAGAGTCAAGTTATCTTGGTTTAAGAGTTGTATGCTCATTTGCGCCTTCTCGGTTTCTCTTGGATTATAATTACTTCAAGGCCAAGTGGTAGGTGTTTTCATGAAACACATGCGTTAGATGGTGTATGGGAGAGCCAATAGATGTTTGCCAAGCTCTCAAACAGTTTGAAGAGTCAAGTTATCTTGGTTTAAGAGTTGTGACCCCATTTGCGCCTTCTCGGTTTCTCTTGGATTATAATTACTTCAAGGCCAAGTGGTAGGTGTTTTCATGAAACACATGCGTTAGATGGTGTATGGGAGAGCCAATAGATGTTTGCCAAGCCCTCAAACAGTTTGAAGAGTCAAGTTATCTTGGTTTATGAGTTGTGAGCCCATTTGCGCCTTCTCGGTTTCTCTTGGATTATAAGAACTTCAAGGCCAAGTGGTAGGTGTTTTCATGAAACACATGAGTTAAATGGTGTATGGGAGAGCCAATAGATGTTTGCCAAGCCCTCACACAGTTTGAAGAGTCAAGTTATCTTGGTTTAAGAGTTGTATGCTCATTTGCGCCTTCTCGGTTTCTCTTGGATTATAATTACTTCAAGGCCAAGTGGTAGGTGTTTTCATGAAACACATGCGTTAGATGGTGTATGGGAGAGCCAATAGATGTTTGCCAAGCTCTCAAACAGTTTGAAGAGTCAAGTTATCTTGGTTTAAGAGTTGTGACCCCATTTGCGCCTTCTCGGTTTCTCTTGGATTATAATTACTTCAAGGCCAAGTGGTAGGTGTTTTCATGAAACACATGCGTTAGATGGTGTATGGGAGAGCCAATAGATGTTTGCCAAGCCCTCAAACTGTTTGAAGACTCAAGTTATCTTGGTTTAAGAGTTGTGAGCCCATTTGCGCCTTCTCGGTTTCTCTTGGATTATAAGAACTTCAAGGCCAAGTGGTAGTTGTTTTCATGAAACACATGCGTTAGATGGTGTATGGGAGAGCCAATAGATGTTTGCCAAGCCCTCAAACAGTTTGAAGAGTCAAGTTATCTTGGTTTATGAGTTGTGAGCCCATTTGCGCCTTCTCGGTTTCTCTTGGATTATAAGAACTTCAAGGCCAAGTGGTAGGTGTTTTCATGAAACACATGAGTTAAATGGTGTATGGGAGAGCCAATAGATGTTTGCCAAGCCCTCACATAGTTTGAAGAGTCAAGTTATCTTGGTTTAAGAGTTGTATGCTCATTTGCGCCTTCTCGGTTTCTCTTGGATTATAAGAACTTCAAGGCCAAGTGGTAGGTGTTTTCATGAAACACATGCGTTAGATGGTGTATGGGAGAGCCAATAGATGTTTGCCAAGCCCTCAAACAGTTTGAAGAGTCAAGTTATCTTGGTTTATGAGTTGTGAGCCCATTTGCGCCGTCTCGGTTTCTCTTGGATTATAATTACTTCAAGGCCAAGTGGTAGGTGTTTTCATGAAACACATGAGTTAAATTGTGTATGGGAGAGCCAATAGATGTTTGCCAAGCCCTCACACAGTTTGAAGAGTCAAGTTATCTTGGTTTAAGAGTTGTGAGCCCATTTGCGCCTTCTCGGTTTATCTTGGATTATAAGAACTTGAAGGCCAAGTGGTAGGTGTTTTCATGAAACACATGCGTTAGATGGTGTATGGAAGAGCCAATAGATGTTTGCCAAGCCCTCACACAGTTTGAAGAGTCAAGTTATCTTGGTTTAAGAGTTGTATGCTCATTTGCGCCTTCTCGGTTTCTCTTGGATTATAAGAACTTCAAGGCCGAGTGGTAGGTGTTTTCATGAAACACAAGCGTTAGATGGTGTATGGGAGAGCCAATAGATGTTTGCCAAGCCCTCAAACAGTTTGAAGAGTCAAGTTATCTTGGTTTATGAGTTGTGAGCCCATTTGCGCCTTCTCGGTTTCTCTTGGATTATAAGAACTTCAAGGCCAAGTGGTAGGTGTTTTCATGAAACACATGAGTTAAATGGTGTATGGGAGAGCCAATAGATGTTTGCCAAGCCCTCACACAGTTTGAAGAGTCAAGTTATCTTGGTTTAAGAGTTGTATGCTCATTTGCGCCTTCTCGGTTTCTCTTGGATTATAAGAACTTCAAGGCCAAGTGGTAGGTGTTTTCATGAAACACATGCGTTAGATGGTGTATGGGAGAGCCAATAGATGTTTGCCAAGCCCTCAAACAGTTTGAAGAGTCAAGTTATCTTGGTTTATGAGTTGTGAGCCCATTTGCGCCTTCTCGGTTTCTCTTGGATTATAAGAACTTCAAGGCCAAGTGGTAGGTGTTTTCATGAAACACATGAGTTAAATGGTGTATGGGAGAGCCAATAGATGTTTGCCAAGCCCTCACACAGTTTGAAGAGTCAATTTATCTTGGTTTAAGAGTTGTATGCTCATTTTCGCCTTCTCGGTTTGTCTTCGATTATAAGAACTTTAAGGCCAAGTGGTATGTGTTTTCATGAAACACATGAGTTAGATGGTGTACGGGAGAACCAATAGATGCTTGCCAAGCCCTCACACAATTTAATGAGTCAAGTTGCCTTGGTTTAAGAGTTGTGAGCCCATTTGCGCCTTCTCGGTTTCTCTTGGATTATAAGAACTTCAAGGCCAAGTGGTAGGTGTTTTCATGAAACACATGCGTTAGATGGTGTATGGGAGAGCCAATAGATGTTTGCCAAGCCCTCAAACAGTTTGAAGAGTCAAGTTATCTTGGTTTATGAGTTGTGAGCCCATTTGCGCCTTCTCGGTTTCTCTTGGATTATAAGAACTTCAAGGCCAAGTGGTAGGTGTTTTCATGAAACACATGAGTTAAATGGTGTATGGGAGAGCGAATAGATGTTTGCCAAGCCCTCACATAGTTTGAAGAGTCAAGTTATCTTGGTTTAAGAGTTGTATGCTCATTTGCGCCTTCTCGGTTTCTCTTGGATTATAAGAACTTCAAGGCCAAGTGGTAGGTGTTTTCATGAAACACATGCGTTAGATGGTGTATGGGAGAGCCAATAGATGTTTGCCAAGCCCTCAAACAGTTTGAAGAGTCAAGTTATCTTGGTTTATGAGTTGTGAGCCCATTTGCGCCGTCTCGGTTTCTCTTGGATTATAATTACTTCAAGGCCAAGTGGTAGGTGTTTTCATGAAACACATGAGTTAAATTGTGTATGGGAGAGCCAATAGATGTTTGCCAAGCCCTCACACAGTTTGAAGAGTCAAGTTATCTTGGTTTAAGAGTTGTGAGCCCATTTGCGCCTTCTCGGTTTATCTTGGATTATAAGAACTTGAAGGCCAAGTGGTAGGTGTTTTCATGACACACATGCGTTAGATGGTGTATGGAAGAGCCAATAGATGTTTGCCAAGCCCTCACACAGTTTGAAGAGTCAAGTTATCTTGGTTTAAGAGTTGTATGCTCATTTTCGCCTTCTCGGTTTCTCTTGGATTATAAGAACTTCAAGGCCGAGTGGTAGGTGTTTTCATGAAACACATGCGTTAGATGGTGTATGGGAGAGCCAATAGATGTTTGCCAAGCCCTCAAACAGTTTGAAGAGTCAAGTTATCTTGGTTTATGAGTTGTGAGCCCATTTGCGCCTTCTCGGTTTCTCTTGGATTATAAGAACTTCAAGGCCAAGTGGTAGGTGTTTTCATGAAACACATGCGTTAGATGGTGTATGGGAGAGCCAATAGATGTTTGCCAAGCCCTCAAACAGTTTGAAGAGTCAAGTTATCTTGGTTTATGAGTTGTGAGCCCATTTGCGCCGTCTCGGTTTCTCTTGGATTATAATTACTTCAAGGCCAAGTGGTAGGTGTTTTCATGAAACACATGAGTTAAATTGTGTATGGGAGAGCCAATAGATGTTTGCCAAGCCCTCACACAGTTTGAAGAGTCAAGTTATCTTGGTTTAAGAGTTGTGAGCCCATTTGCGCCTTCTCGGTTTATCTTGGATTATAAGAACTTGAAGGCCAAGTGGTAGGTGTTTTCATGAAACACATGCGTTAGATGGTGTATGGAAGAGCCAATAGATGTTTGCCAAGCCCTCACACAGTTTGAAGAGTCAAGTTATCTTGGTTTAAGAGTTGTATGCTCATTTTCGCCTTCTCGGTTTCTCTTGGATTATAAGAACTTCAAGGCCGAGTGGTAGGTGTTTTCATGAAACACATGCGTTAGATGGTGTATGGGAGAGCCAATAGATGTTTGCCAAGCCCTCAAACAGTTTGAAGAGTCAAGTTATCTTGGTTTATGAGTTGTGAGCCCATTTGCGCCTTCTCGGTTTCTCTTGGATTATAAGAACTTCAAGGCCAAGTGGTAGGTGTTTTCATGAAACACATGAGTTAAATGGTGTATGGGAGAGCCAATAGATGTTTGCCAAGGCCTCACACAGTTTGAAGAGTCAAGTTATCTTGGTTTAAGAGTTGTATGCTCATTTGCGCCTTCTCGGTTTCTCTTGGATTATAAGAACTTCAAGGCCAAGTGGTAGGTGTTTTCATGAAACACATGCGTTAGATGGTGTATGGGAGAGCCAATAGATGTTTGCCAAGCCCTCAAACAGTTTGAAGAGTCAAGTTATCTTGGTTTATGAGTTGTGAGCCCATTTGCGCCTTCTCGGTTTCTCTTGGATTATAAGAACTTCAAGGCCAAGTGGTAGGTGTTTTCATGAAACACATGAGTTAAATGGTGTATGGGAGAGCCAATAGATGTTTGCCAAGCCCTCACACAGTTTGAAGAGTCAATTTATCTTGGTTTAAGAGTTGTATGCTCATTTTCGCCTTCTCGGTTTGTCTTCGATTATAAGAACTTTAAGGCCAAGTGGTATGTGTTTTCATGAAACACATGAGTTAGATGGTGTACGGGAGAACCAATAGATGCTTGCCAAGCCCTCACACAATTTAATGAGTCAAGTTGCCTTGGTTTAAGAGTTGTGAGCCCATTTGCGCCTTCTCGGTTTATCTTGGATTATAAGAAATTCTATGCCAAGTTGTAGGTGTTTTCAAGAAACACATGAGTTAGATGGTGTATGGAAGAGCCAATAGATGTTTGCCAAGCCCTCACACAGTTTGAAGTGTCAAGTTATCTTGGTTTAAGAGTTGTATGCTCATTTGCGCCTTCTAGGTTTGTCTTGGATTATAAGAACTTCAAGGCCAAGTGGTAGGTGTTTTCATGAAACACATGCGTTAGATGGTGTATGGAAGAGCCAATAGATGTTTGCCAAGCCCTCACACAGTTTGAAGAGTCAAGTTATCTTGGTTTAAGAGTTGTGAGCCCATTTGCGCCTTCTCGGTTTCTCTTGGATTATAAGAACTTCAAGGCCAAGTGGTAGGTGTTTTCATGAAACACATGAGTTAGATGGTGTACAGGAGAACCAATAGATGCTTGCCAAGCCCTCACACAGTTTGATGAGTCAAGTTGCCTTGGTTTAAGAGTTGTGAGCCCATTTGCGCCTTCTCGGTTTATCTTGGATTATAAGAACTTCTGTGGCAAGTAGTAGGTGTTTTCAAGAAACACATGAGTTAGATGGTGTATGGAAGAGCCACTAGATGTTTGCCAAGCCCTCACACAGTTTTAAGAGTCAAGTTATCTTGGTTTAAGAGTTGTATGCTCATTTGCGCCTTCTCGGTTTGTCTTGGATTATAAGAACTTTAAGGCCAAGTGGTAGGTGTTTTGATGAAACACATGCGTTAGATGGTGTATGGGAGAGCCAATAGATGTTTGCCAAGCCCTCACACAGTTTGAAGAGTCAAGTTATCTTGGTTTAAGAGTTGTGAGCCCATTTGCGCCTTCTCGGTTTCTCTTGGATTATAAGAACTTCAAGGCCAAGTAGTAGGTGTTTTCATGAAACACATGCGTTAGATGGTGTATGGGAGAGCCAATAGATGTTTGCCAAGCCCTCAAACAGTTTGCAGAGTCAAGTTATCTTGGTTTAAGAGTTGTGAGCCCATTTGCGCCTTCTCGGTTTATCTTGGATTATAAGAACTTCAAGGCCAAGTGGTAGGTGTTTTCATGAAACACATGCGTTAGATGGTGTATGGGAGAGCCAATAGATGTTTGCCAAGCCCTCAAACAGTTTGAAGAGTCAAGTTATCTTGGTTTAAGAGTTGTGAGCCCATTTGCGCCTTCTCGGTTTATCTTGGATTATAAGAACTTCAAGGCCAAGTGGTAGGTGTTTTCATGAAACACATGAGTTAAATTGTGTATGGGAGAGCCAATTGATGTTTGCCAAGCCCTCAAACAGTTTGAAGAGTCAAGTTATCTTGGTTTAAGAGTTGTGAGCCCATTTGCGCCTTCTCGGTTTATCTTGGTTTATAAGAACTTCAAGGCCAAGTGGTAGGTGTTTTCATGAAACACATGAGTTAAATGGTGTATGGGAGAGCCAATAGATGTTTGCCAAGCCCTCACACAGTTTGAAGAGTCAAGTTATCTTGGTTTAAGAGTTGTGAGCCCATTTGGGCCTTCTCGGTTTCTCTTCGATTATATGAACTTCAAGGCCAAGTGGTAGGTGTTTTCATGAAACGCATGCATTAGATGGTGTATGGGAGAGCCAATAGATGTTTGCCAAGCCCTCAAACAGTTTGAAGAGTCAAGTTATCTTGGTTTAAGAGTTGTGAGCCCATTTGCGCCGTCTCGGTTTATCTTGGATTATAAGAACTTCAAGGCCAAGTCGTAGGTGTTTTCATGAAACACATGCGTTAGATGGTGTATGGGAGAGCCAATAGATGTTTGCCAAGCCCTCACACAGTTTGAAGAGTCAAGTTATCTTGGTTTAAGAGTTGTGAGCCCATTTGCGCCTTCTCGGTTTCTCTTGGATTATAAGAACTTCAAGGCCAAGTGGTAGGTGTTTTCATGAAACACATGCGTTAGATGGTGTATGGGAGAGCCAATAGATCTTTGCCTAGCCCTCACACAGTTTGAAGAGTCAAGTTATCTTGGTTTAAGAGTTGTGAGCCCATTTGCGCCTTCTCGGTTTATCTGGGATTATAAGAACTTCAAGGCCAAGTGGTAGGTGTTTTCATGAAACACATGAGTTAAATTGTGTATGGGAGAGCCAATTGATGTTTGCCAAGCCCTCAAACAGTTTGAAGAGTCAAGTTATCTTGGTTTAAGAGTTTTGAGCCCATTTGCGCCTTCTCGGTTTATCTTGGATTATAAGAACTTCAAGGCCAAGTGGTAGGTGTTTTCATGAAACACATGAGTTAAATGGTGTATGGGAGAGCCAATTGATGTTTGCCAAGCCCTCACACAGTTTGAAGAGTCAAGTTATCTTGGTTTAAGAGTTGTGAGCCCATTTGCGCCTTCTCGGTTTCTCTTCGATTATAAGAACTTCAAGGCCAAGTGGTAGGTGTTTTCATGAAACACATGCGTTAGATGGTCTATGGGAGAGCCAATAGATGTTTGCCAAGCCCTCACACAGTTTGAAGAGTCAAGTTATCTTGGTTTAAGAGTTGTGAGCCCATTTGCGCCGTCTCGGTTTATCTTGGATTATAAGAACTTCAAGGCCAAGTGGTAGGTGTTTTCATGAAACACATGCGTTAGATGGTGTATGGGAGAGCCAATAGATGTTTGCCAAGCCCTCACACAGTTTGAAGAGTCAAGTTATCTTGGTTTAAGAGTTGTGAGCGCATTTGCGCCGTCTCGGTTTCTCTTGGATTATAATTACTTCAAGGCCAAGTGGTAGGTGTTTTCATGAAACACATGAGTTAAATTGTGTATGGGAGAGCCAATAGATGTTTGCCAAGCCCTCACACAGTTTGAAGAGTCAAGTTATGTTGGTTTAAGAGTTGTGAGCCCATTTGCGCCTTCTCGGTTTATCTTGGATTATAAGAACTTCAAGGCCAAGTGGTAGGTGTTTTCATGAAACACATGCGTTAGATGGTGTATGGGAGAGCCAATAGATGTTTGCCAAGCTCTCAAACAGTTTGAAGAGTCAAGTTATCTTGGTTTAAGAGTTGTGAGCCCATTTGCGCCTTCTCGGTTTCTCTTGGATTATAAGAACTTCAAGGCCAAGTGGTAGGTGTTTTCATGAAACACATGAGTTAAATTGTGTATGGGAGAGCCAATAGATGTTTGCCAAGCCCTCACACAGTTTGAAGAGTCAAGTTATGTTGGTTTAAGAGTTGTGAGCCCATTTGCGCCTTCTCGGTTTCTCTTGGATTATAAGAACTTCAAGGCCAAGTGGTAGGTGTTTTCATGAAACACATGCGTTAGATGGTGTATGGGAGAGCCAATAGATGTTTGCCAAGCCCTCACACAGTTTGAAGAGTCAAGTTATCTTGGTTTAAGAGTTGTGAGCCCATTTGCGCCTTCTCGGTTTCTCTTGGATTATAAGAACTTCAAGGCCAAGTGGTAGGTGTTTTCATGAAACACATGCGTTAGATGGTGTATGGGAGAGCCAATAGATCTTTGCCTAGCCCTCACACAGTTTGAAGAGTCAAGTTATCTTGGTTTAAGAGTTGTGAGCCCATTTGCGCCTTCTCGGTTTATCTGGGATTATAAGAACTTCAAGGCCAAGTGGTAGGTGTTTTCATGAAACACATGCGTTAGATGGTGTATGGGAGAGCCAATAGATGTTTGCCAAGCTCTCAAACAGTTTGAAGAGTCAAGTTATCTTGGTTTAAGAGTTGTGAGCCCATTTGCGACTTCTCGGTTTATCTGGGATTATAAGAACTTCAAGGCCAAGTGGTAGGTGTTTTCATGAAACACATGAGTTAAATGGTGTATGGGAGAGCCAATAGATGTTTGCCAAGCCCTCACACAGTTCGAAGAGTCAAGTTATCTTGGTTTAAGAGTTGTACGCTCATTTGCGCCTTCTCGGTTTGTCTTGGATTATAACAACTTCAAGGCCAAGTGGTAGGTGTTTTCATGAAACACATGAGTTAAATGGTGTATGGGAGAGCCAATAGATGTTTGCCAATCCCTCACACAGTTTGAAGTGTCAAGTTATCTTGGTTTAAGAGTTGTGAGCCCGTTTGCGCCTTCTCGGTTTCTCTTGGATTATAAGAACTTCAAGGCCAAGTGGTAGGTGTTTTCATGAAACACATGCGTTAGATGGTCTATGGGAGAGCCAATAGATGTTTGCCAAGCCCTCACACAGTTTGAAGTGTCAAGTTATCTTGGTTTAAGTGTTGTGAGCCCATTTGCGCCTTCTCGGTTTCTCTTGGATTATAAGAACTTCAAGGCCAAGTGGTAGGTGTTTTCATGAAACACATGCGTTAGATGGTGTATGGGAGAGCCAATAGATGTTTGCCAAGCCCTCAAACAGTTTGAAGAGTCAAGTTATCTTGGTTTAAGAGATGTGAGCCCGTTTGCGCCGTCTCGGTTTATCTTGGATTATAAGAACTTCAAGGCCAAGTGGTAGGTGTTTTCATGAAACACATGAGTTAAATTGTGTATGGGAGAGCCAATTGATGTTTGCCAAGCCCTCAAACAGTTTGAAGAGTCAAGTTATCTTGGTTTAAGAGTTTTGAGCCCATTTGCGCCTTCTCGGTTTATCTTGGATTATAAGAACTTCAAGGCCAAGTGGTAGGTGTTTTCATGAAACACATGAGTTAAATGGTGTATGGGAGAGCCAATAGATGTTTGCCAAGCCCTCACACAGTTTGAAGAGTCAAGTTATCTTGGTTTAAGAGTTGTGAGCCCATTTGCGCCTTCTCGGTTTCTCTTCGATTATAAGAACTTCAAGGCCAAGTGGTAGGTGTTTTCATGAAACACATGCGATAGATGGTCTATGGGAGAGCCAATAGATGTTTGCCAAGCCCTCACACAGTTTGAAGAGTCAAGTTATCTTGGTTTAAGAGTTGTGAGCCCATTTGCGCCGTCTCGGTTTATCTTGGATTATAAGAACTTCAAGGCCAAGTGGTAGGTGTTTTCATGAAACACATGCGTTAGATGGTGTATGGGAGAGCCAATAGATGTTTGCCAAGCCCTCACACAGTTTGAAGAGTCAAGTTATCTTGGTTTAAGAGTTGTGAGCGCATTTGCGCCGTCTCGGTTTCTCTTGGATTATAATTACTTCAAGGCCAAGTGGTAGGTGTTTTCATGAAACACATGAGTTAAATTGTGTATGGGAGTGCCAATAGATGTTTGCCAAGCCCTCACACAGTTTGAAGAGTCAAGTTATGTTGGTTTAAGAGTTGTGAGCCCATTTGCGCCTTCTCGGTTTATCTTGGATTATAAGAACTTCAAGGCCAAGTGGTAGGTGTTTTCATGAAACACATGCGTTAGATGGTGTATGGGAGAGCCAATAGATGTTTGCCAAGCTCTCAAACAGTTTGAAGAGTCAAGTTATCTTGGTTTAAGAGTTGTGAGCCCATTTGCGCCTTCTCGGTTTCTCTTGGATTATAAGAACTTCAAGGCCAAGTGGTAGGTGTTTTCATGAAACACATGCGTTAGATGGTGTATGGGAGAGCCAATAGATGTTTGCCAAGCCCTCAAACAGTTTGAAGAGTCAAGTTATCTTGGTTTAAGAGTTGTGAGCCCATTTGCGCCTTCTCGGTTTATCTGGGATTATAAGAACTTCAAGGCCAAGTGGTAGGTGTTTTCATGAAACACATGAGTTAAATGGTGAATGGGAGAGCCAATAGATGTCTGCCAAGCCCTCACACAGTTTGAAGAGTCAAGTTATCTTGGTTTAAGAGTTGTACGCTCATTTGCTCCTTCTCGGTTTGTCATGGATTATAATTACTTCAAGGCCAAGTGGTAGGTGTTTTCATGACAAACATGAGTTAAATAGTGTATGGGAGAGCCAATAGATGTTTGCCAAGCCCTCACACAGTTTGAAGTGTCAAGTTATCTTGGTTTAAGAGTTGTGAGCCCGTTTGCGCCTTCTCGGTTTCTCTTGGATTATAAGAACTTCAAGGCCAAGTGGTAGGTGTTTTCATGAAAGACATGCGTTAGATGGTCTATGGGAGAGCCAATAGATGTTTGCCAAGCCCTCACACAGTTTAAAGAGTCAAGTTATCTTGGTTTAAGAGTTGTGAGCCCATTTGCGCCTTCTCGGTTTCTCTTCGATTATAAGAACTTCAAGGCCAAGTGGTAGGTGTTTTCATGAAACACATGCGTTAGATGGTGTATGGGAGAGCCAATAGATGTTTGCCAAGCCCTCAAACAGTTTGAAGAGTCAAGTTATCTTGGTTTAAGAGTTGTGAGCCCATTTGCGCCTTCTCGATTTATCTTGGATTATAAGAACTTCAAGGCCAAGTGGTAGGTGTTTTCATGAAACACATGCGTTAGATGGTGTATGGGAGAGCCAATAGATGTTTGCCAAGCCCTCACACAGTTTGAAGAGTCAAGTTATCTTGGTTTAAGAGTTGTGAGCCCATTTCCGCCTTCTCGGTTTCTCTTGGATTATAAGAACTTTAAGGCCAAGTGGTAGGTGTTTTCATGAAACACATGCGTTAGATGGCGTATGGGAGAGCCAATAGATGTTTGCCAAGCCCTCAAACAGTTTGAAGAGTCAAGTTATCTTGGTTTAAGAGTTGTGAGCCCATTTGCGCCGTCTCGGTTTCTCTTGGATTATAATTACTTCAAGGCCAAGTGGTAGGTGTTTTCATGAAACACATGAGTTAAATTGTGTATGGGAGAGCCAATAGATGTTTGCCAAGCCCTCACACAGTTTGAAGAGTCAAGTTATCTTGGTTTAAGAGTTGTGAGCCCATTTGCGCCTTCTCGGTTTATCTTGGATTATAAGAACTTCAAGGCCAAGTGGTAGGTGTTTTCAAGAAACACATGCGTTAGATGGTGTATGGGAGAGCCAATAGATGTTTGCCAAGCTCTCAAACAGTTTGAAGAGTCAAGTTATCTTGGTTTAAGAGTTGTGAGCCCATTTGCGCCTTCTCGGTTTCTCTTGGATTATAAGAACTTCAAGGCCAAGTGGTAGGTGTTTTCATGAAACACATGCGTTAGATGGTCTATGGGAGAGCCAATAGATGTTTGCCAAGCTCTCAAACAGTTTGAAGAGTCAAGTTATCTTGGTTTAAGAGTTGTGAGCCCATTTGCGCCTTCTCGGTTTATCTGGGATTATAAGAACTTCAAGGCCAAGTGGTAGGTGTTTTCATGAAACACATGAGTTAAATGGTGTATGGGAGAGCCAATAGATGTCTGCCAAGTTTTCGCACAGTTTGAAGAGTCAAGTTATCTTGGTTTAAGAGTTGTACGCTCATTTGCGCCTTCTCGGTTTGTCATGGATTATAAGAACTTCAGGGCCAAGTGGTAGGTGTTTTCATGACAAACATGAGTTAAATGGTGTATGGGAGAGCCAATAGATGTTTGCCAAGCCCTCAAACAGTTTGAAGAGTCAAGTTATCTTGGTTTAAGAGTTGTGAGCCCATTTGCGCCTTCTCGATTTATCTTGGATTATAAGAACTTCAAGGCCAAGTGGTAGGTGTTTTCATGAAACACATGCGTTAGATGGTGTATGGGAGAGCCAATAGATGTTTGCCAAGCACTCAAACAGTTTGAAGAGTCAAGTTATCTTGGTTTAAGAGTTGTGAGCCCATTTGCGCCTTCTCGGTTTCTCTTGGATTATAATTACTTCAAGGCCAAGTGGTAGGTGTTTTCATGAAACACATGCGTTAGATGGTCTATGGGAGAGCCAATAGATGTTTGCCAAGCTCTCAAACAGTTTGAAGAGTCAAGTTATCTTGGTTTAAGAGTTGTGAGCCCATTTGCGCCTTCTCGGTTTATCTGGGATTATAAGAACTTCAAGGCCAAGTGGTAGGTGTTTTCATGAAACACATGAGTTAAATGGTGTATGGGAGAGCCAATAGATGTCTGCCAAGCCCTCACACAGTTTGAAGAGTCAAGTTATCTTGGTTTAAGAGTTGTACGCTCATTTGCGCCTTCTCGGTTTGTCATGGATTATAAGAACTTCAAGGCCAAGTGGTAGGTGTTTTCATGACAAACATGAGTTAAATGGAGTATGGGAGAGCCAATAGATGTTTGCCAAGCCCTCACACAGTTTGAAGTGTCAAGTTATCTTGGTTTAAGAGTTGTGAGCTCGTTTGCGCCTTCTCGGTTTCTCTTGGATTATAAGTACTTCAAGGCCAAGTGGTAGGTGTTTTCATGAAACACATGTGTTAGATGGTCTATAGGAGAGCCAATAGATGTTTGCCAAGCCCTCACACAGTTTAAAGAGTCAAGTTATCTTGGTTTAAGAGTTGTGAGCCCATTTGCGCCTTCTCGGTTTCTTTTGGATTATAAGAACTTCAAGGCCAAGTGGTAGGTGTTTTCATGAAACACATGCGTTAGATGGTGTATGGGAGAGCCAATAGATGTTTGCCAAGCCCTCAAACAGTTTGAAGAGTCAAGTTATCTTGGTTTAAGAGTTGTGAGCCCATTTGCGCCTTCTCGATTTATCTTGGATTATAAGAACTTCAAGGCCAAGTGGTAGGTGTTTTCATGAAACACATGCGTTAGATGGTGTATGGGAGAGCCAATAGATGTTTGCCAAGCCCTCAAACAGTTTGAAGAGTCAAGTTATCTTGGTTTAAGAGTTGTGAGCCCATTTGCGCCTTCTCGGTTTCTCTTGGATTATAATTACTTCAAGGCCAAGTGGTAGGTGTTTTCATGAAACACATGCGTTAGATGGTGTATGGGAGAGCCAATAGATGTTTGCCAAGCCCTCAAACAGTTTGAAGACTCAAGTTATCTTGGTTTAAGAGTTGTGAGCCCCTTTGCGACTTCTCGGTTTATCTTGGATTATAAGAACTTCAAGGCCAAGTGGTAGGTGTTTTCATGAAACACATGCGTTAGATGGTGTATGGGAGAGCCAATAGATGTTTGCCAAGCCCTCAAACAGTTTGAAGACTCAAGTTATCTTGGTTTAAGAGTTGTGAGCCCATTTGCGCCTTCTCGGTTTATCTTGGATTATAAGAACTTCAAGGCCAAGTGGTAGGTGTTTTCATGAAACACATGCGTTAGATGGTCTATGGGAGAGCCAATAGATGTTTGCCAAGCCCTCACACAGTTTGAAGACTCAAGTTATCTTGGTTTAAGAGTTGTGAGCCCATTTCCGCCTTCTCGGTTTCTCTTGGATTATAAGAACTTCAAGGCCAAGTGGTAGGTGTTTTCATGAAACACATGCGTTAGATGGTGTATGGGAGAGCCAATAGATGTTTGCCAAGCCCTCAAACAGTTTGAAGAGTCAAGTTATCTTGGTTTAAGAGTTGTGAGCCCATTTGCGCCGTCTCGGTTTCTCTTGGATTATAATTACTTCAAGGCCAAGTGGTAGGTGTTTTCATGAAACACATGAGTTAAATTGTGTATGGGAGAGCCAATAGATGTTTGCCAAGCCCTCACACAGTTTGAAGAGTCAAGTTATCTTGGTTTAAGAGTTGTGAGCCCATTTGCGCCTTCTCGGTTTATCTTGGATTATAAGAACTTCAAGGCCAAGTGGTAGGTGTTTTCATGAAACACATGCGTTAGATGGTCTATGGGAGAGCTAATAGATGTTTGCCAAGCTCTCAAACAGTTTGAAGAGTCAAGTTATCTTGGTTTAAGAGTTGTGAGCCCATTTGCGCCTTCTCGGTTTCTCTTGGATTATAAGAACTTCAAGGCCAAGTGGTAGGTGTTTTCATGAAACACATGCGTTAGATGGTCTATGGGAGAGCCAATAGATGTTTGCCAAGCCCTCACACAGTTTGAAGACCCAAGTTATCTTGGTTTAAGAGTTGTGAGCCCATTTGCGCCTTCTCGGTTTATCTTGGATTATAAGAACTTCAAGGCCAAGTGGTAGGTGTTTTCATGAAACACATGCGTTAGATGGTCTATGGGAGAGCCAATAGATGTTTGCCAAGCTCTCAAACAGTTTGAAGAGTCAAGTTATCTTGCTTTAAGAGTTGTGAGCCCATTTGCGCCTTCTCGGTTTATCTGGGATTATAAGAACTTCAAGGCCAAGTGGTAGGTGTTTTCATGAAACACATGAGTTAAATGGTGTATGGGAGAGCCAATAGATGTCTGCCAAGCCCTCACACAGTTTGAAGAGTCAAGTTATCTTGGTTTAAGAGTTGTACGCTCATTTGCGCCTTCTCGGTTTGTCATGGATTATAAGAACTTCAAGGCCAAGTGGTAGGTGTTTTCATGACAAACATGAGTTAAATGGAGTATGGGAGAGCCAATAGATGTTTGCCAAGCCCTCACACAGTTTGAAGTGTAAAGTTATCTTGGTTTAAGAGTTGTGAGCCCGTTTGCGCCTTCTCGGTTTCTCTTGGATTATAAGAACTTCAAGGCCAAGTGGTAGGTGTTTTCATGAAACACATGCGTTAGATGGTGTATGGGAGAGCCAATAGATGTTTGCCAAGCCCTCAAACAGTTTGAAGAGTCAAGTTATCTTGGTTTAAGAGTTGTGAGCCCATTTGCGCCTTCTCGGTTTCTCTTGGATTATAATTACTTCAAGGCCAAGTGGTAGGTGTTTTCATGAAACACATGCGTTAGATGGTGTATGGGAGAGCCAATAGATGTTTGCCAAGCCCTCAAACAGTTTGAAGAGTCAAGTTATCTTGGTTTAAGAGTTGTGAGCCCATTTGCGCCTTCTCGGTTTCTCTTGGATTATAATTACTTCAAGGCCAAGTGGTAGGTGTTTTCATGAAACACATGCGTTAGATGGTCTATGGGAGAGCCAATAGATGTTTGCCAAGCCCTCACACAGTTTGAAGAGTCAAGTTATCTTGGTTTAAGAGTTGTGAGCCCATTTCCGCCTTCTCGGTTTCTCTTGGATTATAAGAACTTCAAGGCCAAGTGGTAGGTGTTTTCATGAAACACATGCGTTAGATGGTGTATGGGAGAGCCAATAGATGTTTGCCAAGCCCTCAAACAGTTTGAAGAGTCAAGTTATCTTGGTTTAAGAGTTGTGAGCCCATTTGCGCCGTCTCGGTTTCTCTTGGATTATAATTACTTCAAGGCCAAGTGGTAGGTGTTTTCATGAAACACATGAGTTAAATTGTGTATGGGAGAGCCAATAGATGTTTGCCAAGCCCTCACACAGTTTGAAGAGTGAAGTTATCTTGGTTTAAGAGTTGTGAGCCCATTTGCGCCTTCTCGGTTTATCTTGGATTATAAGAACTTCAAGGCCAAGTGGTAGGTGTTTTCATGAAACACATGCGTTAGATGGTCTATGGGAGAGCTAATAGATGTTTGCCAAGCTCTCAAACAGTTTGAAGAGTCAAGTTATCTTGGTTTAAGAGTTGTGAGCCCATTTGCGCCTTCTCGGTTTCTCTTGGATTATAAGAACTTCAAGGCCAAGTGGTAGGTGTTTTCATGAAACACATGCGTTAGATGGTCTATGGGAGAGCCAATAGATGTTTGCCAAGCCCTCACACAGTTTGAAGACCCAAGTTATCTTGGTTTAAGAGTTGTGAGCCCATTTGCGCCTTCTCGGTTTATCTTGGATTATAAGAACTTCAAGGCCAAGTGGTAGGTGTTTTCATGAAACACATGCGTTAGATGGTCTATGGGAGAGCCAATAGATGTTTGCCAAGCCCTCACACAGTTTGAAGACCCAAGTTATCTTGGTTTAAGAGTTGTGAGCCCATTTGCGCCTTCTCGGTTTATCTTGGATTATAAGAACTTCAAGGCCAAGTGGTAGGTGTTTTCATGAAACACATGCGTTAGATGGTCTATGGGAGAGCCAATAGATGTTTGCCAAGCTCTCAAACAGTTTGAAGAGTCAAGTTATCTTGCTTTAAGAGTTGTGAGCCCATTTGCGCCTTCTCGGTTTATCTGGGATTATAAGAACTTCAAGGCCAAGTGGTAGGTGTTTTCATGAAACACATGAGTTAAATGGTGTATGGGAGAGCCAATAGATGTACGCCAAGCCCTCACTCAGTTTGAAGAGTCAAGTTATCTTGGTTTAAGAGTTGTACGCTCATTTGCGCCTTCTCGGTTTGTCATGGATTATAAGAACTTCAAGGCCAAGTGGTAGGTGTTTTCATGACAAACATGAGTTAAATGGAGTATGGGAGAGCCAATAGATGTTTGCCAAGCCCTCACACAGTTTGAAGTGTAAAGTTATCTTGGTTTAAGAGTTGTGAGCCCGTTTGCGCCTTCTCGGTTTCTCTTGGATTATAAGAACTTCAAGGCCAAGTGGTAGGTGTTTTCATGAAACACATGCGTTAGATGGTCTATGGGAGAGCCAATAGATGTTTGCCAAGCCCTCACACAGTTTAAAGAGTCAAGTTATCTTGGTTTAAGAGTTGTGAGCCCATTTGCGCCTTCTCGGTTTCTCTTGGATTATAAGAACTTCAAGGCCAAGTGGTAGGTGTTTTCATGAATCACATGCGTTAGATGGTGTATGGGAGAGCCAATAGATGTTTGCCAAGCCCTCAAACAGTTTGAAGAGTCAAGTTATCTTGGTTTAAGAGTTGTGAGCCCATTTGCGCCTTCTCGGTTTCTCTTGGATTATAATTACTTCAAGGCCAAGTGGTAGGTGTTTTCATGAAACACATGCGTTAGATGGTGTATGGGAGAGCCAATAGATGTTTGCCAAGCCCTCAAACAGTTTGAAGAGTCAAGTTATCTTGGTTTAAGAGTTGTGAGCCCATTTGCGCCTTCTCGGTTTCTCTTGGATTATAATTACTTCAAGGCCAAGTGGTAGGTGTCTTCATGAAACACATGCGTTAGATGGTCTATGGGAGAGCCAATAGATGTTTGCCAAGCTCTCAAACAGTTTGAAGAGTCAAGTTATCTTGGTTTAAGAGTTGTGAGCCCATTTGCGCCTTCTCGGTTTATCTTGGATTATAAGATCTTCAAGGCCAAGTGGTAGGTGTTTTCATGAAACACATGCGTTAGATGGTCTATGGGAGAGCTAATAGATGTTTGCCAAGCTCTCAAACAGTTTGAAGAGTCAAGTTATCTTGGTTTAAGAGTTGTGAGCCCATTTGCGCCTTCTCGGTTTCTCTTGGATTATAAGAACTTCAAGGCCATGTGGTAGGTGTTTTCATGAAACACATGCGTTAGATGGTCTATGGGAGAGCCAATAGATGTTTGCCAAGCCCTCACACAGTTTGAAGACCCAAGTTATCTTGGTTTAAGAGTTGTGAGCCCATTTGCGCCTTCTCGGTTTATCTTGGATTATAAGAACTTCAAGGCCAAGTGGTAGGTGTTTTCATGAAACACATGCTTTAGATGGTCTATGGGAGAGCCAATAGATGTTTGCCAAGCTCTCAAACAGTTTGAAGAGTCAAGTTATCTTGCTTTAAGAGTTGTGAGCCCATTTGCGCCTTCTCGGTTTATCTGGGATTATAAGAACTTCAAGGCCAAGTGGTAGGTGTTTTCATGAAACACATGAGTTAAATGGTGTATGGGAGAGCCAATAGATGTCTGCCAAGCCCTCACACAGTTTGAAGAGTCAAGTTATCTTGGTTTAAGAGTTGTACGCTCATTTGCGCCTTCCCGGTTTGTCATGGATTATAAGAACTTCAAGGCCAAGTGGTAGGTGTTTTCATGACAAACATGAGTTAAATGGAGTATGGGAGAGCCAATAGATGTTTGCCAAGCCCTCACACAGTTTGAAGTGTAAAGTTATCTTGGTTTAAGAGTTGTGAGCCCGTTTGCGCCTTCTCGGTTTCTCTTGGATTATAAGAACTTCAAGGCCAAGTGGTAGGTGTTTTCATGAAACACATGCGTTAGATGGTGTATGGGAGAGCCAATAGATGTTTGCCAAGCCCTCACACAGTTTAAAGAGTCAAGTTATCTTGGTTTAAGAGTTGTGAGCCCATTTGCGCCTTCTCGGTTTCTCTTGGATTATAAGAACTTCAAGGCCAAGTGGTAGGTGTTTTCATGAAACACATGCGTTAGATGGTGTATGGAAGAGCCAATAGATGTTTGCCATGCCCTCAAACAGTTTGAAGAGTCAAGTTATCTTGGTTTAAGAGTTGTGTGCCCATTTGAGCCTTCTCGATTTATCTTGGATTATAAGAACTTCAAGGCCAAGTGGTAGGTGTTTTCATGAAACACATGCGTTAGATGGTGTATGGGAGAGCCAATAGATGTTTGCCAAGCCCTCAAACAGTTTGAAGAGTCAAGTTATCTTGGTTTAAGAGTTGTGAGCCCATTTGCGCCTTCTCGGTTACTCTTGGATTATAATTACTTCAAGGCCAAGTGGTAGGTGTTTTCATGAAACACATGCGTTAGATGGTGTATGGGAGAGCCAATAGATGTTTGACAAGCCCTCAAACAGTTTGAAGACTCAAGTTATCTTGGTTTAAGAGTTGTGAGCCCCTTTGCGCCTTCTCGGTTTATCTTGGATTATAAGAACTTCAAGGCCAAGTGGTAGGTGTTTTCATGAAACACATGCGTTAGATGGTGTATGGGAGAGCCAATAGATGTTTGCCAAGCTCTCAAACAGTTTGAAGAGTCAAGTTATCTTGGTTTAAGAGTTGTGAGCCCATTTGCGCCTTCTCGGTTGCTCTTGGATTATAATTACTTCAAGGCCAAGTGGTAGGTGTTTTCATGAAACACATGCGTTAGATGGTGTATGGGAGAGCCAATAGATGTTTGCCAAGCCCTCAAACAGTTTGAAGAGTCAAGTTATCTTGGTTTAAGAGTTGTGAGCCCATTTGCGCCTTCTCGGTTTCTCTTGGATTATAATTACTTCAAGGCCAAGTGGTAGGTGTTTTCATGAAACACATGCGTTAGATGGTCTATGGGAGAGCCAATAGATGTTTGCCAAGCTCTCAAACAGTTTGAAGAGTCAAGTTATCTTGGTTTAAGAGTTGTGAGCCCATTTGCGCCTTCTCGGTTTATCTTGGATTATAAGATCTTCAAGGCCAAGTGGTAGGTGTTTTCATGAAACACATGCGTTAGATGGTCTATGGGAGAGCTAATAGATGTTTGCCAAGCTCTCAAACAGTTTGAAGAGTCAAGTTATCTTGGTTTAAGAGTTGTGAGCCCATTTGCGCCTTCTCGGTTTCTCTTGGATTATAAGAACTTCAAGGCCAAGTGGTAGGTGTTTTCATGAAACACATGCGTTAGATGGTCTATGGGAGAGCCAATAGATGTTTGCCAAGCCCTCACACAGTTTGAAGACCCAAGTTATCTTGGTTTAAGAGTTGTGAGCCCATTTGCGCCTTCTCGGTTTATCTTGGATTATAAGAACTTCAAGGCCAAGTGGTAGGTGTTTTCATGAAACACATGCTTTAGATGGTCTATGGGAGAGCCAATAGATGTTTGCCAAGCTCTCAAACAGTTTGAAGAGTCAAGTTATCTTGCTTTAAGAGTTGTGAGCCCATTTGCGCCTTCTCGGTTTATCTGGGATTATAAGAACTTCAAGGCCAAGTGGTAGGTGTTTTCATGAAACACATGAGTTAAATGGTGTATGGGAGAGCCAATAGATGTCTGCCAAGCCCTCACACAGTTTGAAGAGTCAAGTTATCTTGGTTTAAGAGTTGTACGCTCATTTGCGCCTTCTCGGTTTGTCATGGATTATAAGAACTTCAAGGCCAAGTGGTAGGTGTTTTCATGACAAACATGAGTTAAATGGAGTATGGGAGAGCCAATAGATGTTTGCCAAGCCCTCACACAGTTTGAAGTGTAAAGTTATCTTGGTTTAAGAGTTGTGAGCCCGTTTGCGCCTTCTCGGTTTCTCTTGGATTATAAGAACTTCAAGGCCAAGTGGTAGGTGTTTTCATGAAACACATGCGTTAGATGGTGTATGGGAGAGCCAATAGATGTTTGCCAAGCCCTCACACAGTTTAAAGAGTCAAGTTATCTTGGTTTAAGAGTTGTGAGCCCATTTGCGCCTTCTCGGTTTCTCTTGGATTATAAGAACTTCAAGGCCAAGTGGTAGGTGTTTTCATGAAACACATGCGTTAGATGGTGTATGGAAGAGCCAATAGATGTTTGCCATGCCCTCAAACAGTTTGAAGAGTCAAGTTATCTTGGTTTAAGAGTTGTGTGCCCATTTGAGCCTTCTCGATTTATCTTGGATTATAAGAACTTCAAGGCCAAGTGGTAGGTGTTTTCATGAAACACATGCGTTAGATGGTGTATGGGAGAGCCAATAGATGTTTGCCAAGCCCTCAAACAGTTTGAAGAGTCAAGTTATCTTGGTTTAAGAGTTGTGAGCCCATTTGCGCCTTCTCGGTTACTCTTGGATTATAATTACTTCAAGGCCAAGTGGTAGGTGTTTTCATGAAACACATGCGTTAGATGGTGTATGGGAGAGCCAATAGATGTTTGCCAAGCCCTCAAACAGTTTGAAGACTCAAGTTATCTTGGTTTAAGAGTTGTGAGCCCCTTTGCGCCTTCTCGGTTTATCTTGGATTATAAGAACTTCAAGGCCAAGTGGTAGGTGTTTTCATGAAACACATGCGTTAGATGGTGTATGGGAGAGCCAATAGATGTTTGCCAAGCTCTCAAACAGTTTGAAGAGTCAAGTTATCTTGGTTTAAGAGTTGTGAGCCCATTTGCGCCTTCTCGGTTGCTCTTGGATTATAATTACTTCAAGGCCAAGTGGTAGGTGTTTTCATGAAACACATGCGTTAGATGGTGTATGGGAGAGCCAATAGATGTTTGCCAAGCCCTCAAACAGTTTGAAGACTCAAGTTATCTTGGTTTAAGAGTTCTGAGCCCATTTGCGCCTTCTCGGTTTATCTTGGATTATAAGAACTTCAAGGCCAAGTGGTAGGTGTTTTCATGAAACACATGCGTTAGATGGTCTATGGGAGAGCCAATAGATGTTTGCCAAGCCCTCACACAGTTTGAAGAGTCAAGTTATCTTGGTTTAAGAGTTGTGAGCCCATTTCCGCCTTCTCGGTTTCTCTTGGATTATAAGAACTTCAAGGCCAAGTGGTAGGTGTTTTCATGAAACACATGCGTTAGATGGTGTATGGGAGAGCCAATAGATGTTTGCCAAGCCCTCAAACAGTTTGAAGAGTCAAGTTATCTTGGTTTAAGAGTTGTGAGCCCATTTGCGCCGTCTCGGTTTCTCTTGGATTATAATTACTTCAAGGCCAAGTGGTAGGTGTTTTCATCAAACACATGAGTTAAATTGTGTATGGGAGAGCCAATAGATGTTTGCCAAGCCCTCACACAGTTTGAAGAGTCAAGTTATCTTGGTTTAAGAGTTGTGAGCCCATTTGCGCCTTCTCGGTTTATCTTGGATTATAAGAACTTCAAGGCCAAGTGGTAGGTTTTTTCATGAAACACATGCGTTAGATGGTGTATGGGAGAGCCAATAGATGTTTGCCAAGCTCTCAAACAGTTTGAAGAGTCAAGTTATCTTGGTTTAAGAGTTGTGAGCCCATTTGCGCCTTCTCGGTTTCTCTTGGATTATAAGAACTTCAAGGCCAAGTGGTAGGTGTTTTCATGAAACACATGCGTTAGATGGTCTATGGAAGAGCCAATAGATGTTTGCCAAGCCCTCACACAGTTTGAAGACTCAAGTTATCTTGGTTTAAGAGTTGTGAGCCCATTTGCGCCTTCTCGGTTTATCTTGGATTATAAGAACTTCAAGGCCAAGTGGTAGGTGTTTTCATGAAACACATGCGTTAGATGGTCTATGGGAGAGCCAATGGATGTTTGCCAAGCCCTCACACAGTTTGAAGAGTCAAGTTATCTTGGTTTAAGAGTTGTGAGCCCATTTCCGCCTTCTCGGTTTCTCTTGGATTATAAGAACTTCAAGGCCAAGTGGTAGGTGTTTTCATGAAACACATGCGTTAGATGGTGTATGGGAGAGCCAATAGATGTTTGCCAATCCCTCAAACAGTTTGAAGACTCAAGTTATCTTGGTTTAAGAGTTGTGAGCCCCTTTGCGCCTTCTCGTTTTATCATGGATTATAAGAACTTCAAGGCCAAGTGGTAGGTGTTTTCATGAAACACATGCGTTAGATGGTGTATGGGAGAGCCAATAGATGTTTGCCAAGCTCTCAAACAGTTTGAAGAGTCAAGTTATCTTGGTTTAAGAGTTGTGAGCCCATTTGCGCCTTCTCGGTTGCTCTTGGATTATAATTACTTCAAGGCCAAGTGGTAGGTGTTTTCATGAAACACATGCGTTAGATGGTGTATGGGAGAGCCAATAGATGTTTGCCAAGCCCTCAAACAGTTTGAAGACTCAAGTTATCTTGGTTTAAGAGTTGTGAGCCCATTTGCGCCGTCTCGGTTTCTCTTGGATTATAATTACTTCAAGGCCAAGTGGTAGGTGTTTTCATGAAACACATGAGTTAAATTGTGTATGGGAGAGCCAATAGATGTTTGCCAAGCCCTCACACCGTTTGAAGAGTCAAGTTATCTTGGTTTAAGAGTTGTGAGCCCATTTGCGCCTTCTCGGTTTATCTTGGATTATAAGAACTTCAAGGCCAAGTGGTAGGTGTTTTCATGAAACACATGCGTTAGATGGTGTATGGGAGAGCCAATAGATGTTTGCCAATCCCTCAAACAGTTTGAAGAGTCAAGTTATCTTGGTTTAAGAGTTGTGAGCCCATTTGCGCCGTCTCGGTTTCTCTTGGATTATAATTACTTCAAGGCCAAGTGGTAGGTGTTTTCATGAAACACATGAGTTAAATTGTGTATGGGAGAGCCAATAGATGTTTGCCAAGCCCTCACACAGTTTGAAGACTCAAGTTATCTTGGTTTAAGAGTTGTGAGCCCCTTTGCGCCTTCTCGTTTTATCATGGATTATAAGAACTTCAAGGCCAAGTGGTAGGTGTTTTCATGAAACACATGCGTTAGATGGTCTATGGGAGAGCCAATAGATGTTTGCCAAGCCCTCACACAGTTTGAAGAGTCAAGTTATCTTGGTTTAAGAGTTGTGAGCCCATTTCCGCCTTCTCGGTTTCTCTTGGATTATAAGAACTTCAAGGCCAAGTGGTAGGTGTTTTCATGAAACACATGCGTTAGATGGTGTATGGGAGAGCCAATAGATGTTTGCCAAGCCCTCAAACAGTTTGAAGAGTCAAGTTATCTTGGTTTAAGAGTTGTGAGCCCATTTGCGCCGTCTCGGTTTCTCTTGGATTATAATTACTTCAAGGCCAAGTGGTAGGTGTTTTCATGAAACACATGAGTTAAATTGTGTATGGGAGAGCCAATAGATGTTTGCCAAGCCCTCACACAGTTTGAAGAGTCAAGTTATCTTGGTTTAAGAGTTGTGAGCCCATTTGCGCCTTCTCGGTTTATCTTGGATTATAAGAACTTCAAGGCCAAGTGGTAGGTGTTTTCATGAAACACATGCGTTAGATGGTGTATGGGAGAGCCAATAGATGTTTGCCAAGCTCTCAAACAGTTTGAAGAGTCAAGTTATCATGGTTTAAGAGTTGTGAGCCCATTTGCGCCTTCTCGGTTTCTCTTGGATTATAAGAACTTCAAGGCCAAGTGGTAGGTGTTTTCATGAAACACATGCGTTAGATGGTCTGTGGGAGAGCCAATAGATGTTTGCCAAGCCCTCACAGTTTGAAGACTCAAGTTATCTTGGTTTAAGAGTTGTGAGCCCATTTGCGCCTTCTCGGTTTATCTTGGATTATAAGAACTTCAAGGCCAAGTGGTAGGTGTTTTCATGAAACACATGCGTTAGATGGTCTATGGGACAGCCAATAGATGTTTGCCAAGCTCTCAAACAGTTTGAAGAGTCAAGTTATCTTGGTTTAAGAGTTGTGAGCCCATTTGCGCCTTCTCGGTTTATCTGGGATTATAAGAACTTCAAGGCCAAGTGGTAGGTGTTTTCATGAAACACATGAGTTAAATGGTGTATGGGAGAGCCAATAGATGTCTGCCAAGCCCTCACACAGTTTGAAGAGTCAAGTTATCTTGGTTTAAGAGTTGTACGCTCATTTGCGCCTTCTCGGTTTGTCAAGGATTATAAGAACTTCAAGGCCAAGTGGTAGGTGTTTTCATGACAAACATGAGTTAAATGGAGTATTGGAGAGCCAATAGATGTTTGCCAAGCCCTCACTCATTTTGTAGTGTCAAGTTATCTTGGTTTAAGAGTTGTGAGCCCGTTTGCGCCTTCTCGGTTTCTCTTGGATTATAAGAACTTCAAGGCCAAGTGGTAGGTGTTTTCATGAAACACATGCGTTAGATGGTCTATGGGAGAGCCAATAGATGTTTGCCAAGCCCTCACACAGTTTAAAGAGTCAAGTTATCTTGGTTTAAGAGTTGTGAGCCCATTTGCGCCTTCTCGGTTTCTCTTGGATTATAAGAACTTCAAGGCCAAGTGGTAGGTGTTTTCATGAAACACATGCGTTAGATGGTGTATGGGAGAGCCAATAGATGTTTGCCAAGCCCTCAAACAGTTTGAAGAGTCAAGTTATCTTGGTTTAAGAGTTGTGAGCCCATTTGCGCCTTCTCGATTTATCTTGGATTATAAGAACTTCAAGGCCAAGTGGTAGGTGTTTTCATGAAACACATGCGTTAGATGGTGTATGGGAGAGCCAATAGATGTTTGCCAAGCCCTCAAACAGTTTGAAGAGTCAAGTTATCTTGGTTTAAGAGTTGTGAGCCCATTTGCGCCTTCTCGGTTTCTCTTGGATTATAATTACTTCAAGGCCAAGTGGTAGGTGTTTTCATGAAACACATGCGTTAGATGGTGTATGGGAGAGCCAATAGATGTTTGCCAAGCCCTCAAACAGTTTGAAGACTCAAGTTATCTTGGTTTAAGAGTTGTGAGCCCCTTTGCGCCTTCTCGGTTTATCTCGGATTATAAGAACTTCAAGGCCAAGTGGTAGGTGTTTTCATGAAACACATGCGTTAGATGGTGTATGGGAGAGCCAATAGATGTTTGCCAAGCTCTCAAACAGTTTGAAGAGTCAAGTTATCTTGGTTTAAGAGTTGTGAGCCCATTTGCGCCTTCTCGGTTGCTCTTGGATTATAATTACTTCAAGGCCAAGTGGTAGGTGTTTTCATGAAACACATGCGTTAGATGGTGTATGGGAGAGCCAATAGATGTTTGCCAAGCTCTCAAACAGTTTGAAGAGTCAAGTTATCTTGGTTTAAGAGTTGTGAGCCCATTTGCGCCTTCTCGGTTGCTCTTGGATTATAATTACTTCAAGGCCAAGTGGTAGGTGTTTTCATGAAACACATGCGTTAGATGGTGTATGGGAGAGCCAATAGATGTTTGCCAAGCCCTCAAACAGTTTGAAGACTCAAGTTATCTTGGTTTAAGAGTTGTGAGCCCTTTTGCGCCTTCTCGGTTTATCTTGGATTATAAGAACTTCAAGGCCAAGTGGTAGGTGTTTTCATGAAACACATGCGTTAGATGGTCTATGGGAGAGCCAATAGATGTTTGCCAAGCCCTCACACAGTTTGAAGAGTCAAGTTATCTTGGTTTAAGAGTTGTGAGCCCATTTCCGCCTTCTCGGTTTCTCTTGGATTATAAGAACTTCAAGGCCAAGTGGTAGGTGTTTTCATGAAACACATGCGTTAGATGGTGTATGGGAGAGCCAATAGATGTTTGCCAAGCCCTCACACAGTTTGAAGACTCAAGTTATCTTGGTTTAAGAGTTGTGAGCCCCTTTGCGCCTTCTCGTTTTATCATGGATTATAAGAACTTCAAGGCCAAGTGGTAGGTGTTTTCATGAAACACATGCGTTAGATGGTGTATGGGAGAGCCAATAGATGTTTGCCAAGCTCTCAAACAGTTTGAAGAGTCAAGTTATCTTGGTTTAAGAGTTGTGAGCCCATTTGCGCCTTCTCGGTTGCTCTTGGATTATAATTACTTCAAGGCCAAGTGGTAGGTGTTTTCATGAAACACATGCGTTAGATGGTGTATGGGAGAGCCAATAGATGTTTGCCAAGCCCTCAAACAGTTTGAAGACTCAAGTTATCTTGGTTTAAGAGTTGTGAGCCCATTTGCGCCGTCTCGGTTTCTCTTGGATTATAATTACTTCAAGGCCAAGTGGTAGGTGTTTTCATGAAACACATGAGTTAAATTGTGTATGGGAGAGCCAATAGATGTTTGCCAAGCCCTCACACAGTTTGAAGAGTCAAGTTATCTTGGTTTAAGAGTTGTGAGCCCATTTGCGCCTTCTCGGTTTATCTTGGATTATAAGAACTTCAAGGCCAAGTGGTAGGTGTTTTCATGAAACACATGCGTTAGATGGTGTATGGGAGAGCCAATAGATGTTTGCCAATCCCTCAAACAGTTTGAAGAGTCAAGTTATCTTGGTTTAAGAGTTGTGAGCCCATTTGCGCCGTCTCGGTTTCTCTTGGATTATAATTACTTCAAGGCCAAGTGGTAGGTGTTTTCATGAAACACATGAGTTAAATTGTGTATGGGAGAGCCAATAGATGTTTGCCAAGCCCTCACACAGTTTGAAGACTCAAGTTATCTTGGTTTAAGAGTTGTGAGCCCCTTTGCGCCTTCTCGTTTTATCATGGATTATAAGAACTTCAAGGCCAAGTGGTAGGTGTTTTCATGAAACACATGCGTTAGATGGTCTATGGGAGAGCCAATAGATGTTTGCCAAGCCCTCACACAGTTTGAAGAGTCAAGTTATCTTGGTTTAAGAGTTGTGAGCCCATTTCCGCCTTCTCGGTTTCTCTTGGATTATAAGAACTTCAAGGCCAAGTGGTAGGTGTTTTCATGAAACACATGCGTTAGATGGTGTATGGGAGAGCCAATAGATGTTTGCCAAGCCCTCAAACAGTTTGAAGAGTCAAGTTATCTTGGTTTAAGAGTTGTGAGCCCATTTGCGCCGTCTCGGTTTCTCTTGGATTATAATTACTTCAAGGCCAAGTGGTAGGTGTTTTCATGAAACACATGAGTTAAATTGTGTATGGGAGAGCCAATAGATGTTTGCCAAGCCCTCACACAGTTTGAAGAGTCAAGTTATCTTGGTTTAAGAGTTGTGAGCCCATTTGCGCCTTCTCGGTTTATCTTGGATTATAAGAACTTCAAGGCCAAGTGGTAGGTGTTTTCATGAAACACATGCGTTAGATGGTGTATGGGAGAGCCAATAGATGTTTGCCAAGCTCTCAAACAGTTTGAAGAGTCAAGTTATCATGGTTTAAGAGTTGTGAGCCCATTTGCGCCTTCTCGGTTTCTCTTGGATTATAAGAACTTCAAGGCCAAGTGGTAGGTGTTTTCATGAAACACATGCGTTAGATGGTCTGTGGGAGAGCCAATAGATGTTTGCCAAGCCCTCACACAGTTTGAAGACTCAAGTTATCTTGGTTTAAGAGTTGTGAGCCCATTTGCGCCTTCTCGGTTTATCTTGGATTATAAGAACTTCAAGGCCAAGTGGTAGGTGTTTTCATGAAACACATGCGTTAGATGGTCTATGGGACAGCCAATAGATGTTTGCCAAGCTCTCAAACAGTTTGAAGAGTCAAGTTATCTTGGTTTAAGAGTTGTGAGCCCATTTGCGCCTTCTCGGTTTATCTGGGATTATAAGAACTTCAAGGCCAAGTGGTAGGTGTTTTCATGAAACACATGAGTTAAATGGTGTATGGGAGAGCCAATAGATGTATGCCAAGCCCTCACACAGTTTGAAGAGTCAAGTTATCTTGGTTTAAGAGTTGTACGCTCATTTGCGCCTTCTCGGTTTGTCAAGGATTATAAGAACTTCAAGGCCAAGTGGTAGGTGTTTTCATGACAAACATGAGTTAAATGGAGTATTGGAGAGCCAATAGATGTTTGCCAAGCCCTCACACAGTTTGAAGTGTCAAGTTATCTTGGTTTAAGAGTTGTGAGCCCGTTTGCGCCTTCTCGGTTTCTCTTGGATTATAAGAACTTCAAGGCCAAGTGGTAGGTGTTTTCATGAAACACATGCGTTAGATGGTCTATGGGAGAGCCAATAGATGTTTGCCAAGCCCTCACACAGTTTAAAGAGTCAAGTTATCTTGGTTTAAGAGTTGTGAGCCCATTTGCGCCTTCTCGGTTTCTCTTGGATTATAAGAACTTCAAGGCCAAGTGGTAGGTGTTTTCATGAAACACATGCGTTAGATGGTGTATGGGAGAGCCAATAGATGTTTGCCAAGCCCTCAAACAGTTTGAAGAGTCAAGTTATCTTGGTTTAAGAGTTGTGAGCCCATTTGCGCCTTCTCGATTTATCTTGGATTATAAGAACTTCAAGGCCAAGTGGTAGGTGTTTTCATGAAACACATGCGTTAGATGGTGTATGGGAGAGCCAATAGATGTTTGCCAAGCCCTCAAACAGTTTGAAGAGTCAAGTTATCTTGGTTTAAGAGTTGTGAGCCCATTTGCGCCTTCTCGGTTTCTCTTGGATTATAATTACTTCAAGGCCAAGTGGTAGGTGTTTTCATGAAACACATGCGTTAGATGGTGTATGGGAGAGCCAATAGATGTTTGCCAAGCCCTCAAACAGTTTGAAGACTCAAGTTATCTTGGTTTAAGAGTTGTGAGCCCCTTTGCGCCTTCTCGGTTTATCTCGGATTATAAGAACTTCAAGGCCAAGTGGTAGGTGTTTTCATGAAACACATGCGTTAGATGGTGTATGGGAGAGCCAATAGATGTTTGCCAAGCTCTCAAACAGTTTGAAGAGTCAAGTTATCTTGGTTTAAGAGTTGTGAGCCCATTTGCGCCTTCTCGGTTGCTCTTGGATTATAATTACTTCAAGGCCAAGTGGTAGGTGTTTTCATGAAACACATGCGTTAGATGGTGTATGGGAGAGCCAATAGATGTTTGCCAAGCTCTCAAACAGTTTGAAGAGTCAAGTTATCTTGGTTTAAGAGTTGTGAGCCCATTTGCGCCTTCTCGGTTGCTCTTGGATTATAATTACTTCAAGGCCAAGTGGTAGGTGTTTTCATGAAACACATGCGTTAGATGGTGTATGGGAGAGCCAATAGATGTTTGCCAAGCCCTCAAACAGTTTGAAGACTCAAGTTATCTTGGTTTAAGAGTTGTGAGCCCTTTTGCGCCTTCTCGGTTTATCTTGGATTATAAGAACTTCAAGGCCAAGTGGTAGGTGTTTTCATGAAACACATGCGTTAGATGGTCTATGGGAGAGCCAATAGATGTTTGCCAAGCCCTCACACAGTTTGAAGAGTCAAGTTATCTTGGTTTAAGAGTTGTGAGCCCATTTCCGCCTTCTCGGTTTCTCTTGGATTATAAGAACTTCAAGGCCAAGTGGTAGGTGTTTTCATGAAACACATGCGTTAGATGGTGTATGGGAGAGCCAATAGATGTTTGCCAAGCCCTCAAACAGTTTGAAGAGTCAAGTTATCTTGGTTTAAGAGTTGTGAGCCCATTTGCGCCGTCTCGGTTTCTCTTGGATTATAATTACTTCAAAGCCAAGTGGTAGGTGTTTTCATGAAACACATGAGTTAAATTGTGTATGGGATAGCCAATAGATGTTTGCCAAGCCCTCACACAGTTAGAAGAGTCAAGTTATCTTGGTTTAAGAGTTGTGAGCCCATTTGCGCCTTCTCGGTTTATCTTGGATTATAAGAACTTCAAGGCCAAGTGGTAGGTGTTTTCATGAAACACATGCGTTAGATGGTGTATGGGAGAGCCAATAGATGTTTGCCAAGCTCTCAAACAGTTTGAAGAGTCAAGTTATCATGGTTTAAGAGTTGTGAGCCCATTTGCGCCTTCTCGGTTTCTCTTGGATTATAAGAACTTCAAGGCCAAGTGGTAGGTGTTTTCATGAAACACATGCGTTAGATGGTCTGTGGGAGAGCCAATAGATGTTTGCCAAGCCCTCACACAGTTTGAAGACTCAAGTTATCTTGGTTTAAGAGTTGTGAGCCCATTTGCGCCTTCTCGGTTTATCTTGGATTATAAGAACTTCAAGGCCAAGTGGTAGGTGTTTTCATGAAACACATGCGTTAGATGGTCTATGGGAGAGCCAATAGATGTTTGCCAAGCTCTCAAACAGTTTGAAGAGTCAAGTTATCTTGGTTTAAGAGTTGTGAGCCCATTTGCGCCTTCTCGGTTTATCTGGGATTATAAGAACTTCAAGGCCAAGTGGTAGGTGTTTTCATGAAACACATGAGTTAAATGGTGTATGGGAGAGCCAATAGACGTCTGCCAAGCCCTCACACAGTTTGAAGAGTCAAGTTATCTTGGTTTAAGAGTTGTACGCTCATTTGCGCCTTCTCGGTTTGTCAAGGATTATAAGAACTTCAAGGCCAAGTGGTAGGTGTTTTCATGACAAACATGAGTTAAATGGAGTATTGGAGAGCCAATAGATGTTTGCCAAGCCCTCAAACAGTTTGAAGAGTCAAGTTATCTTGGTTTAAGAGTTGTGAGCCCATTTGCGCCGTCTCGGTTTCTCTTGGATTATAATTACTTCAAGGCCAAGTGGTAGGTGTTTTCATGAAACACATGAGTTAAATTGTGTATGGGAGAGCCAATAGATGTTTGCCAAGCCCTCACACAGTTTGAAGAGTCAAGTTATCTTGGTTTAAGAGTTGTGAGCCCATTTGCGCCTTCTCGGTTTATCTTGGATTATAAGAACTTCAAGGCCAAGTGGTAGGTGTTTTCATGAAACACATGCGTTAGATGGTGTATGGGAGAGCCAATAGATGTTTGCCAAGCTCTCAAACAGTTTGAAGAGTCAAGTTATCATGGTTTAAGAGTTGTGAGCCCATTTGCGCCTTCTCGGTTTCTCTTGGATTATAAGAACTTCAAGGCCAAGTGGTAGGTGTTTTCATGAAACACATGCGTTAGATGGTCTGTGGGAGAGCCAATAGATGTTTGCCAAGCCCTCACACAGTTTGAAGACTCAAGTTATCTTGGTTTAAGAGTTGTGAGCCCATTTGCGCCTTCTCGGTTTATCTTGGATTATAAGAACTTCAAGGCCAAGTGGTAGGTGTTTTCATGAAACACATGCGTTAGATGGTCTATGGGAGAGCCAATAGATGTTTGCCAAGCTCTCAAACAGTTTGAAGAGTCAAGTTATCTTGGTTTAAGAGTTGTGAGCCCATTTGCGCCTTCTCGGTTTATCTGGGATTATAAGAACTTCAAGGCCAAGTGGTAGGTGTTTTCATGAAACACATGAGTTAAATGGTGTATGGGAGAGCCAATAGATGTCTGCCAAGCCCTCACACAGTTTGAAGAGTCAAGTTATCTTGGTTTAAGAGTTGTACGCTCATTTGCGCCTTCTCGGTTTGTCAAGGATTATAAGAACTTCAAGGCCAAGTGGTAGGTGTTTTCATGACAAACATGAGTTAAATGGAGTATTGGAGAGCCAATAGATGTTTGCCAAGCCCTCACACAGTTTGAAGTGTCAAGTTATCTTGGTTTAAGAGTTGTGAGCCCGTTTGCGCCTTCTCGGTTTCTCTTGGATTATAAGAACTTCAAGGCCAAGTGGTAGGTGTTTTCATGAAACACATGCGTTAGATGGTGTCTGGGAGAGCCAATAGATGTTTGCCAAGCCCTCACACAGTTTAAAGAGTCAAGTTATCTTGGTTTAAGAGTTGTGAGCCCATTTGCGCCTTCTCGGTTTCTCTTGGATTATAAGAACTTCAAGGCCAAGTGGTAGGTGTTTTCATGAAACACATGCGTTAGATGGTGTATGGGAGAGCCAATAGATGTTTGCCAAGCCCTCAAACAGTTTGAAGAGTCAAGTTATCTTGGTTTAAGAGTTGTGAGCCCATTTGCGCCTTCTCGATTTATCTTGGATTATAAGAACTTCAAGGCCAAGTGGTAGGTGTTTTCATGAAACACATGCGTTAGATGGTGTATGGGAGAGCCAATAGATGTTTGCCAAGCCCTCAAACAGTTTGAAGAGTCAAGTTATCTTGGTTTAAGAGTTGTGAGCCCATTTGCGCCTTCTCGGTTTCTCTTGGATTATAATTACTTCAAGGCCAAGTGGTAGGTGTTTTCATGAAACACATGCGTTAGATGGTGTATGGGAGAGCCAATAGATGTTTGCCAAGCCCTCAAACAGTTTGAAGACTCAAGTTATCTTGGTTTAAGAGTTGTGAGCCCATTTGCGCCTTCTCGGTTGCTCTTGGATTATAATTACTTCAAGGCCAAGTGGTAGGTGTTTTCATGAAACACATGCGTTAGATGGTGTATGGGAGAGCCAATAGATGTTTGCCAAGCCCTCAAACAGTTTGAAGACTCAAGTTATCTTGGTTTAAGAGTTGTGAGCCCTTTTGCGCCTTCTCGGTTTATCTTGGATTATAAGAACTTCAAGGCCAAGTGGTAGGTGTTTTCATGAAACACATGCGTTAGATGGTCTATGGGAGAGCCAATAGATGTTTGCCAAGCCCTCACACAGTTTGAAGAGTCAAGTTATCTTGGTTTAAGAGTTGTGAGCCCATTTCCGCCTTCTCGGTTTCTCTTGGATTATAAGAACTTCAAGGCCAAGTGGTAGGTGTTTTCATGAAACACATGCGTTAGATGGTGTATGGGAGAGCCAATAGATGTTTGCCAAGCCCTCAAACAGTTTGAAGAGTCAAGTTATCTTGGTTTAAGAGTTGTGAGCCCATTTGCGCCGTCTCGGTTTCTCTTGGATTATAATTACTTCAAAGCCAAGTGGTAGGTGTTTTCATGAAACACATGAGTTAAATTGTGTATGGGAGAGCCAATAGATGTTTGCCAAGCCCTCACACAGTTAGAAGAGTCAAGTTATCTTGGTTTAAGAGTTGTGAGCCCATTTGCGCCTTCTCGGTTTATCTTGGATTATAAGAACTTCAAGGCCAAGTGGTAGGTGTTTTCATGAAACACATGCGTTAGATGGTGTATGGGAGAGCCAATAGATGTTTGCCAAGCTCTCAAACAGTTTGAAGAGTCAAGTTATCATGGTTTAAGAGTTGTGAGCCCATTTGCGCCTTCTCGGTTTCTCTTGGATTATAAGAACTTCAAGGCCAAGTGGTAGGTGTTTTCATGAAACACATGCGTTAGATGGTCTGTGGGAGAGCCAATAGATGTTTGCCAAGCCCTCACACAGTTTGAAGACTCAAGTTATCTTGGTTTAAGAGTTGTGAGCCCATTTGCGCCTTCTCGGTTTATCTTGGATTATAAGAACTTCAAGGCCAAGTGGTAGGTGTTTTCATGAAACACATGCGTTAGATGGTCTATGGGAGAGCCAATAGATGTTTGCCAAGCTCTCAAACAGTTTGAAGAGTCAAGTTATCTTGGTTTAAGAGTTGTGAGCCCATTTGCGCCTTCTCGGTTTATCTGGGATTATAAGAACTTCAAGGCCAAGTGGTAGGTGTTTTCATGAAACACATGAGTTAAATGGTGTATGGGAGAGCCAATAGATGTCTGCCAAGCCCTCACACAGTTTGAAGAGTCAAGTTATCTTGGTTTAAGAGTTGTACGCTCATTTGCGCCTTCTCGGTTTGTCAAGGATTATAAGAACTTCAAGGCCAAGTGGTAGGTGTTTTCATGACAAACATGAGTTAAATGGAGTATTGGAGAGCCAATAGATGTTTGCCAAGCCCTCACACAGTTTGAAGTGTCAAGTTATCTTGGTTTAAGAGTTGTGAGCCCGTTTGCGCCTTCTCGGTTTCTCTTGGATTATAAGAACTTCAAGGCCAAGTGGTAGGTGTTTTCATGAAACACATGCGTTAGATGGTCTATGGGAGAGCCAATAGATGTTTGCCAAGCCCTCACACAGTTTAAAGAGTCAAGTTATCTTGGTTTAAGAGTTGTGAGCCCATTTGCGCCTTCACGGTTTCTCTTGGATTATAAGAACTTCAAGGCCAAGTGGTAGGTGTTTTCATGAAACACATGCGTTAGATGGTGTATGGGAGAGCCAATAGATGTTTGCCAAGCCCTCAAACAGTTTGAAGAGTCAAGTTATCTTGGTTTAAGAGTTGTGAGCCCATTTGCGCCTTCTCGATTTATCTTGGATTATAAGAACTTCAAGGCCAAGTGGTAGGTGTTTTCATGAAACACATGCGTTAGATGGTGTATGGGAGAGCCAATAGATGTTTGCCAAGCCCTCAAACAGTTTGAAGAGTCAAGTTATCTTGGTTTAAGAGTTGTGAGCCCATTTGCGCCTTCTCGGTTTCTCTTGGATTATAATTACTTCAAGGCCAAGTGGTAGGTGTTTTCATGAAACACATGCGTTAGATGGTGTATGGGAGAGCCAATAGATGTTTGCCAAGCCCTCAAACAGTTTGAAGACTCAAGTTATCTTGGATTAAGAGTTGTGAGCCCCTTTGCGCCTTCTCGGTTTATCTTGGATTATAAGAACTTCAAGGCCAAGTGGTAGGTGTTTTCATGAAACACATGCGTTAGATGGTGTATGGGAGAGCCAATAGATGTTTGCCAAGCTCTCAAACAGTTTGAAGAGTCAAGTTATCTTGGTTTAAGAGTTGTGAGCCCATTTGCGCCTTCTCGGTTGCTCTTGGATTATAATTACTTCAAGGCCAAGTGGTAGGTGTTTTCATGAAACACATGCGTTAGATGGTGTATGGGAGAGCCAATAGATGTTTGCCAAGCCCTCAAACAGTTTGAAGACTCAAGTTATCTTGGTTTAAGAGTTGTGAGCCCATTTGCGCCTTCTCGGTTTATCTTGGATTATAAGAACTTCAAGGCCAAGTGGTAGGTGTTTTCATGAAACACATGCGTTAGATGGTCTATGGGAGAGCCAATAGATGTTTGCCAAGCCCTCACACAGTTTGAAGACTCAAGTTATCTTGGTTTAAGAGTTGTGAGCCCATTTCCGCCTTCTCGGTTTCTCTTGGATTATAAGAACTTCAAGGCCAAGTGGTAGGTGTTTTCATGAAACACATGCGTTAGATGGTGTATGGGAGAGCCAATAGATGTTTGCCAAGCCCTCAAACAGTTTGAAGAGTCAAGTTATCTTGGTTTAAGAGTTGTGAGCCCATTTGCGCCGTCTCGGTTTCTCTTGGATTATAATTACTTCAAGGCCAAGTGGTAGGTGTTTTCATGAAACACATGAGTTAAATGGAGTATGGGAGAGCCAATAGATGTTTGCCAAGCCCTCAAACAGTTTGAAGACTCAAGTTATCTTGGTTTAAGAGTTGTGAGCCCATTTGCGCCTTCTCGGTTTATCTTGGATTATAAGAACTTCAAGGCCAAGTGGTAGGTGTTTTCATGAAACACATGCGTTAGATGGTCTATGGGAGAGCCAATAGATGTTTGCCAAGCCCTCACACAGTTTGAAGAGTCAAGTTATCTTGGTTTAAGAGTTGTGAGCCCTTTTGCGCCTTCTCGGTTTCTCTTGGATTATAAGAACTTCAAGGCCAAGTGGTAGGTGTTTTCATGAAACACATGCGTTAGATGGTGTATGGGAGAGCCAATAGATGTTTGCCAATCCCTCAAACAGTTTGAAGACTCAAGTTATCTTGGTTTAAGAGTTGTGAGCCCATTTGCGCCTTCTCGGTTTATCTTGGATTATAAGAACTTCAAGGCCAAGTGGTAGGTGTTTTCATGAAACACATGCGTTAGATGGTCTATGGGAGAGCCAATAGATGTTTGCCAAGCCCTCAAACAGTTTGAAGAGTCAAGTTATCTTGGTTTAAGAGTTGTGAGCCCATTTGCGCCTTCTCGGTTGCTCTTGGATTATAATTACTTCAAGGCCAAGTGGTAGGTGTTTTCATGAAACACATGCGTTAGATGGTGTATGGGAGAGCCAATAGATGTTTGCCAAGCCCTCAAACAGTTTGAAGACTCAAGTTATCTTGGTTTAAGAGTTGTGAGCCCATTTGCGCCTTCTCGGTTTATCTTGGATTATAAGAACTTCAAGGCCAAGTGGTAGGTGTTTTCATGAAACACATGCGTTAGATGGTCTATGGGAGAGCCAATAGATGTTTGCCAAGCCCTCACACAGTTTGAAGAGTCAAGTTATCTTGGTTTAAGAGTTGTGAGCCCATTTCCGCCTTCTCGGTTTCTCTTGGATTATAAGAACTTCAAGGCCAAGTGGTAGGTGTTTTCATGAAACACATGCGTTAGATGGTGTCTGGGAGAGCCAATAGATGTTTGCCAAGCCCTCAAACAGTTTGAAGAGTCAAGTTATCTTGGTTTAAGAGTTGTGAGCCCATTTGCGCCGTCTCGGTTTCTCTTGGATTATAATTACTTCAAGGCCAAGTGGTAGGTGTTTTCATGAAACACATGAGTTAAATTGTGTATGGGAGAGCCAATAGATGTTTGCCAAGCCCTCACACAGTTTGAAGAGTCAAGTTATCTTGGTTTAAGAGTTGTGAGCCCATTTGCGCCTTCTCGGTTTATCTTGGATTATAAGAACTTCAAGGCCAAGTGGTAGGTGTTTTCATGAAACACATGCGTTAGATGGTGTATGGGAGAGCCAATAGATGTTTGCCAAGCTCTCAAACAGTTTGAAGAGTCAAGTTATCTTGGTTTAAGAGTTGTGAGCCCATTTGCGCCTTCTTGGTTTATCTTGGATTATAAGAACTTCAAGGCCAAGTGGTAGGTGTTTTCATGAAACACATGCGTTAGATGGTGTATGGGAGAGCCAATAGATGTTTGCCAAGCTCTCAAACAGTTTGAAGAGTCAAGTTATCTTGGTTTAAGAGTTGTGAGCCCATTTGCGCCTTCTCGGTTTCTCTTGGATTATAAGAACTTCAAGGCCAAGTGATAGGTGTTTTCATGAAACACAAGCGTTAGATGGTGTATGGGAGAGCCAATAGATGTTTGCCAAGCCCTCAAACAGTTTGAAGACTCAAGTTATCTTGGTTTAAGAGTTGTGAGCCCATTTGCGCCTTCTCGGTTTATCTTGGATTATAAGAACTTCAAGGCCAAGTGGTAGGTGTTTTCATGAAACACATGCGTTAGATGGTCTATGGGAGAGCCAATAGATGTTTGCCAAGCCCTCACACAGTTTGAAGAGTCAAGTTATCTTGGTTTAAGAGTTGTGAGCCCATTTGCGCCTTCTCGGTTTATCTTGGATTATAAGAACTTCAAGGCCAAGTGGTAGGTGTTTTCAAGAAACACATGCGTTACATGGTGTATGGGAGAGCCAATAGATGTTTGCCTAGCCCTCACACAGTTTGAAGGGTCAAGTTATCTTGGTTTAAGAGTTGTGAGCCCATTTGCGCCTTCTCGGTTTATCTTGGATTATAAGAACTTCAAGGCCAAGTGGTAGGTGTTTTCATGAAACACATGCGTTAGATGGTCTATGGGAGAGCCAATAGATGTTTGCCAAGCCCTCACACAGTTTGAAGAGTCAAGTTATCTTGGTTTAAGAGTTGTGAGCCCATTTGCGCCTTCTCGGTTTATCTTGGATTATAAGAACTTCAAGGCCAAGTGGTAGGTGTTTTCATGAAACACATGCGTTACATGGTGTATGGGAGAGCCAATAGATGTTTGCCAAGCCCTCACACAGTTTGAAGAGTCAAGTTATCTTGGTTTAAGAGTTGTGAGCCCATTTGCGCCTTCTCGGTTTATCTTGGATTATAAGAACTTCAAGGCCAAGTGGTAGGTGTTTTCAAGAAACACATGCGTTACATGGTGTATGGGAGAGCCAATAGATGTTTGCCTAGCCCTCACACAGTTTGAAGGGTCAAGTTATCTTGGTTTAAGAGTTGTGAGCCCATTTGCGCCTTCTCGGTTTATCTTGGATTATAAGAACTTCAAGGCCAAGTGGTAGGTGTTTTCATGAAACACATGCGTTAGATGGTCTATGGGAGAGCCAATAGATGTTTGCCAAGCCCTCACACGCTTTGAAGAGTCAAGTTATCTTGGTTTAAGAGTTGTGAGCCTATTTGCGCCTTCTCGGTTTATCTTGGATTATAAGAACTTCAAGGCCAAGTGGTAGGTGTTTTCATGAAACACATGTTAGATGGTGTATGGGAGAGCCAATAGATGTTTGCCAATCCCTCACACAGTTTGAAGGGTCAAGTTATCTTGGTTTAAGAGTTGTGAGCCCATTTGCGCCTTCTCGGTTTATCTTGGATTATAAGAACTTCAAGGCCAAGTGGTAGGTGTTTTCATGAAACACATGCGTTAGATGGTCTATGGGAGAGCCAATAGATGTTTGCCAAGCCCTCACACAGTTTGAAGAGTCAAGTTATCTTGGTTTAAGAGTTGTGAGCCCTTTTGCGCCTTCTCGGTTTCTCTTGGATTATAAGAACTTCAAGGCCAAGTGGTAGGTGTTTTCATGAAACACATGCGTTAGATGGTGTATGGGAGAGCCAATAGATGTTTGCCAATCCCTCAAACAGTTTGAAGACTCAAGTTATCTTGGTTTAAGAGTTGTGAGCCCATTTGCGCCTTCTCGGTTTATCTTGGATTATAAGAACTTCAAGGCCAAGTGGTAGGTGTTTTCATGAAACACATGCGTTAGATGGTGTATGGGAGAGCCAATAGATGTTTGCCAAGCTCTCAAACAGTTTGAAGAGTCAAGTTATCTTGGTTTAAGAGTTGTGAGCCCTTTTGCGCCTTCTCGGTTTCTCTTGGATTATAAGAACTTCAAGGCCAAGTGGTAGGTGTTTTCATGAAACACATGCGATAGATGGTGTATGGGAGAGCCAATAGATGTTTGCCAAGCCCTCACACAGTTTGAAGACTCAAGTTATCTTGGTTTAAGAGTTGTGAGCCCATTTGCGCCTTCTCGGTTTATCTTGGATTATAAGAACTTCAAGGCCAAGTGGTAGGTGTTTTCATGAAACACATGCGTTAGATGGTCTATGGGAGAGCCAATGGATGTTTGCCAAGCCCTCACACAGTTTGAAGAGTCAAGTTATCTTGGTTTAAGAGTTGTGAGCCCATTTCCGCCTTCTCGGTTTCTCTTGGATTATAAGAACTTCAAGGCCAAGTGGTAGGTGTTTTCATGAAACACATGCGTTAGATGGTGTATGGGAGAGCCAATAGATGTTTGCCAATCCCTCAAACAGTTTGAAGACTCAAGTTATCTTGGTTTAAGAGTTGTGAGCCCATTTGCGCCTTCTCGGTTTATCTTGGATTATAAGAACTTCAAGGCCAAGTGGTAGGTGTTTTCATGAAACACATGCGTTAGATGGTGTATGGGAGAGCCAATAGATGTTTGCCAAGCTCTCAAACAGTTTGAAGAGTCAAGTTATCTTGGTTTAAGAGTTGTGAGCCCATTTGCGCCTTCTCGGTTTCTCTTGGATTATAAGAACTTCAAGGCCAAGTGATAGGTGTTTTCATGAAACACATGCGTTAGATGGTGTATGGGAGAGCCAATAGATGTTTGCCAAGCCCTCAAACAGTTTGAAGACTCAAGTTATCTTGGTTTAAGAGTTGTGAGCCCATTTGCGCCTTCTCGGTTTATCTTGGATTATAAGAACTTCAAGGCCAAGTGGTAGGTGTTTTCATGAAACACATGCGTTAGATGGTGTATGGGAGAGCCAATAGATGTTTGCCAAGCCCTCACACAGTTTGAAGAGTCAAGTTATCTTGGTTTAAGAGTTGTGAGCCCATTTGCGCCTTCTCGGTTTATCTTGGATTATAAGAACTTCAAGGCCAAGTGGTAGGTGTTTTCAAGAAACACATGCGTTACATGGTGTATGGGAGAGCCAATAGATGTTTGCCTAGCCCTCACACAGTTTGAAGGGTCAAGTTATCTTGGTTTAAGAGTTGTGAGCCCATTTGCGCCTTCTCGGTTTATCTTGGATTATAAGAACTTCAAGGCCAAGTGGTAGGTGTTTTCATGAAACACATGCGTTAGATGGTCTATGGGAGAGCCAATAGATGTTTGCCAAGCCCTCACACAGTTTGAAGAGTCAAGTTATCTTGGTTTAAGAGTTGTGAGCCCATTTGCGCCTTCTCGGTTTATCTTGGATTATAAGAACTTCAAGGCCAAGTGGTAGGTGTTTTCATGAAACACATGCGTTAGATGGTGTATGGGAGAGCCAATAGATGTTTGCCAATCCCTCACACAGTTTGAAGGGTCAAGTTATCTTGGTTTAAGAGTTGTGAGCCCATTTGCGCCTTCTCGGTTTATCTTGGATTATAAGAACTTCAAGGCCAAGTGGTAGGTGTTTTCATGAAACACATGCGTTAGATGGTCTATGGGAGAGCCAATAGATGTTTGCCAAGCCCTCACACGGTTTGAAGAGTCAAGTTATCTTGGTTTAAGAGTTGTGAGCCCTTTTGCGCCTTCTCGGTTTCTCTTGGATTATAAGAACTTCAAGGCCAAGTGGTAGGTGTTTTCATGAAACACATGCGTTAGATGGTGTATGGGAGAGCCAATAGATGTTTGCCAATCCCTCAAACAGTTTGAAGACTCAAGTTATCTTGGTTTAAGAGTTGTGAGCCCATTTGCGCCTTCTCGGTTTATCTTGGATTATAAGAACTTCAAGGCCAAGTGGTAGGTGTTTTCATGAAACACATGCGTTAGATGGTGTATGGGAGAGCCAATAGATGTTTGCCAAGCTCTCAAACAGTTTGAAGAGTCAAGTTATCTTGGTTTAAGAGTTGTGAGCCCTTTTGCGCCTTCTCGGTTTCTCTTGGATTATAAGAACTTCAAGGCCAAGTGGTAGGTGTTTTCATGAAACACATGCGATAGATGGTGTATGGGAGAGCCAATAGATGTTTGCCAAGCCCTCACACAGTTTGAAGACTCAAGTTATCTTGGTTTAAGAGTTGTGAGCCCATTTGCGCCTTCTCGGTTTATCTTGGATTATAAGAACTTCAAGGCCAAGTGGTAGGTGTTTTCATGAAACACATGCGTTAGATGGTCTATGGGAGAGCCAATGGATGTTTGCCAAGCACTCACACAGTTTGAAGAGTCAAGTTATCTTGGTTTAAGAGTTGTGAGCCCATTTCCGCCTTCTCGGTTTCTCTTGGATTATAAGAACTTCAAGGCCAAGTGGTAGGTGTTTTCATGAAACACATGCGTTAGATGGTGTATGGGAGAGCCAATAGATGTTTGCCAATCCCTCAAACAGTTTGAAGACTCAAGTTATCTTGGTTTAAGAGTTGTGAGCCCATTTGCGCCTTCTCGGTTTATCTTGGATTATAAGAACTTCAAGGCCAAGTGGTAGGTGTTTTCATGAAACACATGCGTTAGATGGTGTATGGGAGAGCCAATAGATGTTTGCCAAGCTCTCAAACAGTTTGAAGAGTCAAGTTCTCTTGGTTTAAGAGTTGTGAGCCCATTTGCGCCTTCTCGGTTTCTCTTGGATTATAAGAACTTCAAGGCCAAGTGATAGGTGTTTTCATGAAACACATGCGTTAGATGGTGTATGGGAGAGCCAATAGATGTTTGCCAAGCCCTCACACAGTTTGAAGAGTCAAGTTATCTTGGTTTAAGAGTTGTGAGCCCATTTGCGCCTTCTCGGTTTATCTTGGATTATAAGAACTTCAAGGCCAAGTGGTAGGTGTTTTCAAGAAACACATGCGTTACATGGTGTATGGGAGAGCCAATAGATGTTTGCCTAGCCCTCACACAGTTTGAAGGGTCAAGTTATCTTGGTTTAAGAGTTGTGAGCCCATTTGCGCCTTCTCGGTTTATCTTGGATTATAAGAACTTCAAGGCCAAGTGGTAGGTGTTTTCATGAAACACATGTTTCAGATGGTCTATGGGAGAGCCAATAGATGTTTGCCAAGCCCTCACACAGTTTGAAGAGTCAAGTTATCTTGGTTTAAGAGTTGTGAGCCCATTTGCGCCTTCTCGGTTTATCTTGGATTATAAGAACTTCAAGGCCAAGTGGTAGGTGTTTTCATGAAACACATGCGTTAGATGGTGTATGGGAGAGCCAATAGATGTTTGCCAATCCCTCACACAGTTTGAAGGGTCAAGTTATCTTGGTTTAAGAGTTGTGAGCCCATTTGCGCCTTCTCGGTTTATCTTGGATTATAAGAACTTCAAGGCCAAGTGGTAGGTGTTTTCATGAAACACATGCGTTAGATGGTCTATGGGAGAGCCAATAGATGTTTGCCAAGCCCTCACACAGTTTGAAGACTCAAGTTATCTTGGTTTAAGAGTTGTGAGCCCTTTTGCGCCTTCTCGGTTTCTCTTGGATTATAAGAACTTCAAGGCCAAGTGGTAGGTGTTTTCATGAAACACATGCGTTAGATGGTGTATGGGAGAGCCAATAGATGTTTGCCAATCCCTCAAACAGTTTGAAGACTCAAGTTATCTTGGTTTAAGAGTTGTGAGCCCATTTGCGCCTTCTCGGTTTATCTTGGATTATAAGAACTTCAAGGCCAAGTGGTAGGTGTTTTCATGAAACACATGCGTTAGATGGTGTATGGGAGAGCCAATAGATGTTTGCCAAGCCCTCACACAGTTTGAAGAGTCAAGTTATCTTGGTTTAAGAGTTGTGAGCCCATTTGCGCCTTCTCGGTTTATCTTGGATTATAAGAACTTCAAGGCCAAGTGGTAGGTGTTTTCAAGAAACACATGCGTTACATGGTGTATGGGAGAGCCAATAGATGTTTGCCTAGCCCTCACACAGTTTGAAGGGTCAAGTTATCTTGGTTTAAGAGTTGTGAGCCCATTTGCGCCTTCTCGGTTTATCTTGGATTATAAGAACTTCAAGGCCAAGTGGTAGGTGTTTTCATGAAACACATGCGTTAGATGGTCTATGGGAGAGCCAATAGATGTTTGCCAAGCCCTCACACAGTTTGAAGAGTCAAGTTATCTTGGTTTAAGAGTTGTGAGCCCATTTGCGCCTTCTCGGTTTATCTTGGATTATAAGAACTTCAAGGCCAAGTGGTAGGTGTTTTCATGAAACACATGCGTTAGATGGTGTATGGGAGAGCCAATAGATGTTTGCCAATCCCTCACACAGTTTGAAGGGTCAAGTTATCTTGGTTTAAGAGTTGTGAGCCCATTTGCGCCTTCTCGGTTTATCTTGGATTATAAGAACTTCAAGGCCAAGTGGTAGGTGTTTTCATGAAACACATGCGTTAGATGGTCTATGGGAGAGCCAATAGATGTTTGCCAAGCCCTCACACAGTTTGAAGAGTCAAGTTATCTTGGTTTAAGAGTTGTGAGCCCTTTTGCGCCTTCTCGGTTTCTCTTGGATTATAAGAACTTCAAGGCCAAGTGGTAGGTGTTTTCATGAAACACATGCGTTAGATGGTGTATGGGAGAGCCAATTGATGTTTGCCAATCCCTCAAACAGTTTGAAGACTCAAGTTATCTTGGTTTAAGAGTTGTGAGCCCATTTGCGCCTTCTCGGTTTATCTTGGATTATAAGAACTTCAAGGCCAAGTGGTAGGTGTTTTCATGAAACACATGCGTTAGATGGTGTATGGGAGAGCCAATAGATGTTTGCCAAGCTCTCAAACAGTTTGAAGAGTCAAGTTATCTTGGTTTAAGAGTTGTGAGCCCTTTTGCGCCTTCTCGGTTTCTCTTGGATTATAAGAACTTCAAGGCCAAGTGGTAGGTGTTTTCATGAAACACATGCGATAGATGGTGTATGGGAGAGCCAATAGATGTTTGCCAAGCCCTCACACACAGTTTGAAGACTCAAGTTATCTTGGTTTAAGAGTTGTGAGCCCATTTGCGCCTTCTCGGTTTATCTTGGATTATAAGAACTTCAAGGCCAAGTGGTAGGTGTTTTCATGAAACACATGCGTTAGATGGTCTATGGGAGAGCCAATGGATGTTTGCCAAGCCCTCACACAGTTTGAAGAGTCAAGTTATCTTGGTTTAAGAGTTGTGAGCCCATTTCCGCCTTCTCGGTTTCTCTTGGATTATAAGAACTTCAAGGCCAAGTGGTAGGTGTTTTCATGAAACACATGCGTTAGATGGTGTATGGGAGAGCCAATAGATGTTTGCCAATCCCTCAAACAGTTTGAAGACTCAAGTTATCTTGGTTTAAGAGTTGTGAGCCCATTTGCGCCTTCTCGGTTTATCTTGGATTATAAGAACTTCAAGGCCAAGTGGTAGGTGTTTTCATGAAACACATGCGTTAGATGGTGTATGGGAGAGCCAATAGATGTTTGCCAAGCTCTCAAACAGTTTGAAGAGTCAAGTTATCTTGGTTTAAGAGTTGTGAGCCCATTTGCGCCTTCTCGGTTTCTCTTGGATTATAAGAACTTCAAGGCCAAGTGATAGGTGTTTTCATGAAACACAAGCGTTAGATGGTGTATGGGAGAGCCAATAGATGTTTGCCAAGCCCTCAAACAGTTTGAAGACTCAAGTTATCTTGGTTTAAGAGTTGTGAGCCCATTTGCGCCTTCTCGGTTTATCTTGGATTATAAGAACTTCAAGGCCAAGTGGTAGGTGTTTTCATGAAACACATGCGTTAGATGGTGTATGGGAGAGCCAATAGATGTTTGCCAAGCCCTCACACAGTTTGAAGAGTCAAGTTATCTTGGTTTAAGAGTTGTGAGCCCATTTGCGCCTTCTCGGTTTATCTTGGATTATAAGAACTTCAAGGCCAAGTGGTAGGTGTTTTCAAGAAACACATGCGTTACATGGTGTATGGGAGAGCCAATAGATGTTTGCCTAGCCCTCACACAGTTTGAAGGGTCAAGTTATCTTGGTTTAAGAGTTGTGAGCCCATTTGCGCCTTCTCGGTTTATCTTGGATTATAAGAACTTCAAGGCCAAGTGGTAGGTGTTTTCATGAAACACATGCGTTAGATGGTCTATGGGAGAGCCAATAGATGTTTGCCAAGCCCTCACACAGTTTGAAGAGTCAAGTTATCTTGGTTTAAGAGTTGTGAGCCCATTTGCGCCTTCTCGGTTTATCTTGGATTATAAGAACTTCAAGGCCAAGTGGTAGGTGTTTTCATGAAACACATGCGTTAGATGGTGTATGGGAGAGCCAATAGATGTTTGCCAATCCCTCACACAGTTTGAAGGGTCAAGTTATCTTGGTTTAAGAGTTGTGAGCCCATTTGCGCCTTCTCGGTTTATCTTGGATTATAAGAACTTCAAGGCCAAGTGGTAGGTGTTTTCATGAAACACATGCGTTAGATGGTCTATGGGAGAGCCAATAGATGTTTGCCAAGCCCTCACACAGTTTGAAGAGTCAAGTTATCTTGGTTTAAGAGTTGTGAGCCCTTTTGCGCCTTCTCGGTTTCTCTTGGATTATAAGAACTTCAAGGCCAAGTGGTAGGTGTTTTCATGAAACACATGCGTTAGATGGTGTATGGGAGAGCCAATAGATGTTTGCCAATCCCTCAAACAGTTTGAAGACTCAAGTTATCTTGGTTTAAGAGTTGTGAGCCCATTTGCGCCTTCTCGGTTTATCTTGGATTATAAGAACTTCAAGGCCAAGTGGTAGGTGTTTTCATGAAACACATGCGTTAGATGGTGTATGGGAGAGCCAATAGATGTTTGCCAAGCTCTCAAACAGTTTGAAGAGTCAAGTTATCTTGGTTTAAGAGTTGTGAGCCCATTTGCGCCTTCTCGGTTTCTCTTGGATTATAAGAACTTCAAGGCCAAGTGATAGGTGTTTTCATGAAACACATGCGTTAGATGGTGTATGGGAGAGCCAATAGATGTTTGCCAAGCCCTCAAACAGTTTGAAGACTCAAGTTATCTTGGTTTAAGAGTTGTGAGCCCATTTGCGCCTTCTCGGTTTATCTTGGATTATAAGAACTTCAAGGCCAAGTGGTAGGTGTTTTCATGAAACACATGCGTTAGATGGTCTATGGGAGAGCCAATAGATGTTTGCCAAGCCCTCACACAGTTTGAAGAGTCAATTTATCTTGGTTTAAGAGTTGTGAGCCCATTTGCGCCTTCTCGGTTTATCTTGGATTATAAGAACTTCAAGGCCAAGTGGTAGGTGTTTTCAAGAAACACATGCGTTACATGGTGTATGGGAGAGCCAATAGATGTTTGCCTAGCCCTCACACAGTTTGAAGGGTCAAGTTATCTTGGTTTAAGAGTTGTGAGCCCATTTGCGCCTTCTCGGTTTATCTTGGATTATAAGAACTTCAAGGCCAAGTGGTAGGTGTTTTCATGAAACACATGCGTTAGATGGTCTATGGGAGAGCCAATAGATGTTTGCCAAGCCCTCACACATTTTGAAGAGTCAAGTTATCTTGGTTTAAGAGTTGTGAGCCCATTTGCGCCTTCTCGGTTTATCTTGGATTATAAGAACTTCAAGGCCAAGTGGTAGGTGTTTTCAAGAAACACATGCGTTAGATGGTGTATGGGAGAGCCAATAGATGTTTGCCAATCCCTCACACAGTTTGAAGGGTCAAGTTATCTTGGTTTAAGAGTTGTGAGCCCATTTGCGCCTTCTCGGTTTATCTTGGATTATAAGAACTTCAAGGCCAAGTGGTAGGTGATTTCATGAAACACATGCGTTAGATGGTCTATGGGAGAGCCAATAGATGTTTGCCAAGCCCTCACACAGTTTGAAGAGTCAAGTTATCTTGGTTTAAGAGTTGTGAGCCCTTTTGCGCCTTCTCGGTTTCTCTTGGATTATAAGAACTTCAAGGCCAAGTGGTAGGTGTTTTCATGAAACACATGCGTTAGATGGTGTATGGGAGAGCCAATAGATGTTTGCCAATCCCTCAAACAGTTTGAAGACTCAAGTTATCTTGGTTTAAGAGTTGTGAGCCCATTTGCGCCTTCTCGGTTTATCTTGGATTATAAGAACTTCAAGGCCAAGTGGTAGGTGTTTTCATGAAACAGATGCGTTACATGGTGTATGGGAGAGCCAATAGATGTTTGCCAAGCTCTCAAACAGTTTGAAGAGTCAAGTTATCTTGGTTTAAGAGTTGTGAGCCCTTTTGCGCCTTCTCGGTTTCTCTTGGATTATAAGAACTTCAAGGCCAAGTGGTAGGTGTTTTCATGAAACACATGCGTGAGATGGTGTATGGGAGAGCCAATAGACGTTTGCCAATCCCTCACACAGTTTGAAGGGTCAAGTTATCTTGGTTTAAGAGTTGTGAGCCCATTTCCGCCTTCTCGGTTTCTCTTGGATTATAAGAACTTCAAGGCCAAGTGGTAGGTGTTTTCATGAAACACATGCGTTAGATGGTGTATGGGAGAGCCAATAGATGTTTGCCAATCCCTCAAACAGTTTGAAGACTCAAGTTATCTTGGTTTAAGAGTTGTGAGCCCATTTGCGCCTTCTCGGTTTATCTTGGATTATAAGAACTTCAAGGCCAAGTGGTAGGTGTTTTCATGAAACACATGCGTTAGATGGTGTATGGGAGAGCCAATAGATGTTTGCCAAGCCCTCAAACAGTTTGAAGAGTCAAGTTATCTTGGTTTAAGAGTTGTGAGCCCATTTGCGCCTTCTCGGTTTCTCTTGGATTATAAGAACTTCAAGGCCAAGTGATAGGTGTTTTCATGAAACACAAGCGTTAGATGGTGTATGGGAGAGCCAATAGATGTTTGCCAAGCCCTCAAACAGTTTGAAGACTCAAGTTATCTTGGTTTAAGAGTTGTGAGCCCATTTGCGCCTTCTCGGTTTATCTTGGATTATAAGAACTTCAAGGCCAAGTGGTAGGTGTTTTCATGAAACACATGCGTTAGATGGTGTATGGGAGAGCCAATAGATATTTGCCAAGCCCTCACACAGTTTGAAGAGTCAAGTTATCTTGGTTTAAGAGTTGTGAGCCCATTTGCGCCTTCTCGGTTTATCTTGGATTATAAGAACTTCAAGGCCAAGTGGTAGGTGTTTTCAAGAAACACATGCGTTACATGGTGTATGGGAGAGCCAATAGATGTTTGCCTAGCCCTCACACAGTTTGAAGGGTCAAGTTATCTTGGTTTAAGAGTTGTGAGCCCATTTGCGCCTTCTCGGTTTATCTTGGATTATAAGAACTTCAAGGCCAAGTGGTAGGTGTTTTCATGAAACACATGCGTTAGATGGTCTATGGGAGAGCCAATAGATGTTTGCCAAGCCCTCACACAGTTTGAAGAGTCAAGTTATCTTGGTTTAAGAGTTGTGAGCCCATTTGCGCCTTCTCGGTTTATCTTGGATTATAAGAACTTCAAGGCCAAGTGGTAGGTGTTTTCATGAAACACATGCGTTAGATGGTGTATGGGAGAGCCAATAGATGTTTGCCAATCTCTCACACAGTTTGAAGTGTCAAGTTATCTTGGTTTAAGAGTTGTGAGCCCATTTGCGCCTTCTCGGTTTATCTTGGATTATAAGAACTTCAAGGCCAAGTGGTAGGTGTTTTCATGAAACACATGCGTTAGATGGTCTATGGGAGAGCCAATAGATGTTTGCCAAGCCCTCACACAGTTTGAAGAGTCAAGTTATCTTGGTTTAAGAGTTGTGAGCCCTTTTGCGCCTTCTCGGTTTCTCTTGGATTATAAGAACTTCAAGGCCAAGTGGTAGGTGTTTTCATGAAACACATGCGTTAGATGGTGTATGGGAGAGCCAATAGATGTTTGCCAATCCCTCAAACAGTTTGAAGACTCAAGTTATCTTGGTTTAAGAGTTGTGAGCCCATTTGCGCCTTCTCGGTTTATCTTGGATTATAAGAACTTCAAGGCCAAGTGGTAGGTGTTTTCATGAAACACATGCGTTAGATGGTGTATGGGAGAGCCAATAGATGTTTGCCAAGCTCTCAAACAGTTTGAAGAGTCAAGTTATCTTGGTTTAAGAGTTGTGAGCCCTTTTGCGCCTTCTCGGTTTCTCTTGGATTATAAGAACTTCAAGGCCAAGTGGTAGGTGTTTTCATGAAACACATGCGATAGATGGTGTATGGGAGAGCCAATAGATGTTTGCCAAGCCCTCACACAGTTTGAAGACTCAAGTTATCTTGGTTTAAGAGTTGTGAGCCCATTTGCGCCTTCTCGGTTTATCTTGGATTATAAGAACTTCAAGGCCAAGTGGTAGGTGTTTTCATGAAACACATGCGTTAGATGGTCTATGGGAGAGCCAATGGATGTTTGCCAAGCCCTCACACAGTTTGAAGAGTCAAGTTATCTTGGTTTAAGAGTTGTGAGCCCATTTCCGCCTTCTCGGTTTCTCTTGGATTATAAGAACTTCAAGGCCAAGTGGTAGGTGTTTTCATGAAACACATGCGTTAGATGGTGTATGGGAGAGCCAATAGATGTTTGCCAATCCCTCAAACAGTTTGAAGACTCAAGTTATCTTGGTTTAAGAGTTGTGAGCCCATTTGCGCCTTCTCGGTTTATCTTGGATTATAAGAACTTCAAGGCCAAGTGGTAGGTGTTTTCATGAAACACATGCGTTAGATGGTGTATGGGAGAGCCAATAGATGTTTGCCAAGCTCTCAAACAGTTTGAAGACTCAAGTTATCTTGGTTTAAGAGTTGTGAGCCCATTTGCGCCTTCTCGGTTTCTCTTAGATTATAAGAACTTCAAGGCCAAGTGATAGGTGTTTTCATGAAACACATGCGTTAGATGGTGTATGGGAGAGCCAATAGATGTTTGCCAAGCCCTCAAACAGTTTGAAGACTCAAGTTATCTTGGTTTAAGAGTTGTGAGCCCATTTGCGCCTTCTCGGTTTATCTTGGATTATAAGAACTTCAAGGCCAAGTGGTAGGTGTTTTCATGAAACACATGCGTTAGATGGTCTATGGGAGAGCCAATAGATGTTTGCCAAGCCCTCACACAGTTTGAAGAGTCAAGTTATCTTGGTTTAAGAGTTGTGAGCCCATTTGCGCCTTCTCGGTTTATCTTGGATTATAAGAACTTCAAGGCCAAGTGGTAGGTGTTTTCAAGAAACACATGCGTTACATGGTGTATGGGAGAGCCAATAGATGTTTGCCTAGCCCTCACACAGTTTGAAGGGTCAAGTTATCTTGGTTTAAGAGTTGTGAGCCCATTTGCGCCTTCTCGGTTTATCTTGGATTATAAGAACTTCAAGGCCAAGTGGTAGGTGTTTTCATGAAACACATGCGTTAGATGGTCTATGGGAGAGCCAATAGATGTTTGCCAAGCCCTCACACGCTTTGAAGAGTCAAGTTATCTTGGTTTAAGAGTTGTGAGCCCATTTGCGCCTTCTCGGTTTATCTTGGATTATAAGAACTTCAAGGCCAAGTGGTAGGTGTTTTCAAGAAACACATGCGTTAGATGGTGTATGGGAGAGCCAATAGATGTTTGCCAATCCCTCACACAGTTTGAAGGGTCAAGTTATCTTGGTTTAAGAGTTGTGAGCCCATTTGCGCCTTCTCGGTTTATCTTGGATTATAAGAACTTCAAGGCCAAGTGGTAGGTGATTTCATGAAACACATGCGTTAGATGGTCTATGGGAGAGCCAATAGATGTTTGCCAAGCCCTCACACAGTTTGAAGAGTCAAGTTATCTTGGTTTAAGAGTTGTGAGCCCTTTTGCGCCTTCTCGGTTTCTCTTGGATTATAAGAACTTCAAGGCCAAGTGGTAGGTGTTTTCAAGAAACACATGCGTTAGATGGTGTATGGGAGAGCCAATAGATGTTTGCCAATCCCTCAAACAGTTTGAAGACTCAAGTTATCTTGGTTTAAGAGTTGTGAGCCCATTTGCGCCTTCTCGGTTTATCTTGGATTATAAGAACTTCAAGGCCAAGTGGTAGGTGTTTTCATGAAACAGATGCGTTAGATGGTGTATGGGAGAGCCAATAGATGTTTGCCAAGCTCTCAAACAGTTTGAAGAGTCAAGTTATCTTGGTTTAAGAGTTGTGAGCCCTTTTGCGCCTTCTCGGTTTCTCTTGGATTATAAGAACTTCAAGGCCAAGTGGTAGGTGTTTTCATGAAACACATGCGTGAGATGGTGTATGGGAGAGCCAATAGACGTTTGCCAATCCCTCACACAGTTTGAAGGGTCAAGTTATCTTGGTTTAAGAGTTGTGAGCCCATTTGTGCCTTCTCGGTTTCTCTTGGATTATAAGAACTTCAAGGCCAAGTGGTAGGTGTTTTCATGAAACACATGCGTTAGATGGTCTATGGGAGAGCCAATAGATGTTTGGCAAGCCCTCACACAGTTTGAAGAGTCAAGTTATCTTGGTTTAAGAGTTGTGAGCCCTTTTGCGCCTTCTCGGTTTCTCTTGGATTATAAGAACTTCAAGGCCAAGTGGTAGGTGTTTTCATGAAACACATGCGTGAGATGGTGTATGGGAGAGCCAATAGACGTTTGCCAATCCCTCACACAGTTTGAAGGGTCAAGTTATCTTGGTTTAAGAGTTGTGAGCCCATTTGTGCCTTCTCGGTTTCTCTTGGATTATAAGAACTTCAAGGCCAAGTGGTAGGTGTTTTCATGAAACACATGCGTTAGATGGTGTATGGGAGAGCCAATAGATGTTTGCCAAGCCCTCACACAGTTTGAAGAGTCAAGTTATCTTGGTTTAAGAGTTGTGAGCCCATTTGCGCCTTCTCGGTTTATCTTGGATTATAAGAACTTCAAGGCCAAGTGGTAGGTGTTTTCAAGAAACACATGCGTTACATGGTGTATGGGAGAGCCAATAGATGTTTGCCTAGCCCTCACACAGTTTGAAGGGTCAAGTTATCTTGGTTTAAGAGTTGTGAGCCCATTTGCGCCTTCTCGGTTTATCTAGGATTATAAGAACTTCAAGGCCAAGTGGTAGGTGTTTTCATGATACACATGCGTTAGATGGTGTATGGGAGAGCCAATAGATATTTGCCAAGCCCTCAAACAGTTTGAAGAGTCAAGTTATCTTGGTTTAAGAGTTGTGAGCCCATTTGCGCCTTCTCGATTTATCTGGGATTATAAGAACTTCATGGCCAAGTGGTACGTGTTTTCATGAAACACATGCGTTAGATGGTGTATGGGAGAGCCAATAGATGTTTGCCAAGCTCTCAAACAGTTTGAAGAGTCAAGTTATCTTGGTTTAAGAGTTGTGAGCCCATTTGCGCCTTCTCGGTTTCTCTTGGATTATAATTACTTCAAGGCCAAGTGGTAGGTGTTTTCATGAAACACATGCGTTAGATGGTGTATGGGAGAGCCAATAGATGTTTGCCAAGCCCTCAAACAGTTTGAAGACTCAAGTTATCTTGGTTTAAGAGTTGTGAGCCCATTTGCGCCTTCTCGGTTTATCTTGGATTATAAGAACTTCAAGGCCAAGTGGTAGGTGTTTTCATGAAACACATGCGTTAGATGGTCTATGGGAGAGCCAATAGATGTTTGCCAAGCCCTCACACAGTTTGAAGAGTCAAGTTATCTTGGTTTAAGAGTTGTGAGCCCATTTCCGCTTTCTCGGTTTCTCTTGGATTATAAGAACTTCAAGGCCAAGTGGTAGGTGTTTTCATGAAACACATGCGTTAGATGGTGTATGGGAGAGCCAATAGATGTTTGCCAAGCCCTCAAATAGTTTGAAGAGTCAAGTTATCTTGGTTTAAGAGTTGTGAGCCCATTTGCGCCGTCTCGGTTTCTCTTGGATTATAATTACTTCAAGGCCAAGTGGTAGGTGTTTTCATGAAACACATGAGTTAAATTGTGTATGGGAGAGCCAATAGATGTTTGCCAAGCCCTCAAACAGTTTGAAGAGTCAAGTTATCTTGGTTTAAGAGTTGTGAGCCCTTTTGCGCCTTCTCGGTTTCTCTTGGATTATAAGAACTTCAAGGCCAAGTGGTAGGTGTTTTCATGAAACACATGCGTGAGATGGTGTATGGGAGAGCCAATAGACGTTTGCCAATCCCTCACACAGTTTGAAGGGTCAAGTTATCTTGGTTTAAGAGTTGTGAGCCCATTTGTGCCTTCTCGGTTTCTCTTGGATTATAAGAACTTCAAGGCCAAGTGGTAGGTGTTTTCATGAAACACATGCGTTAGATGGTGTATGGGAGAGCCAATAGATGTTTGCCAAGCCCTCACACAGTTTGAAGAGTCAAGTTATCTTGGTTTAAGAGTTGTGAGCCCATTTGCGCCTTCTCGGTTTATCTTGGATTATAAGAACTTCAAGGCCAAGTGGTAGGTGTTTTCAAGAAACACATGCGTTACATGGTGTATGGGAGAGCCAATAGATGTTTGCCTAGCCCTCACACGCTTGAAGGGTCAAGTTATCTTGGTTTAAGAGTTGTGAGCCCATTTGCGCCTTCTCGGTTTATCTAGGATTATAAGAACTTCAAGGCCAAGTGGTAGGTGTTTTCATGATACACATGCGTTAGATGGTGTATGGGAGAGCCAATAGATGTTTGCCAAGCCCTCAAACAGTTTGAAGAGTCAAGTTATCTTGGTTTAAGAGTTGTGAGCCCATTTGCGCCTTCTCGATTTATCTGGGATTATAAGAACTTCATGGCCAAGTGGTAGGTGTTTTCATGAAACACATGCGTTAGATGGTGTATGGGAGAGCCAATAGATGTTTGCCAAGCTCTCAAACAGTTTGAAGAGTCAAGTTATCTTGGTTTAAGAGTTGTGAGCCCATTTGCGCCTTCTCGGTTTCTCTTGGATTATAATTACTTCAAGGCCAAGTGGTAGGTGTTTTCATGAAACACATGCGTTAGATGGTGTATGGGAGAGCCAATAGATGTTTGCCAAGCCCTCAAACAGTTTGAAGACTCAAGTTATCTTGGTTTAAGAGTTGTGAGCCCATTTGCGCCTTCTCGGTTTATCTTGGATTATAAGAACTTTAAGGCCAAGTGGTAGGTGTTTTCATGAAACACATGCGTTAGATGGTCTATGGGAGAGCCAATAGATGTTTGCCAAGCCCTCACACAGTTTGAAGAGTCAAGTTATCTTGGTTTAAGAGTTGTGAGCCCATTTCCGCCTTCTCGGTTTCTCTTGGATTATAAGAACTTCAAGGCCAAGTGGTAGGTGTTTTCATGAAACACATGCGTTAGATGGTGTATGGGAGAGCCAATAGATGTTTGCCAAGCCCTCAAATAGTTTGAAGAGTCAAGTTATCTTGGTTTAAGAGTTGTGAGCCCATTTGCGCCGTCTCGGTTTCTCTTGGATTATAATTACTTCAAGGCCAAGTGGTAGGTGTTTTCATGAAACACATGCGTTAGATGGTGTATGGGAGAGCCAATAGATGTTTGCCAAGCCCTCAAATAGTTTGAAGAGTCAAGTTATCTTGGTTTAAGAGTTGTGAGCCCATTTGCGCCGTCTCGGTTTCTCTTGGATTATAATTACTTCAAGGCCAAGTGGTAGGTGTTTTCATGAAACACATGCGTTAGATGGTGTATGGGAGAGCCAATAGATGTTTGCCAAGCCCTCAAATAGTTTGAAGAGTCAAGTTATCTTGGTTTAAGAGTTGTGAGCCCATTTCCGCCTTCTCGGTTTCTCTTGGATTATAAGAACTTCAAGGCCAAGTGGTAGGTGTTTTCATGAAACACATGCGTTAGATGGTGTATGGGAGAGCCAATAGATGTTTGCCAAGCCCTCACACAGTTTGAAGAGTCAAGTTATCTTGGTTTAAGAGTTCTGAGCCCATTTCCGCCTTCTCGGTTTCTCTTGGATTATAAGAACTTCAAGGCCAAGTGGTAGGTGTTTTCATGAAACACATGCGTTAGATGGTGTATGGGAGAGCCAATAGATGTTTGCCAAGCCCTCAAATAGTTTGAAGAGTCAAGTTATCTTGGTTTAAGAGTTGTGAGCCCATTTGCGCCTTCTCGGTTTCTCTTGGATTATAAGAACTTCAAGGCCAAGTGGTAGGTGTTTTCATGAAACACATGCGTTAGATGGTGTATGGGAGAGCCAATAGATGTTTGCCAATCCCTCAAACAGTTTGAAGACTCAAGTTATCTTGGTTTAAGAGTTGTGAGCCCATTTGCGCCGTCTCGGTTTATCTTGGATTATAAGAACTTCAAGGCCAAGTGGTAGGTGCTTTCATGAAACACATGAGTTAAATTGTGTATGGGAGAGCCAATAGATGTTTGCCAAGCCCTCAAACAGTTTGAAGAGTCAAGTTATCTTGGTTTAAGAGTTGTGAGCCCATTTGCGCCTTCTCGGTTTATCTTGGATTATAAGAACTTCAAGGCCAAGTGGTAGGTGTTTTCAAGAAACACATGCGTTAGATGGTGTATGGGAGAGCCAATAGGTGTTTGCCTAGCCCTCACACAGTTTGAAGGGTCAAGTTATCTTGGTTTAAGAGTTGTGAGCCCATTTGCGCCTTCTCGGTTTATCTGGGATTATAAGAACTTCAAGGCCAAGTGGTAGGTGTTTTCATGATACACATGCGTTAGATGGTGTATTGGAGAGCCAATAGATGTTTGCCAAGCCCTCAAACAGTTTGAAGAGTCAAGTTATCTTGGTTTAAGAGTTGTGAGCCCATTTGCGCCTTCTCGATTTATCTGGGATTATAAGAACTTCAAGGCCAAGTGGTAGGTGTTTTCATGAAACACATGCGTTAGATGGTGTATGGGAGAGTCAATAGATGTTTGCCAAGCCCTCAAACAGTTTGAAGAGTCAAGTTATCTTGGTTTAAGAGTTGTGAGCCCATTTGCGCCTTCTCGGTTTGTCATGGATTATAAGAACTTCAAGGCCAAGTGGTAGGTGTTTTCATGACAAACATGAGTTAAATGGAGTATGGGAGAGCCAATAGATGTTTGCCAAGCCCTCACACAGTTTGAAGTGTCAAGTTATCTTGGTTTAAGAGTTGTGAGCCCGTTAGCGCCTTCTCGGTTTCTCTTGGATTATAAGAACTTCAAGGCCAAGTGGTAGGTGTTTTCATGAAACACATGCGTTAGATGGTCTATGGGAGAGCCAATAGATGTTTGCCAAGCCCTCACACAGTTTAAAGAGTCAAGTTATCTTGGTTTAAGAGTTGTGAGCCCATTTGCGCCTTCTCGGTTTATCTTGGATTATAAGAACTTCAAGGCCAAGTGGTAGGTGTTTTCATGAAACACATGCGTTAGATGGTCTATGGGAGAGCCAATAGATGTTTGCCAAGCCCTCACACAGTTTGAAGAGTCAAGTTATCTTGGTTTAAGAGTTGTGAGCCCATTTCCGCCTTCTCGGTTTCTCTTGGATTATAAGAACTTCAAGGCCAAGTGGTAGGTGTTTTCATGAAACACATGCGTTAGATGGTGTATGGGAGAGCCAATAGATGCTTGCCAAGCCCTCAAACAGTTTGAAGAGTCAAGTTATCTTGGTTTAAGAGTTGTGAGCCCATTTGCGCCGTCTTGGTTTCTCTTGGATTATAATTACTTCAAGGCCAAGTGGTAGGTGTTTTCATGAAACACATGAGTTAAATTGTGTATGGGAGAGCCAATAGATGTTTGCCAAGCCCTCACACAGTTTGAAGAGTCAAGTTATCTTGGTTTAAGAGTTGTGAGCCCATTTGCGCCTTCTCGGTTTATCTTGGATTATAAGAACTTCAAGGCCAAGTGGTAGGTGTTTTCATGAAACACATGCGTTAGATGGTGTATGGGAGAGCCAATAGATGTTTGCCAAGCTCTCAAACAGTTTGAAGAGTCAAGTTATCTTGGTTTAAGAGTTGTGAGCCCATTTGCGCCTTCTCGGTTTCTCTTGGATTATAAGAACTTCAAGGCCAAGTGGTAGGTGTTTTCATGAAACACATGCGTTAGATGGTGTATGGGAGAGCCAATAGATGTTTGCCAAGCCCTCACACAGTTAGAAGACTCAAGTTATCTTGGTTTAAGAGTTGTGAGCCCATTTGCGACTTCTCGGTTTATCTTGGATTATAAGAACTTCAAGGCCAAGTGGTAGGTGTTTTCAAGAAACACATGCGTTAGATGGTCTGTGGGAGAGCCAATAGATGTTTGCCAAGCCCTCACACAGTTTGAAGAGTCAAGTTATCTTGGTTTAAGAGTTGTGAGCCCATTTCCGCCTTCTCGGTTTCTCTTGGATTATAAGAACTTCAAGGCCAAGTGGTAGGTGTTTTCATGAAACACATGCGTTAGATGGTGTATGGGAGAGCCAATAGATGTTTGCCAATCCCTCAAACAGTTTGAAGACTCAAGTTATCTTGGTTTAAGAGTTGTGAGCCCATTTGCGCCTTCTCGGTTTATCTTGGATTATAAGAACTTCATGGCCAAGTGGTAGGTGTTTTCATGAAACACATGCGTTAGATGGTGTATGGGAGAGCCAATAGATGTTTGCCAAGCTCTCAAACAGTTTGAAGAGTCAAGTTATCTTGGTTTAAGAGTTGTGAGCCCATTTGCGCCTTCTCGGTTTATCTTGGATTATAAGAACTTCAAGGCCAAGTGGTAGGTGTTTTCATGAAACTCATGCGTTAGATGGTGTATGGGAGAGCCAATAGATGTTTGCCAAGCCCTCAAACAGTTTGAAGAGTCAAGTTATCTTGGTTTAAGAGTTGTGAGCCCATTTGCGCCGTCTCGGTTTCTCTTGGATTATAATTACTTCAAGGCCAAGTGGTAGGTGTTTTCATCAAACACATGAGTTAAATTGTGTATGGGAGAGCCAATAGATGTTTGCCAAGCCCTCACACAGTTTGAGGAGTCAAGTTATCTTGGTTTAAGAGTTGTGAGCCCATTTGCGCCTTCTCGGTTTATCTTGGATTATAAGAACTTCAAGGCCAAGTGGTAGGTGTTTTCATGAAACACATGCGTTAGATGGTGTATGGGAGAGCCAATAGATGTTTGCCAAGCTCTCAAACAGTTTGAAGAGTCAAGTTATCTTGGTTTAAGAGTTGTGAGCCCATTTGCGCCTTCTCGGTTTATCTTGGATTATAAGAACTTCAAGGCCAAGTGGTAGGTGTTTTCATGAAACACATGCAATAGATGGTGTATGGGAGAGCCAATAGATGTTTGCCAAGCTCTCAAACAGTTTGAAGAGTCAAGTTATCTTGGTTTAAGAGTTGTGAGCCCATTTGCGCCTTCTCGGTTTCTCTTGGATTATAAGAACTTCAAGGCCAAGTGGTAGGTGTTTTCATGAAACACATGCGTTAGATGGTGTATGGGAGAGCCAATAGATGTTTGCCAAGCCCTCACACAGTTTGAAGACTCAAGTTATCTTGGTTTAAGAGTTGTGAGCCCATTTGCGCCTTCTCGGTTTATCTTGGATTATAAGAACTTCAAGGCCAAGTGGTTGGTGTTTTCATGAAACACATGCGTTAGATGGTCTATGGGAGAGCCAATAGATGTTTGCCAAGCCCTCACAGTTTGAAGAGTCAAGTTATCTTGGTTTAAGAGTTGTGAGCCCATTTGCGCCTTCTCGGTTTATCTTGGATTATAAGAACTTCAAGGCCAAGTGGTAGGTGTTTTCATGAAACACATGCGTTAGATGGTCTATGGGAGAGCCAATAGATGTTTGCCAAGCCCTCACACAGTTTGAAGAGTCAAGTTATCTTGGTTTAAGAGTTGTGAGCCCATTTCCGCCTTCTCGGTTTCTCTTGGATTATAAGAACTTCAAGGCCAAGTGGTAGGTGTTTTCATGAAACACATGCGTTAGATGGTGTATGGGAGAGCCAATAGATGTTTGCCAAGCCCTCAAACAGTTTGAAGAGTCAAGTTATCTTGGTTTAAGAGTTGTGAGCCCATTTGCGCCGTCTCGGTTTCTCTTGGATTATAATTACTTCAAGGCCAAGTGGTAGGTGTTTTCATGAAACACATGAGTTAAATTGTGTATGGGAGAGCCAATAGATGTTTGCCAAGCCCTCACACAGTTTGAAGAGTCAAGTTATCTTGGTTTAAGAGTTGTGAGCCCATTTGCGCCTTCTCGGCTTATCTTGGATTATAAGAACTTCAAGGCCAAGTGGTAGGTGTTTTCATGAAACACATGCGTTAGATGGTGTATGGGAGAGCCAAAAGATGTTTGCCAAGCTCTCAAACAGTTTGAAGAGTCAAGTTATCTTGGTTTAAGAGTTGTGAGCCCATTTGCGCCTTCTCGGTTTCTCTTGGATTATAAGAACTTCAAGGCCAAGTGGTAGGTGTTTTCATGAAACACATGCGTTAGATGGTGTATGGGAGAGCCAATAGATGTTTGCCAAGCCCTCACACTGTCTGAAGACTCAAGTTATCTTGGTTTAAGAGTTGTGAGCCCATTTGCGCCTTCTCGGTTTATCTTGGATTATAAGAACTTCAAGGCCAAGTGGTAGGTGTTTTCATGAAACACATGCGTTAGATGGTCTATGGGAGAGCCAATAGATGTTTGCCAAGCCCTCACACGAGTTTGAAGAGTCAAGTTATCTTGGTTTAAGAGTTGTGAGCCCATTTCCGCCTTCTCGGTTTCTCTTGGATTATAAGAACTTCAAGGCCAAGTGGTAGGTGTTTTCATGAAACACATGCGTTAGATGGTGTATGGGAGAGCCAATAGATGTTTGCCAATCCCTCAAACAGTTTGAAGAGTCAAGTTATCTTGGTTTAAGAGTTGTGAGCCCATTTGCGCCTTCTCGGTTTATCTTGGATTATAAGAACTTCAAGGCCAAGTGGTAGGTGTTTTCATGAAACACATGCGTTAGATGGTGTATGGGAGAGCCAATAGATGTTTGCCAAGCTCTCAAACAGTTTGAAGAGTCAAGTTATCTTGGTTTAAGAGTTGTGAGCCCATTTGCGCCTTCTCGGTTTATCTTGGATTATAAGAACTTCAAGGCCAAGTGGTAGGTGTTTTCATGAAACACATGCGTTAGATGGTGTATGGGAGAGCCAATAGATGTTTGCCAAGCCCTCAAACAGTTTGAAGAGTCAAGTTATCTTGGTTTAAGAGTTGTGAGCCCATTTGCGCCGTCTCGGTTTCTCTTGGATTATAATTACTTCAAGGCCAAGTGGTAGGTGTTTTCATGAAACACATGAGTTAAATTGTGTATGGGAGAGCCAATAGATGTTTGCCAAGCCCTCACACAGTTTGAAGAGTCAAGTTATCTTGGTTTAAGAGTTGTGAGCCCATTTGCGCCTTCTCGGTTTATCTTGGATTATAAGAACTTCAAGGCCAAGTGGTAGGTGTTTTCATGAAACACATACGTTAGATGGTGTATGGGAGAGCCAATAGATGTTTGCCAAGCTCTCAAACAGTTTGAAGAGTCAAGTTATCTTGGTTTAAGAGTTGTGAGCCCATTTGCGCCTTCTCGGTTTCTCTTGGATTATAAGAACTTCAAGGCCAAGTGGTAGGTGTTTTCATGAAACACATGCGTTAGATGGTGTATGGGAGAGCCAATAGATGTTTGCCAAGCCCTCAAACAGTTTGAAGACTCAAGTTATCTTGGTTTAAGAGTTGTGAGCCCATTTCCGCCTTCTCGGTTTATCTTGGATTATAAGAACTTCAAGGCCAAGTGGTAGGTGTTTTCATGAAACACATGCGTTAGATGGTCTATGGGAGAGCCAATAGATGTTTGCCAAGCCCTCACACAGTTTGAAGAGTCAAGTTATCTTGGTTTAAGAGTTGTGAGCCCATTTGCGCCTTCTCGGTTTGTGTTGGATTATAAGAACTTCAAGGCGAAGTGGTAGGTTTTTTCATGACACACATGAGTTAAATGGTGTATGGGAGAGCCAATAGATGTTTGCCAAGCCCTCAAACAGTTTGAAGAGTCAAGTTATCTTGGTTTAAGAGTTGTGAGCCCATTTGCGCCTTCTCGGTTTATCTGGGATTATAAGAACTTCAAGGCCAAGTGGTAGGTGTTTTCATGAAACACATGCGTTAGATGGTGTATGGGAGAGCCAATAGATGTTTGCCAATCCCTCAAACAGTTTGAAGAGTCAAGTTATCTTGGTTTAAGAGTTGTGAGCCCATTTGCGCCTTCTCGGTTTCTCTTGGATTATAAGAACTTCAAGGCCAAGTGGTAGGTGTTTTCATGAAACACATGCGTTAGATGGTGTATGGCAGACCCAATAGATGTTTGCGAAGCCCTCAAACAGTTTGAAGAGTCAAGTTATCTTGGTTTAAGAGTTGTGAGCCCATTTGCGCCTTCTCGGTTTATCTGGGATTATAAGAACTTCAAGGCCAAGTGGTAGGTGTTTTCATGAAACACATGCGTTAGATGGTGTATGGGAGAGCCAATAGATGTTTGCCAAGCCCTCACACAGTTTGAAGAGTCAAGTTATCTTGGTTTAAGAGTTGTGAGCCCATTTCCGCCTTCTCGGTTTCTCTTGGATTATAAGAACTTCAAGGCCAAGTGGTAGGTGTTTTCATGAAACACATGCGTTAGATGGTGTATGGGAGAGCCAATAGATGTTTGCCAATCCCTCAAACAGTTTGAAGAGTCAAGTTATCTTGGTTTAAGAGTTGTGAGCCCATTTCCGCCTTCTCGGTTTCTCTTGGATTATAAGAACTTCAAGGCCAAGTGGTAGGTGTTTTCATGACAAACATGAGTTAAATGGAGTATGGGAGAGCCAATAGATGTTTGCCAAGCCCTCACACAGTTTGAAGTGTCAAGTTATCTTGGTTTAAGAGTTGTGAGCCCGTTAGCGCCTTCTCGGTTTCTCTTGGATTATAAGAACTTCAAGGCCAAGTGGTAGGTGTTTTCATGAAACACATGCGTTAGATGGTCTATGGGAGAGCCAATAGATGTTTGCCAAGCCCTCACACAGTTTAAAGAGTCAAGTTATCTTGGTTTAAGAGTTGTGAGCCCATTTGCGCCTTCTCGGTTTATCTTGGATTATAAGAACTTCAAGGCCAAGTGGTAGGTGTTTTCATGAAACACATGCGTTAGATGGTCTATGGGAGAGCCAATAGATGTTTGCCAAGCCCTCACACAGTTTGAAGAGTCAAGTTATCTTGGTTTAAGAGTTGTGAGCCCATTTCCGCCTTCTCGGTTTCTCTTGGATTATAAGAACTTCAAGGCCAAGTGGTAGGTGTTTTCATGAAACACATGCGTTAGATGGTGTATGGGAGAGCCAATAGATGTTTGCCAAGCCCTCAAACAGTTTGAAGAGTCAAGTTATCTTGGTTTAAGAGTTGTGAGCCCATTTGCGCCGTCTTGGTTTCTCTTGGATTATAATTACTTCAAGGCCAAGTGGTAGGTGTTTTCATGAAACACATGAGTTAAATTGTGTATGGGAGAGCCAATAGATGTTTGCCAAGCCCTCACACAGTTTGAAGAGTCAAGTTATCTTGGTTTAAGAGTTGTGAGCCCATTTGCGCCTTCTCGGTTTATCTTGGATTATAAGAACTTCAAGGCCAAGTGGTAGGTGTTTTCATGAAACACATGCGTTAGATGGTGTATGGGAGAGCCAATAGATGTTTGCCAAGCTCTCAAACAGTTTGAAGAGTCAAGTTATCTTGGTTTAAGAGTTGTGAGCCCATTTGCGCCTTCTCGGTTTCTCTTGGATTATAAGAACTTCAAGGCCAAGTGGTAGGTGTTTTCATGAAACACATGCGTTAGATGGTGTATGGGAGAGCCAATAGATGTTTGCCAAGCCCTCACACAGTTAGAAGACTCAAGTTATCTTGGTTTAAGAGTTGTGAGCCCATTTGCGACTTCTCGGTTTATCTTGGATTATAAGAACTTCAAGGCCAAGTGGTAGGTGTTTTCAAGAAACACATGCGTTAGATTGTCTGTGGGAGAGCCAATAGATGTTTGCCAAGCCCTCACACAGTTTGAAGAGTCAAGTTATCTTGGTTTAAGAGTTGTGAGCCCATTTCCGCCTTCTCGGTTTCTCTTGGATTATAAGAACTTCAAGGCCAAGTGGTAGGTGTTTTCATGAAACACATGCGTTAGATGGTGTATGGGAGAGCCAATAGATGTTTGCCAATCCCTCAAACAGTTTGAAGACTCAAGTTATCTTGGTTTAAGAGTTGTGAGCCCATTTGCGCCTTCTCGGTTTATCTTGGATTATAAGAACTTCATGGCCAAGTGGTAGGTGTTTTCATGAAACACATGCGTTAGATGGTGTATGGGAGAGCCAATAGATGTTTGCCAAGCTCTCAAACAGTTTGAAGAGTCAAGTTATCTTGGTTTAAGAGTTGTGAGCCCATTTGCGCCTTCTCGGTTTATCTTGGATTATAAGAACTTCAAGGCCAAGTGGTAGGTGTTTTCATGAAACTCATGCGTTAGATGGTGTATGGGAGAGCCAATAGATGTTTGCCAAGCCCTCAAACAGTTTGAAGAGTCAAGTTATCTTGGTTTAAGAGTTGTGAGCCCATTTGCGCCGTCTCGGTTTCTCTTGGATTATAATTACTTCAAGGCCAAGTGGTAGGTGTTTTCATCAAACACATGAGTTAAATTGTGTATGGGAGAGCCAATAGATGTTTGCCAAGCCCTCACACAGTTTGAGGAGTCAAGTTATCTTGGTTTAAGAGTTGTGAGCCCATTTGCGCCTTCTCGGTTTATCTTGGATTATAAGAACTTCAAGGCCAAGTGGTAGGTGTTTTCATGAAACACATGCGTTAGATGGTGTATGGGAGAGCCAATAGATGTTTGCCAAGCTCTCAAACAGTTTGAAGAGTCAAGTTATCTTGGTTTAAGAGTTGTGAGCCCATTTGCGCCTTCTCGGTTTATCTTGGATTATAAGAACTTCAAGGCCAAGTGGTAGGTGTTTTCATGAAACACATGCAATAGATGGTGTATCGGAGAGCCAATAGATGTTTGCCAAGCTCTCAAACAGTTTGAAGAGTCAAGTTATCTTGGTTTAAGAGTTGTGAGCCCATTTGCGCCTTCTCGGTTTCTCTTGGATTATAAGAACTTCAAGGCCAAGTGGTAGGTGTTTTCATGAAACACATGCGTTAGATGGTGTATGGGAGAGCCAATAGATGTTTGCCAAGCCCTCACACAGTTTGAAGACTCAAGTTATCTTGGTTTAAGAGTTGTGAGCCCATTTGCGCCTTCTCGGTTTATCTTGGATTATAAGAACTTCAAGGCCAAGTGGTTGGTGTTTTCATGAAACACATGCGTTAGATGGTCTATGGGAGAGCCAATAGATGTTTGCCAAGCCCTCACACAGTTTGAAGAGTCAAGTTATCTTGGTTTAAGAGTTGTGAGCCCATTTGCGCCTTCTCGTTTTATCTTGGATTATAAGAACTTCAAGGCCAAGTGGTAGGTGTTTTCATGAAACACATGCGTTAGATGGTCTATGGGAGAGCCAATAGATGTTTGCCAAGCCCTCACACAGTTTGAAGAGTCAAGTTATCTTGGTTTAAGAGTTGTGAGCCCATTTCCGCCTTCTCGGTTTCTCTTGGATTATAAGAACTTCAAGGCCAAGTGGTAGGTGTTTTCATGAAACACATGCGTTAGATGGTGTATGGGAGAGCCAATAGATGTTTGCCAAGCCCTCAAACAGTTTGAAGAGTCAAGTTATCTTGGTTTAAGAGTTGTGAGCCCATTTGCGCCGTCTCGGTTTCTCTTGGATTATAATTACTTCAAGGCCAAGTGGTAGGTGTTTTCATGAAACACATGAGTTAAATTGTGTATGGGAGAGCCAATAGATGTTTGCCAAGCCCTCACACAGTTTGAAGAGTCAAGTTATCTTGGTTTAAGAGTTGTGAGCCCATTTGCGCCTTCTCGGCTTATCTTGGATTATAAGAACTTCAAGGCCAAGTGGTAGGTGTTTTCATGAAACACATGCGTTAGATGGTGTATGGGAGAGCCAAAAGATGTTTGCCAAGCTCTCAAACAGTTTGAAGAGTCAAGTTATCTTGGTTTAAGAGTTGTGAGCCCATTTGCGCCTTCTCGGTTTCTCTTGGATTATAAGAACTTCAAGGCCAAGTGGTAGGTGTTTTCATGAAACACATGCGTTAGATGGTGTATGGGAGAGCCAATAGATGTTTGCCAAGCCCTCACACAGTTTGAAGACTCAAGTTATCTTGGTTTAAGAGTTGTGAGCCCATTTGCGCCTTCTCGGTTTATCTTGGATTATAAGAACTTCAAGGCCAAGTGGTAGGTGTTTTCATGAAACACATGCGTTAGATGGTCTATGGGAGAGCCAATAGATGTTTGCCAAGCCCTCACACAGTTTGAAGAGTCAAGTTATCTTGGTTTAAGAGTTGTGAGCCCATTTCCGCCTTCTCGGTTTCTCTTGGATTATAAGAACTTCAAGGCCAAGTGGTAGGTGTTTTCATGAAACACATGCGTTAGATGGTGTATGGGAGAGCCAATAGATGTTTGCCAATCCCTCAAACAGTTTGAAGAGTCAAGTTATCTTGGTTTAAGAGTTGTGAGCCCATTTGCGCCTTCTCGGTTTATCTTGGATTATAAGAACTTCAAGGCCAAGTGGTAGGTGTTTTCATGAAACACATGCGTTAGATGGTGTATGGGAGAGCCAATAGATGTTTGCCAAGCTCTCAAACAGTTTGAAGAGTCAAGTTATCTTGGTTTAAGAGTTGTGAGCCCATTTGCGCCTTCTCGGTTTATCTTGGATTATAAGAACTTCAAGGCCAAGTGGTAGGTGTTTTCATGAAACACATGAGTTAAATTGTGTATGGGAGAGCCAATAGATGTTTGCCAAGCCCTCACACAGTTTGAAGAGTCAAGTTATCTTGGTTTAAGAGTTGTGAGCCCATTTGCGCCTTCTCGGTTTATCTTGGATTATAAGAACTTCAAGGCCAAGTGGTAGGTGTTTTCATGAAACACATACGTTAGATGGTGTATGGGAGAGCCAATAGATGTTTGCCAAGCTCTCAAACAGTTTGAAGAGTCAAGTTATCTTGGTTTAAGAGTTGTGAGCCCATTTGCGCCTTCTCGGTTTCTCTTGGATTATAAGAACTTCAAGGCCAAGTGGTAGGTGTTTTCATGAAACACATGCGTTAGATGGTGTATGGGAGAGCCAATAGATGTTTGCCAAGCCCTCAAACAGTTTGAAGACTCAAGTTATCTTGGTTTAAGAGTTGTGAGCCCATTTCCGCCTTCTCGGTTTATCTTGGATTATAAGAACTTCAAGGCCAAGTGGTAGGTGTTTTCATGAAACACATGCGTTAGATGGTCTATGGGAGAGCCAATAGATGTTTGCCAAGCCCTCACACAGTTTGAAGAGTCAAGTTATCTTGGTTTAAGAGTTGTGAGCCCATTTGCGCCTTCTCGGTTTGTGTTGGATTATAAGAACTTCAAGGCGAAGTGGTAGGTTTTTTCATGACACACATGAGTTAAATGGTGTATGGGAGAGCCAATAGATGTTTGCCAAGCCCTCAAACAGTTTGAAGAGTCAAGTTATCTTGGTTTAAGAGTTGTGAGCCCATTTGCGCCTTCTCGGTTTATCTGGGATTATAAGAACTTCAAGGCCAAGTGGTAGGTGTTTTCATGAAACACATGCGTTAGATGGTGTATGGGAGAGCCAATAGATGTTTGCCAATCCCTCAAACAGTTTGAAGAGTCAAGTTATCTTGGTTTAAGAGTTGTGAGCCCATTTGCGCCTTCTCGGTTTCTCTTGGATTATAAGAACTTCAAGGCCAAGTGGTAGGTGTTTTCATGAAACACATGCGTTAGATGGTGTATGGCAGACCCAATAGATGTTTGCGAAGCCCTCAAACAGTTTGAAGAGTCAAGTTATCTTGGTTTAAGAGTTGTGAGCCCATTTGCGCCTTCTCGGTTTATCTGGGATTATAAGAACTTCAAGGCCAAGTGGTAGGTGTTTTCATGAAACACATGCGTTAGATGGTGTATGGGAGAGCCAATAGATGTTTGCCAAGCCCTCACACAGTTTGAAGAGTCAAGTTATCTTGGTTTAAGAGTTGTGAGCCCATTTCCGCCTTCTCGGTTTCTCTTGGATTATAAGAACTTCAAGGCCAAGTGGTAGGTGTTTTCATGAAACACATGCGTTAGATGGTGTATGGGAGAGCCAATAGATGTTTGCCAATCCCTCAAACAGTTTGAAGAGTCAAGTTATCTTGGTTTAAGAGTTGTGAGCCCATTTGCGACGTCTCGGTTTATCTTGGATTATAAGAACTTCAAGGCCAAGTGGAAGGTGTTTTCATGAAACACATGAGTTAAATTGTGTATGGGAGAGCCAATAGATGTTTGCCAAGCCCTCACACAGTTTGAAGTGTCAAGTTATCTTGGTTTAAGAGTTGTGAGCCCTTTTGCGCCTTCTCGGTTTCTCTTGGATTATAAGAACTACAAGGCCAGGTGGTAGGTGTTTTCATGAAACACATGCGTTAGATGGTGTATGGGAGAGCCAATAGATGTTTGCCTAGCCCTCACACAGTTTGAAGGGTCAAGTTATCTTGGTTTCAGAGTTGTGAGCCCATTTGCGCCTTCTCGGTTTCTCTTGGATTATAAGAACTTCAAGGCCAAGTGGTAGGTGTTTTCATGAAACACATGCGTTAGATGGTGTATGGGAGAGCCAATAGATGTTTGCCAAGCCCTCAAACAGTTTGAAGACTCAAGTTATCTTGGTTTAAGAGTTGTGAGCCCATTTGCGCCTTCTCGGTTTATCTTGGATTATAAGAACTTCAAGGCCAAGTAGTAGGTGTTTTCATGAAACACATGCGTTAGATGGTGTATGGGAGAGCCAATAGATGTTTGCCAAGCCCTCAAACAGTTTGAAGAGTCAAGTTATCTTGGTTTAAGAGTTGTGAGCCCATTTGCGCCTTCTCGGTTTATCTGGGATTATAAGAACTTCAAGGCCAAGTGGTAGGTGTTTTCATGAAACACATGCGTTAGATGGTGTATGGGAGAGCCAATAGATGTTTGCGAACCCCTCAAACAGTTTGAAGAGTCAAGTTATCTTGGTTTAAGAGTTGTGAGCCCATTTGCGCCTTCTCGATTTATCTTGGATTATAAGAACTTCAAGGCCAAGTGGTAGGTGTTTTCATGAAACACATGCGTTAGATGGTGTATGGCAGACCCAATAGATGTTTGCGAAGCCCTCAAACAGTTTGAAGAGTCAAGTTATCTTGGTTTAAGAGTTGTGAGCCCATTTGCGCCTTCTCGGTTTATCTTGGATTATAAGAACTTCAAGGCCAAGTGGTAGGTGTTTTCATGAAACACATGAGTTAAATGGTGTATGAGAGCCAATAGATGTTTGCCAAGCCCTCACACAGTTTGAAGAGTCAAGTTATCTTGGTTTAAGAGTTGTATGCTCATTTGCGCCTTCTCGGTTTATCTTGGATTATAAGAACTTCTATGCTAAGTAGTAGGTGTTTTCAAGAAACACATGAGTTAGATGGTGTATGGAAGAGCCAATAGATGTTTGCCAAGCCCTCAAACAGTTTGAAGACTCAAGTTATCTTGGTTTAAGAGTTGTGAGCCCATTTGCGCCTTCTCGGTTTATCTTGGATTATAAGAACTTCATGGCCAAGTGGTAGGTGTTTTCATGAAACACATGCGTTAGATGGTGTATGGGAGAGCCAATAGATGTTTGCCAAGCTCTCAAACAGTTTAAAGAGTCAAGTTATCTTGGTTTAAGAGTTGTGAGCCCATTTGCGCCTTCTCGGTTTATCTGGGATTATAAGAACTTCAAGGCCAAGTGGTAGGTGTTTTCATGAAACACATGAGTTAAATGGTGTATGGGAGAGCCAATAGATGTTTGCCAAGCCCTCACACAGTTTGAAGTGTCAAGTTATCTTGGTTTAAGAGTTGTGAGCCCGTTTGCGCCTTCTCGGTATCTCTTGGATTATAAGAACTTCAAGGCCAAGTGGTAGGTGTTTTCATGAAACACATGCGTTAGATGGTCTATGGGAGAGCCAATAGATGTTTGCCAAGCCCTCACACAGTTTGAAGAGTCAAGTTATCTTGGTTTAAGAGTTGTGAGCCCATTTCCGCCTTCTCGGTTTCTCTTGGATTATAAGAACTTCAAGGCCAAGTGGTAGGTGTTTTCATGAAACACATGCGTTAGATGGTGTATGGGAGAGCCAATAGATGTTTGCCAATCCCTCAAACATTTTGAAGAGTCAAGTTATCTTGGTTTAAGAGTTGTGAGCCCATTTGCGCTGTCTCGGTTTATCTTGGATTATAAGAACTTCAAGGCCAAGTGGTAGGTGTTTTCATGAAACACATGAGTTAAATTGTGTAAGGGAGAGCCAATAGATGTTTGCCAAGCCCTCACACAGTTTGAAGTGTCAAGTTATCTTGGTTTAAGAGTTGTGAGCCCTTTTGCGCCTTCTCGGTTTCTCTTTGATTATAAGAACTTCAAGGCCAAGTGGTAGGTGTTTTCATGAAACACATGCGTTAGATGGTGTATGGGACAACGAATAGATGTTTGCCTAGCCCTCACACAGTTTGAAGGGTCAAGTTATCTTGGTTTAAGAGTTGTGAGCCCATTTGCGCCTTCTCGGTTTCTCTTGGATTATAAGAACTTCAAGGCCAAGTGGTAGGTGTTTTCATGAAACACATGCGTTAGATGGTGTATGGGAGAGCCAATAGATGTTTGCCAAGCCCTCAAACAGTTTGAAGACTCAAGTTATCTTGGTTTAAGAGTTGTGAGCCCATTTGCGCCTTCTCGGTTTATCTTGGATTATAAGAACTTCAACGCCAAGTGGTAGGTGTTTTCATGAAACACATGCGTTAGATGGTGTATGGGAGAGCCAATAGATGTTTGCCAAGCCCTCAAACAGTTTGAAGAGTCAAGTTATCTTGGTTTAAGAGTTGTGAGCCCATTTGCGCCTTCTCGGTTTATCTGGGATTATAAGAACTTCAAGGCCAAGTGGTAGGTGTTTTCATAAAACACATGCGTTAGATGGTGTATAGGAGAGCCAATAGATGTTTGCCAAGCCCTCAAACAGTTTGAAGAGTCAAGTTATCATGGTTTAAGAGTTGTGAGCCCATTTGCGCCTTCTCGATTTATCTTGGATTATAAGAACTTCAAGGCCAAGTGGTAGGTGTTTTCATGAAACACATGCGTTAGATGGTGTATGGGAGAGCCAATAGATGTTTGCCAAGCCCTCAAACAGTTTGAAGAGTCAAGTTATCTTGGTTTAAGAGTTGTGAGCCCATTTGCGCCTTCTCGATTTATCTTGGATTATAAGAACTTCAAGGCCAAGTGGTAGGTGTTTTCATGAAACACATGCGTTAGATGGTGTATGGCAGACCCAATAGATGTTTGCGAAGCCCTCAAACAGTTTGAAGAGTCAAGTTATCTTGGTTTAAGAGTTGTGAGCCCATTTGCGCCTTCTTGATTTATCTTGGATTATAAGAACTTCAAGGCCAAGTGGTAGGTGTTTTCATGAAACACATGCGTTAGATGGTGTATGGCAGACCCAATAGATGTTTGCGAAGCCCTCAAACAGTTTGAAGAGTCAAGTTATCTTGGTTTAAGAGTTGTGAGCTCATTTGCGCCTTCTCGGTTTATCTTGGATTATAAGAACTTCAAGGCCAAGTGGTAGGTGTTTTCATGAAACACATGAGTTAAATGGTGTATGAGAGCCAATAGATGTTTGCCAAGCCCTCACACAGTTTGAAGAGTCAAGTTATCTTGGTTTAAGAGTTGTATGCTCATTTGCGCCTTCTCGGTTTATCTTGGATTATAAGAACTTCTATGCCAAGTAGTAGGTGTTTTCAAGAAACACATTTGTTAGATGGTGTATGGAAGAGCCAATAGATGTTTGCCAAGCCCTCACACAGTTTGAAGAGTCAAGTTATCTTGGTTTAAGAGTTGTGAGCCCATTTGCGCCTTCTCGGTTTATCTTGGATTATTAGAAATTCAAGGCCAAGTGGTAGGTGTTTTCAAGAAACAAATGAGTTAGATGGTGTATGGAAGAGCCAATACATGTTTGCCAAGCCCTCACACAGTATGAAGAGTCAAGTTATCTTGGTTTAAGAGTTGTATGCTCATTTGCGCCTTCTCGGTTTGTCTTGGATTATAAGAACTTTAAGGCCAAGTGGTAGGTGTTTTCATGAAACGCATGAGTTAGATGGTGTACGGGAGAGCCAATAGATGTTTGCCAAGCCCTCACACAGTTTGATGAGTCAAGTTCCCTTGGTTTAAGAGTTGTGAGCCCATTTGCGCCTTCTCGGTTTATCTTGGATTATAAGAACTTCTATGCCAAGTAGTAGGTGTTTTCAACAAACACATGAGTTAGATGGTGTATGGAAGAGCCCATAGATGTTTGCCAAGCCCTCACACAGTTTGAAGAGTCAAGTTATCTTGGTTTAAGAGTTGTATGCTCATTTGCGCCTTCTCGGTTTATCTTGGATTATAAGAACTTCAAGGCCAAGTGGTAGGTGTTTTCATGAAACACATGAGTTAAATGGTGTATGAGAGCCAATAGATGTTTGCCAAGCCCTCACACAGTTTGAAGAGTCAAGTTATCTTGGTTTAAGAGTTGTATGCTCATTTGCGCCTTCTCGGTTTATCTTGGATTATAAGAAGTTCTATGCCAAGTAGTAGGTGTTTTCAAGAAACACATGAGTTAGATGGTGTATGAGAGCCAATAGATGTTTGCCAAGCCCTCACACAGTTTGATGAGTCAAGTTCCCTTGGTTTAAGAGTTGTGAGCCTATTTGCGCCTTCTCGGTTTATCTTGGATTATAAGAACTTCAAGGCCAAGTGGTAGGTGTTTTCATGAAACACATGCGTTAGATGGTGTATGGCAGACCCAATAGATGTTTGCGAAGCCCTCAAACAGTTTGAAGAGTCAAGTTATCTTGGTTTAAGAGTTGTGAGCTCATTTGCGCCTTCCCGGTTTATCTTGGATTATAAGAACTTCAAGGCCAAGTGGTAAGTGTTTTCATGAAACACATGAGTTAAATGGTGTATGAGAGCCAATAGATGTTTGCCAAGCCCTCACACAGTTTGAAGAGTCAAGTTATCTTGGTTTAAGAGTTGTATGCTCATTTGCGCCTTCTCGGTTTGTCTTGGATTATAAGAACTTCTATGCCAAGTAGTAGGTGTTTTCAAGAAACACATGAGTTAGATGGTGTATGGAAGAGCCAATAGATGTTTGCCAAGCCCTCACACAGTTTGAAGAGTCAAGTTATCTTGGTTTAAGAGTTGTGAGCCCATTTGCGCCTTCTCGGTTTATCTTGGATTATTAGAAATTCAAGGCCAAGTGGTAGGTGTTTTCAAGAAACAAATGAGTTAGATGGTGTATGGAAGAGCCAATACATGTTTGCCAAGCCCTCACACAGTTTGAAGAGTCAAGTTATCTTGGTTTAAGAGTTGTATGCTCATTTGCGCCTTCTCGGTTTGTCTTGGATTATAAGAACTTTAAGGCCAAGTGGTAGGTGTTTTCATGAAACGCATGAGTTAGATGGTGTACGGGAGAGCCAATAGATGTTTGCCAAGCCCTCACACAGTTTGATGAGTCAAGTTCCCTTGGTTTAAGAGTTGTGAGCCCATTTGCGCCTTCTCGGTTTATCTTGGATTATAAGAACTTCTATGCCAAGTAGTAGGTGTTTTCAAGAAACACATGAGTTAGATGGTGTATGGAAGAGCCCATAGATGTTTGCCAAGCCCTCACACAGTTTGAAGAGTCAAGTTATCTTGGTTTAAGAGTTGTATGCTCATTTGCGCCTTCTCTGTCTATCTTGGATTATAAGAACTTCAAGGCCAAGTGGTAGGTGTTTTCATGAAACACATGAGTTAGATGGTGTATGGGAGAGCCAATAGATGCATGCCAAGCCCTCACACAGTTTGAAGAGTGAAGTTATCTTGCTTTAAGAGTTGTATGCTCATTTGCGCCTTCTCGGTTTGTCTTGGATTATAAGAACTTTAAGGCCAAGTGGTAGGTGTTTTGATGAAACACATGAGTTAGATGGTGTTTGGGAGAATCAATAGTTGTTTGTCAAGCACCCACGGTGTTTGAAGACTCAAGTTTTCTTGGTTTAAGACTTGCAAGCCCATTTGTTCCTTCTCGGTTTATCATGGAATATAAGCACTTCTAGCCCAGCTAGTTGATGTTTTCATGAAACAAATCAGTTAGATGGTGTTTGGGAGAGTCAATAGATATTTTTCATGCATCCACGGTGTTTGAAGACTCAAGTTTTCATGGTTTAAGAGTTATAAGCCCATTTGTTCCGTCTCGGTTTATCATGGATTATAAGAACTTCTAGGACAAGTAGTTGATGATTTCATGAAACACATGAGTTAGATGGTGTTTGGGAGAGTCAATAGATGTTTGTCAAGCTTCCACGGTGTTTGAAGACTCAAGTTTTCATGGTTTAAGAGTTATAAGCCCATTTGTTCCGTCTCGGTTTATCATGGATTATAAGAACTTCTAGGACAAGTAGTTGATGTTTTCATGAAACACATGAGTTAGATGGTGTTTGGGACAGTCAATAGATGTTTGTCAAGTTTCCACGGTGTTTGAAGACTCAAGTTTTCATGGTTTAAGAGTTATAAGCCCATTTGTTCCGTCTCGGTTTATCATGGATTATAAGAACTTCTAGGACAAGTAGTTGATGTTTTCATGAAACACATGAGTTAGATGGTGTTTGGGAGATTCAATAGATGTTTGTCAAGTTTCCACTGTGTTTGAAGACTCAAGTTTTCATGGTTTAAGAGTTTTAAGCCCATTAGTTCCTTCTCGGTTTATCATGGATTATAAGCACTTCTAGCCCAGCTAGTTGATGTTTTCATGAAACACATGAGTTAGATGGTGTTTGGGAGAGTCAATAGATATTTTTCATGCATCCACGGTGTTTGAAGACTCAAGTTTTCATGGTTTAAGAGTTATAAGCCCATTTGTTCCTTCTCGGTTTATCATGGATTATAAGAACTTCTACGACAAGTAGTTGATATTTTCATGAAACACATGAGTTAAATGGAGTTTGGGAGAGTCAATAGATATTTGACAAGCTTCCACGGTGTTTGAAGACTCAAGTTTTCATGGTTTAAGAGTTATAAGCCCATTTGTTCCGTCTCGGTTTATCATGGATTATAAGAACTTCTAGGACAAGTAGTTGATGTTTTCATGAAACACATGAGTTAGATGGTGTTTGGGAGAGTCAATAGATGTTTGTCAAGTTTCCACTGTGTTTGAAGACTCAAGTTTTCATGGTTTAAGAGTTTTAAGCCCATTAGTTCCTTCTCGGTTTATCATGGATTATAAGAACTTCTAGGACAAGTAGTTGATGTTTTCATCAAACACATGAGTTAGATGGTGTTTGGGAGAGTCAATAGATGTTTGTCAAGCACCACGGCGTTCGAAGAATGAAGAAATCTTGGTTTAAGACTTGTAAGCTCATTTGTTCCTTCTCGGTTTATCATGCAATATAAGAACTTCTAGGCCAAGTAGTTAATGTTTTGATGAAACACATGAGTTAGATGGTGTTTGGGAGAGTCAATAGATGTTTGTCAAGCACCCACGGCGTTTGAAGAATGAAGAAATCTTGGTTTAAGACTTGTAAGCTCATTTGTTCCTTCTCGGTTTATCATGCAGTACAAGAACTTCTAGGCCAAGTAGTTAATGTTTTCATGAAACACATGAGTTAGATGGTGTTTGGGAGAGTCAATAGATATTTGTCAAGCTTCAACGTTGTTTGAAGACTCAAGTTTTCATGGTTTAAGAGTTATAAGCCCATTTGTTCATTCTCGGTTTATCATGGATTATAAGAACTTCAAGGACAAGTAGTTGATGTTTTCATGAAACACATGGGTTAGATGGTGTTTGGGAGAATCAGTAGATGTTTGTCAAGCACCCACGGTGTTTGAAGACTGAAGAAATCTTGGTTTAAGACTTGTAAGCCCATTTGTTCCTTCTCGGATTATCATGCAATATTAGAAGTTCTAGGCCAAGTAGTTAATGTTTTCATGAAACACATGAGTTAGATGGTGTTTGGGAGAGTCAATAGATGTTTGACAAGCTTCCACGGTGTTCGAAGACTCAAGTTTTCATGGTTTAAGAAGTATAAGCACATTTGTTCCTTCTCGGTTTATCATGGATTACAAGAACTTCTAGGACAAGTAGTTGATGTTTTCATGAAACACATGAGTTAGATGGTGTTTGGGAGAGTCAATAGATGTTTGACAAGCTTCCACGGTGTTCGAAGACTCAAGTTTTCATGGTTTAAGAGTTGTAAGCCCATTTGTTCCTTCTCGGTTTATCATGGATTACAAGAACTTCTAGGACAAGTAGTTGATGTTTTCATGAAACACATGAGTTAGATGGTGTTTGGGATTGTCAATAGATGTTTGTCAAGCACCCACGGTGTTTGAAGACTGAAGAAATCTTCGTTTAAAACTTGCAAGCGCCTTTGTTCCTTCTCGGTTTATCATGGAATATAAGAACTACTAGGGCAGGTAGTTGATGTTTTCACGAAACACATGAGTTAGATGGTGTTTGGGAGAGTCAATAGATATTTGTCAAGCATCCACGGTGTTTGAAGTCTCAAGTTTTCATAGTTTAAGAGTTATAAGCCCATTTGTTCCTTCTCGATTTATCATGGATTATAAGAACTTCAAGGCCAAGTAGTTGATGTTTTCATGAAACACATGAGTTAGATGGTGTTTGGGAGAATCAATAGATGTTTGTCAAGCACCCACGGTGTTTGAAGACTGAAGAAATCTTGGTTTAAGACTTGTAAGCCCATTTGTTCGTTCTCGGATTATCATGCAATATAAGAAGTTCTAGGCGAAGTAGTTAATGTTTCATGAAACACATGAGTTAGATGGTGTTTGGGGGAGTCAATAGATATTTGTCAAGCTTCCACGGTGCTTGAAGACTCAAGTTTTCATGGTTTAAGAGTTATAAGCCCATTTGTTCCTTCTCGGTTTATCATGGATTATAAGAACTTCTAGGACAAGTAGTTGATGTTTTCATGAAACACATGAGTTAGATGGTGTTTGGGATTGTCAATAGATGTTTGTCAAGCATCCACGGTGTTTGAAGACTCAAGTTTTCATGGTTTAAGAGTTATAAGCCCATTTGTTCCTTCTCGGTTTATCATGGATTATAAGAACTTCAAGGCCAAGTTGTTGATGTTTTCATGAAACACATGTGTTAGATGGTGTTTGGGAGATTCAATAGATGTTTGTCAAGTTTCCACTGTGTTTGAAGACTCAAGTTTTCATGGTTTAAGAGTTTTAAGCCCATTAGTTCCTTCTCGGTTTATCATGGATTATAAGCACTTCTAGCCCAGCTAGTTGATGTTTTCATGAAACACATGAGTTAGATGGTGTTTGGGAGAGTCAATAGATATTTTTCATGCATCCACGGTGTTTGAAGACTCAAGTTTTCATGGTTTAAGAGTTATAAGCCCATTTGTTCCTTCTCGGTTTATCATGGATTATAAGAACTTCTACGACAAGTAGTTGATATTTTCATGAAACACATGAGTTAAATGGAGTTTGGGAGAGTCAATAGATATTTGACAAGCTTCCACGGTGTTTGAAGACTCAAGTTTTCATGGTTTAAGAGTTATAAGCCCATTTGTTCCGTCTCGGTTTATCATGGATTATAAGAACTTCTAGGACAAGTAGTTGATGTTTTCATGAAACACATGAGTTAGATGGTGTTTGGGAGAGTCAATAGATGTTTGTCAAGTTTCCACTGTGTTTGAAGACACAAGTTTTCATGGTTTAAGAGTTATAAGCCCATTTGTTCCGTCTCGGTTTATCATGGATTATAAGAACTTCTAGGACAAGTAGTTGATGTTTTCATGAAACACATGAGTTAGATGGTGTTTGGGAGAGTCAATAGATGTTTGTCAAGCACCACGGCGTTCGAAGAATGAAGAAATCTTGGTTTAAGACTTGTAAGCTCATTTGTTCCTTCTCGGTTTATCATGCAATATAAGAACTTCTAGGCCAAGTAGTTAATGTTTTGATGAAACACATGAGTTAGATGGTGTTTGGGAGAGTCAATAGATGTTTGTCAAGCACCCACGGCGTTTGAAGAATGAAGAAATCTTGGTTTAAGACTTGTAAGCTTATTTGTTCCTTCTCGGTTTATCATGCAGTACAAGAACTTCTAGGCCAAGTAGTTAATGTTTTCATGAAACACATGAGTTAGATGGTGTTTGGGAGAGTCAATAGATATTTGTCAAGCTTCAACGTTGTTTGAAGACTCAAGTTTTCATGGTTTAAGAGTTATAAGCCCATTTGTTCATTCTCGGTTTATCATGGATTATAAGAACTTCAAGGACAAGTAGTTGATGTTTTCATGAAACACATGAGTTAAATGGTGTTTGGGAGAATCAGTAGATGTTTGTCAAGCACCCACGGTGTTTGAAGACTGAAGAAATCTTGGTTTAAGACTTGTAAGCCCATTTGTTCCTTCTCGGATTATCATGCAATATTAGAAGTTCTAGGCCAAGTAGTTAATGTTTTCATGAAACACATGAGTTAGATGGTGTTTGGGAGAGTCAATAGATGTTTGACAAGCTTCCACGGTGTTCGAAGACTCAAGTTTTCATGGTTTAAGAAGTATAAGCACATTTGTTCCTTCTCGGTTTATCATGGATTACAAGAACTTCTAGGACAAGTAGTTGATGTTTTCATGAAACACATGAGTTAGATGGTGTTTGGGAGAGTCAATAGATGTTTGACAAGCTTCCACGGTGTTCGAAGACTCAAGTTTTCATGGTTTAAGAGTTGTAAGCCCATTTGTTCCTTCTCGGTTTATCATGGATTACAAGAACTTCTAGGACAAGTAGTTGATGTTTTCATGAAACACATGAGTTAGATGGTGTTTGGGATTGTCAATAGATGTTTGTCAAGCACCCACGGTGTTTGAAGACTGAAGAAATCTTCGTTTAAAACTTGCAAGCGCCTTTGTTCCTTCTCGGTTTATCATGGAATATAAGAACTACTAGGGCAGGTAGTTGATGTTTTCACGAAACACATGAGTTAGATGGTGTTTGGGAGAGTCAATAGATATTTGTCAAGCATCCACGGTGTTTGAAGTCTCAAGTTTTCATAGTTTAAGAGTTATAAGCCCATTTGTTCCTTCTCGATTTATCATGGATTATAAGAACTTCAAGGCCAAGTAGTTGATGTTTTCATGAAACACATGAGTTAGATGGTGTTTGGGAGAATCAATAGATGTTTGTCAAGCACCCACGGTGTTTGAAGACTGAAGAAATCTTGGTTTAAGACTTGTAAGCCCATTTGTTCCTTCTCGGATTATCATGCAATATTAGAAGTTCTAGGCCAAGTAGTTAATGTTTTCATGAAACACATGAGTTAGATGGTGTTTGGGAGAGTCAATAGATGTTTGTCAAGCTTCCTCGGTGTTCGAAGTCTCAAGTTTTCATAGTTTAAGAGTTATAAGCCCATTTGTTCCTTCACGATTTATCATGGATTATAAGAACTTCAATGCCAAGTAGTTGATGTTATCATGAAACACATGAGTTAGATGGTGTTTGGGAGAATCAGTAGATGTTTGTCAAGCACCCACGGTGTTTGAAGACTGAAGAAATCTTGGTTTAAGACTTGTAAGCCCATTTGTTCCTTCTCGGATTATCATGCAATATTAGAAGTTCTAGGCCAAGTAGTTAATGTTTTCATGAAACACATGAGTTAGATGGTGTTTGGGAGAGTCAATAGATGTTTGTCAAGCTTCCACGGTGTTTGAACACTCAAGTTTTCAGGGTTTAAGAGTTATAAGCCCATTTGTTCCTTCTCGGTTTATCATGGATTATAAGAACTTCTAGGACAAGTAGTTGATGTTTTCATGAAACACATGAGTTAGATGGTGTTTGGGAGAGTCAATAGATGTTTGACAAGCTTCCACGGTGTTCGAAGACTCAAGTTTTCATGGTTTAAGAGTTATAAGCCCATTTGTTCCTTCTCGGTTTATCATTGATTACAAGAACTTCTAGGACAAGTAGTTCATGTTTTCATGAAACACATGAGTTAGATGGTGTTTGGGATTGTCAATAGATGTTTGTCAAGCACCCACGGTGATTGAAGACTGAAGAAATCTTCGTTTAAAACTTGCAAGCCCCTTTGTTCCTTCTCGGTTTATCTTGGAATATAAGAACTTCTAGGGCAGCTAGTTGATGTTTTCACGAAACACATGAGTTAGATGGTGTTTGGGAGAGTCAATAGATATTTGTCAAGCATCCACGGTGTTTGAAGTCTCAAATTTTCATAGTTTAAGAGTTATAAGCCCATTTGTTCCTTCTCGATTTATCATGGATTATAAGAACTTCAATGCCAAGAAGTTGATGTTTTCATGAAACACATGAGTTAGATGGTGTTTGGGAGAATCAATAGATGTTTGTCAAGCACCCACGGTGTTTCAAGACTGAAGAAATCTTGGTTTAAGACTTGTAAGCCCATTTGTTCGTTCTCGGATTATCATGCAATATAAGAAGTTCTAGGCCAAGTAGTTAATGTTTCATGAAACACATGAGTTAGATGGTGTTTGGGGGAGTCAATATATATTTGTCAAGCTTCCACGGTGCTTGAAGACTCAAGTTTTCATGGTTTAAGAGTTATAAGCCCATTTGTTCCTTCTCGGTTTATCATGGATTATAAGAACTTCTAGGACAAGTAGTTGATGTTTTCATGAAACACATGAGTTAGATGGTGTTTGGGATTGTCAATAGATGTTTGTCAAGCTTCCACGGTGTTTGAAGACTCAAGTTTTCAAGGTTTAAGAGTTATAAGCCCATTTGTTCCTTCTCGGTTTATCATGGATTATAGGAACTTCTAGGACAAGTAGTTGATGTTTTCATGAAACACATGAGTTAGATGGTGTTTGAGAGAGTCAATAGATGTTTGTCAAGCTTCCACGGTGTTTGAAGACTCAAGTTTTCATGGTTTAAGAGTTATAAGCCCATTTGTTCCTTCTCGGTTTATCATGGATTATAAGAACTTCTAAGTCAAGTAGTTGATGTTTTCATGAAACACATGAGTTAGATGGTGTTTGGGATTGTCAATAGATGTTTGTCAAGCACCCACGGTGTTTGAAGACTGAAGAAATCTTTGTTTAAAACTTGCAAGCGCCTTTGTTCCTTCTCCGTTTATCATGGAATATAAGAACTTCAAGGGCAGGTAGTTGATGTTTTCACGAAACACATGACTTAGATGGTGTTTGGGAGAGTCAATAGATATTTGTGAAGCATCCACGGTGTTTGAAGTTTCAAGTTTTCATAGTTTAAGAGTTATAAGCCCATTTGTTCGTTCTCGATTTATCATGGATTATAAGAACTTCAAGGCCAAGTTGTTGATGTTTTCATGAAACACAAGAGTTAGATGGTGTTTGGGAGAATCAATAGATGTTTGTCAAGCACCCACGGTGTTTGAAGACTGAAGAAATCTTGGTTTAAGACTTGTAAGCCCATTTGTTCCTTCTCGGATTATCATGCAATATTAGAAGTTCTAGGCCAAGTAGTTAATGTTTTCATGAAACACATGAGTTAGATGGTGTTTGGGAGAGTCAATAGATGTTTGTCAAGCTTCCACGGTGTTCGAAGTCTCAAGTTTTCATAGTTTAAGAGTTATAAGCCCATTTGTTCCTTCACGATTTATCATGGATTATAAGAACTTCAATGCCAAGTAGTTGATGTTATCATGAAACACATGAGTTAGATGGTGTTTGGGAGAATCAGTAGATGTTTGTCAAGCACCCACGGTGTTTGAAGACTGAAGAAATCTTGGTTTAAGACTTGTAAGCCCATTTGTTCCTTCTCGGATTATCATGCAATATTAGAAGTTCTAGGCCAAGTAGTTAATGTTTTCATGAAACACATGAGTTAGATGGTGTTTGGGAGAGTCAATAGATGTTTGTCAAGCTTCCACGGTGTTTGAACACTCAAGTTTTCAGGGTTTAAGAGTTATAAGCCCATTTGTTCCTTCTCGGTTTATCATGGATTATAAGAACTTCTAGGACAAGTAGTTGATGTTTTCATGAAACACATGAGTTAGATGGTGTTTGGGAGAGTCAATAGATGTTTGACAAGCTTCCACGGTGTTCGAAGACTCAAGTTTTCATGGTTTAAGAGTTATAAGCCCATTTGTTCCTTCTCGGTTTATCATTGATTACAAGAACTTCTAGGACAAGTAGTTCATGTTTTCATGAAACACATGAGTTAGATGGTGTTTGGGATTGTCAATAGATGTTTGTCAAGCACCCACGGTGATTGAAGACTGAAGAAATCTTCGTTTAAAACTTGCAAGCCCCTTTGTTCCTTCTTGGTTTATCTTGGAATATAAGAACTTCTAGGGCAGCTAGTTGATGTTTTCACGAAACACATGAGTTAGATGGTGTTTGGGAGAGTCAATAGATATTTGTCAAGCATCCACGGTGTTTGAAGTCTCAAATTTTCATAGTTTAAGAGTTATAAGCCCATTTGTTCCTTCTCGATTTATCATGGATTATAAGAACTTCAATGCCAAGAAGTTGATGTTTTCATGAAACACATGAGTTAGATTGTGTTTGGGAGAATCAATAGATGTTTGTCAAGCACCCACGGTGTTTCAAGACTGAAGAAATCTTGGTTTAAGACTTGTAAGCCCATTTGTTCGTTCTCGGATTATCATGCAATATAAGAAGTTCTAGGCCAAGTAGTTAATGTTTCATGAAACACATGAGTTAGATGGTGTTTGGGGGAGTCAATATATATTTGTCAAGCTTCCACGGTGCTTGAAGACTCAAGTTTTCATGGTTTAAGAGTTATAAGCCCATTTGTTCCTTCTCGGTTTATCATGGATTATAAGAACTTCTAGGACAAGTAGTTGATGTTTTCATGAAACACATGAGTTAGATGGTGTTTGGGATTGTCAATAGATGTTTGTCAAGCTTCCACGGTGTTTGAAGACTCAAGTTTTCATGGTTTAAGAGTTATAAGCCCATTTGTTCCTTCTCGGTTTATCATGGATTATAAGAACTTCTAGGACAAGTAGTTGATGTTTTCATGAAACACATGAGTTAGATGGTGTTTGAGAGAGTCAATAGATGTTTGTCAAGCTTCCACGGTGTTTGAAGACTCAAGTTTTCATGGTTTAAGAGTTATAAGCCCATTTGTTCCTTCTTGGTTTATCATGGATTATAAGAACTTCTAGGTCAAGTAGTTGATGTTTTCATGAAACACATGAGTTAGATGGTGTTTGGGATTGTCAATAGATGTTTGTCAAGCACCCACGGTGTTTGAAGACTGAAGAAATCTTTGTTTAAAACTTGCAAGCCCCTCTGTTCCTTCTCCGTTTATCATGGAATATAAGAACTTCAAGGGCAGGTAGTTGATGTTTTCACGAAACACATGACTTAGATGGTGTTTGGGAGAGTCAATAGATATTTGTGAAGCATCCACGGTGTTTGAAGTTTCAAGTTTTCATAGTTTAAGAGTTATAAGCCCATTTGTTCGTTCTCGATTTATCATGGATTATAAGAACTTCAAGGCCAAGTTGTTGATGTTTTCATGAAACACAAGAGTTAGATGGTGTTTGGGAGAATCAATAGATGTTTGTCAAGCACCCACGGTGTTTGAAGACTGAAGAAATCTTGGTTTAAGACTTGTAAGCCCATTTGTTCCTTCTCGGATTATCATGCAATATTAGAAGTTCTAGGCCAAGTAGTTAATGTTTTCATGAAACACATGAGTTAGATGGTGTTTGGGAGAGTCAATAGATGTTTGTCAAGCTTCCACGGTGTTCGAAGTCTCAAGTTTTCATAGTTTAAGAGTTATAAGCCCATTTGTTCCTTCACGATTTATCATGGATTATAAGAACTTCAATGCCAAGTAGTTGATGTTATCATGAAACACATGAGTTAGATGGTGTTTGGGAGAATCAGTAGATGTTTGTCAAGCACCCACGGTGTTTGAAGACTGAAGAAATCTTGGTTTAAGACTTGTAAGCCCATTTGTTCCTTCTCGGATTATCATGCAATATTAGAAGTTCTAGGCCAAGTAGTTAATGTTTTCATGAAACACATGAGTTAGATGGTGTTTGGGAGAGTCAATAGATGTTTGTCAAGCGTCCACGGTGTTTGAAGACTCAAGTTTTCATGGTTTAAGAGTTATAAGCCCATTTGTTCCTTCTCGGTTTATCATGGATTATAAGAACTTCTAGGTCAAGTAGTTGATGTTTTCATGAAACACATGAGTTAGATGGTGTTTGGGATTGTCAATAGATGTTTGTCAAGCACCCACGGTGTTTGAAGACTGAAGAAATCTTTGTTTAAAACTTGCAAGCCCCTTTGTTCCTTCTCCGTTTATCATGGAATATAAGAACTTCAAGGGCAGGTAGTTGATGTTTTCACGAAACACATGACTTAGATGGTGTTTGGGAGAGTCAATAGATATTTGTGAAGCATCCACGGTGTTTGAAGTTTCAAGTTTTCATAGTTTAAGAGTTATAAGCCCATTTGTTCGTTCTCGATTTATCATGGATTATAAGAACTTCAAGGCCAAGTTGTTGATGTTTTCATGAAACACAAGAGTTAGATGGTGTTTGGGAGAATCAATAGATGTTTGTCAAGCACCCACGGTGTTTGAAGATCGAAGAAATCTTGGTTTAAGACTTGTAAGCCCATTTGTTCCTTCTCGGATTATCATGCAATATTAGAAGTTCTAGGCCAAGTAGTTAATGTTTTCATGAAACACATGAGTTAGATGGTGTTTGGGAGAGTCAATAGATGTTTGTCAAGCTTCCACGGTGTTCGAAGTCTCAAGTTTTCATAGTTTAAGAGTTATAAGCCCATTTGTTCCTTCACGATTTATCATGGATTATAAGAACTTCAATGCCAAGTAGTTGATGTTATCATGAAACACATGAGTTAGATGGTGTTTGGGAGAATCAGTAGATGTTTGTCAAGCACCCACGGTGTTTGAAGACTGAAGAAATCTTGGTTTAAGACATGTAAGCCCATTTGTTCCTTCTCGGATTATCCTGCAATATTAGAAGTTCTAGGCCAAGTAGTTAATGTTTTCATGAAACACATGAGTTAGATGGTGTTTGGGAGAGTCAATAGATGTTTGTCAAGCGTCCACGGTGTTTGAACACTCAAGTTTTCAGGGTTTAAGAGTTATAAGCCCATTTGTTCATTCTCGGTTTATCATGGATTATAAGAACTTCTAGGACAAGTAGTTGATGTTTTCATGAAACACATGAGTTAGATGGTGTTTGGGAGAGTCAATAGATGTTTGACAAGCTTCCACGGTGTTCGAAGACTCAAGTCTTCATGGTTTAAGAGTTATAAGCCCATTTGTTCCTTCTCGGTTTATCATTGATTACAAGAACTTCTAGGACAAGTAGTTCATGTTTTCATGAAACACATGAGTTAGATGGTGTTTGGGATTGTCAATAGATGTTTGTCAAGCACCCACGGTGATTGAAGACTGAAGAAATCTTCGTTTAAAACTTGCAAGCCCCTTTGTTCCTTCTCGGTTTATGTTCGAATATAAGAACTTCTAGGGCAGCTAGTTGATGTTTTCACGAAACACATGAGTTAGATGGTGTTTGGGAGAGTCAATAGATATTTGTCAAGCATCCACGGTGTTTGAAGTCTCAAATTTTCATAGTTTAAGAGTTATAAGCCCATTTGTTCCTTCTCGATTTATCATGGATTATAAGAACTTCAATGCCAAGAAGTTGATGTTTTCATGAAACACATGAGTTAGATGGTGTTTGGGAGAATCAATAGATGTTTGTCAAGCACCCACGGTGTTTGAAGACTGAAGAAATCTTGGTTTAAGACTTGTAAGCCCATTTGTTCCTTCTCGGATTATCATGCAATATTAGAAGTTCTAGGCCAAGTAGTTAATGTTTTCATGAAACACATGAGTTAGATGGTGTTTGGGAGAGTCAATAGATGTTTGTCAAGCTTCCACGGTGTTTGAAGACTCAAGTTTTCATGGTTTAAGAGTTATAAGCCCATTTGTTCCTTCTCGGATTATCATGCAATATAAGAAGTTCTAGGTCACGTAGTTAATGTTTCATGAAACACATGAGTTAGATGGTGTTTGGGGGAGTCAATAGATATTTGTCAAGCTTCCACGGTGCTTGAAGACTCAAGTTTTCATGGTTTAAGAGTTATAAGCCCATTTGTTCCTTCTCGGTTTATCATGGATTATAAGAACTTCTAGGACTAGTAGTTGATATTTTCATGAAACACATAAGTTAGATGGTGTTTGGGAGAGTCAATAGATATTTATGAAGCTTCCACGGTGTTTGAAGACTCAAGTTCCCATGGTTTAAGAGTTATAAGCCCATTTGTTCCTTCTCGGTTTATCATGGATTATAAGAACTTCTAGGACAAGTAGTTGATGTTTTCATGAAACACATGAGTTAGATGGTGTTTGAGAGAGTCAATAGATGTTTGTCAAGCTTCCACGGTGTTTCAAGACTCAAGTTTTCATGGTTTAAGAGTTATAAGCCCATTTGTTCCTTCTCGGTTTATCATGGATTATAAGAACTTCTAGGACAAGTAGTTGATGTTTTCATGAAACACATGAGTTAGATGGTGTTTGGGAGAGTCAATAGATGTTTGTCAAGCACCCACGGTGTTTGAAGACTGAAGAAATCTTTGTTTAAAACTTGCAAGCCCCTTTGTTCCTTCTCCGTTTATCATGGAATATAAGAACTTCAAGGGCAGGTAGTTGATGTTTTCACAAAACACATGACTTAGATGATGTTTGGGAGAGTCAATAGATATTTGTGAAGCATCCACGGTGTTTGAAGTTTCAAGTTTTCATAGTTTAAGAGTTATAAGCCCATTTGTTCGTTCTCGATTTATCATGGATTATAAGAACTTCAAGGCCAAGTTGTTGATGTTTTCATGAAACACAAGAGTTAGATGGTGTTTGGGAGAATCAATAGATGTTTGTCAAGCACCCGCGGTGTTTGAAGACTGAAGAAATCTTGGTTTAAGACTTGTAAGCCCATTTGTTCCTTCTCGGATTATCATGCAATATTAGAAGTTCTAGGCCAAGTAGTTAATGTTTTCATGAAACACATGAGTTAGATGGTGTTTGGGAGAGTCAATAGATATTTGTCAAGCATCCACGGTGTTTGAAGTCTCAAGTTTTCATAGTTTAAGAGTTATAAGCCCATTTGTTCCTTCTCGATTTATCATGGATTATAAGAACTTCAATGCCAAGAAGTTGATATTTTCATGAAACACATGAGTTAGATGGTGTTTGGGAGAATCAATAGATGTTTGTCAAGCTTCCACGGTGTTTGAAGACTCAAGTTTTCATGGTTTAAGAGTTATAAGCCCATTTGTTCCTTCTCGGTTTATCATGGATTATAAGAACTTCTAGGACAAGTAGTTGATGTTTTCATGAAACACATGAGTTAGATGGTGTTTGAGAGAGTCAATAGATGTTTGTCAAGCTTCCACGGTGTTTGGAGACTCAAGTTTTCATGGTTTAAGAGTTATAAGCCCATTTGTTCCTTCTCGGTTTATCATGGATTATAAGAACTTCAAGGACAAGTAGTTGATGTTTTCATGAAACACATGAGTTAGACGGTGTTTGAGAGAGTCAATAGATGTTTGTCAAGCTTCCACGGTGTTTGAAGACTCAAGTTTTCAAGGTTTAAGAGTTATAAGCCCATTTGTTCCTTCTCGGTTTATCATGGATTATAAGAACTTCTAGGACAAGTAGTTGATGTTTTCATGAAACACATGAGTTAGATGGTGTTTGGGAGAGTCAATAGATGTTTGACAAGCTTCCACGGTGTTCGAAGACTCAAGTTTTCATGGTTTAAGAGTTATAAGCCCATTTGTTCGTTCTCGATTTATCATGGATTATAAGAACTTCAAGGCCAAGTTGTTGATGTTTTCATGAAACACAAGAGTTAGATGGTGTTTGGGAGAATCAATAGATGTTTGTCAAGCACCCACGGTGTTTGAAGACTGAAGAAATCTTGGTTTAAGACTTGTAAGCCCATTTGTTCCTTCTCGGATTATCATGCAATATTAGAAGTTCTAGGCCAAGTAGTTAATGTTTTCATGAAACACATGAGTTAGATGGTGTTTGGGAGAGTCAATAGATGTTTGTCAAGCTTCCACGGTGTTCGAAGTCTCAAGTTTTCATGGTTTAAGAGTTATAAGCCCATTTGTTCCTTCTCGGTTTATCATGGATTATAAGAACTTCTAGGACAAGTAGTTGATGTTTTCATGAAACACATGAGTTAGATGGTGTTTGGGAGAGTCAATAGATGTTTGTCAAGCACCCACGGTGTTTGAAGACTGAAGAAATCTTGGTTTAAGACTTGTAAGCTCATTTGTTCCTTCTCGGTTTATCATGCAATATAAGAACTTCTAGGCCAAGTAGTTAATGTTTTGATGAAACACATGAGTTAGATGGTGTTTGGGAGAGTCAATAGATGTTTGACAAGCTTCCACGGTGTTCGAAGACTCAAGTTTTCATGGTTTAAGAGTTATAAGCCCATTTGTTCGTTCTCGATTTATCATGGATTATAAGAACTTCAAGGCCAAGTTGTTGATGTTTTCATGAAACACAAGAGTTAGATGGTGTTTGGGAGAATCAATAGATGTTTGTCAAGCACCCACGGTGTTTGAAGACTGAAGAAATCTTGGTTTAAGACTTGTAAGCCCATTTGTTCGTTCTCGGATTATCATGCAATATTAGAAGTTCTAGGCCAAGTAGTTAATGTTTTCATGAAACACATGAGTTAGATGGTGTTTGGGAGAGTCAATAGATGTTTGTCAAGCTTCCACGGTGTTCGAAGTCTCATGTTTTCATAGTTTAAGAGTTATAAGCCCATTTGTTCCTTCACGATTTATCATGGATTATAAGAACTTCAGTGCCAAGTAGTTGATGTTTTCATGAAACACATGAGTTAGATGGTGTTTGGGAGAATCAATAGATGTTTGTCAAGCACCCACGGTGTTTGAAGACTGAAGAAATCTTGGTTTAAGACTTGTAAGCCCATTTGTTCCTTCTCGGATTATCATGCAATATAAGAAGTTCTAGGCCAAGTAGTTAATGTTTTCATGAAACACATGAGTTAGATGGTGTTTGGGATTGTCAATAGATGTTTGTCAAGCACCCACGGTGATTGAAGACTGAAGAAATCTTCGTTTAAAACTTGCAAGCCCCTTTGTTCCTTCTCTGTTTATCTTGGAATATAAAAACTTCTAGGGCAGCTAGATGATGTTTTCACGAAACACATGAGTTAGATGGTGTTTGGGAGAGTCAATAGATATTTGTCAAGCATCCACGGTGTTTGAAGTCTCAAGTTTTCATAGTTTAAGAGTTATAAGCCCATTTGTTCCTTCTCGATTTATCATGGATTATAGGAACTTCAATGCCAAGAAGTTGATGTTTTCATGAAACACATGAGTTAGATGGTGTTTGGGAGAATCAGTAGATGTTTGTCAAGCACCCACGGTGTTTGAAGACTGAAGAAATCTTGGTTTAAGACTTGTAAGCCCATTTGTTCCTTCTCGGATTATCATGCAATATTAGAAGTTCTAGGCCAAGTAGTTAATGTTTTCATGAAACACATGAGTTAGATGGTGTTTGGGAGAGTCAATAGATGTTTGTCAAGCTTCCACGGTGTTTGAAGACTCAAGTTTTCATGGTTTAAGAGTTATAAGCCCATTTGTTCCTTCTCGGTTTATCATGGATTATAAGAACTTCTAGGACTAGTAGTTGATATTTTCATGAAACACATAAGTTAGATGGTGTTTGGGAGAGTCAATAGATATTTGTGAAGCTTCCACGGTGTTTGAAGACTCAAGTTTTCATGGTTTAAGAGTTATAAGCCCATTTGTTCCTTCTCGGTTTATCATGGATTATAAGAACTTCTAGGACAAGTAGTTGATGTTTTCATGAAACACATGAGTTAGATGGTGTTTGGGAGAGTCAATAGATGTTTGTCAAGCTTCCACGATGTTTGAAGACTCAAGTTTTCTTGGTTTAAGAGTTATAAGCCCATTTGTTCCTTCTCGGTTTATCATGGATTATAAGAACTTCTAGGACAAGTAGTTGATGTTTTCATGAAACACATGAGTTAGATGGTGTTTGGGAGAGTCAATAGATGTTTGTCAAGCACCACGGCGTTCGAAGAATGAAGAAATCTTGGTTTAAGACTTGTAAGCTCATTTGTTCCTTCTCGGTTTATCATGCAATATAAGAACTTCTAGGCCAAGTAGTTAATGTTTTCATGAAACACATGAGTTAGATGGTGTTTGGGAGAGTCAATAGATATTTGTCAAGCTTCCACGTTGTTTGAAGACTCAAGTTTTCATGGTTTAAGAGTTATAAGCCCATTTGTTCCTTCTCGGTTTATCATGGATTATAAGAACTTCTAGGACAAGTAGTTGATGTTTTCATGAAACACATGAGTTAGATGGTGTTTGGGAGAGTCAATAGATGTTTGACAAGCTTCCACGGTGTTCAAAGACTCAAGTTTTCATGGTTTAAGAGTTATAAGCCCATTTGTTCCTTCTCGGTTTATCATGGATTACAAGAACTTCTAGGACAAGTAGTTGATGTTTTCATGAAACACACGAGTTAGATGGTGTTTGGAAGAGTCAATAGATATTTGTCAGCATCCTCGGTGTTTGAAGTCTCAAGTTTTCATAGTTTAACAGTTATAAGCCCATTTGTTCCTTCTCGATTTATCATGGATTATAAGAACTTCAAGGCCAAGTAGTTGATGTTTTCATGAAACACATGAGTTAGATGGTGTTTGGAGAATCAATAGATGTTTGTCAAGCACCCACGGTGTTTGAAGACTGAAGAAATCTTGGTTTAAGACTTGTAAGCCCATTTGTTCCTTCTCGGATTATCATGCAATATTAGAAGTTCTAGGCCAAGTAGTTAATGTTTTCATGAAACACATGAGTTAGATGGTGTTTGGGAGAGTCAATAGATGTTTGTCAAGCTTCCACGGTGTTTGAAGACTCAAGTTTTCATGGTTTAAGAGTTATAAGCCCATTTGTTCCTTCTCGGTTTATCATGGATTATAAGAACTTCTAGGTCAAGTAGTTGATGTTTTCATGAAACACATGAGTTAGATGGTGATTGGGAGAGTCAATAGATGTTTGTCAAGCTTCCACGGTTTTTGAAGACTCAAGTTTTCATGGTTTAAGAGTTATAAGCCCATTTGTTCCTTCTCGGTTTATCATGGATTATAAGAACTTCTAGGACAAGTAGTTGATGTTTTCATGAAACACATGAGTTAGATGGTGTTTGGGAGAGTCAATAGATGTTTGTCAAGCACCACGGCGTTCGAAGAATGAAGAAATCTTGGTTTAAGACTTGTAAGCTCATTTGTTCCTTCTCGGTTTATCATGCAATATAAGAACTTCTAGGCCAAGTAGTTAATGTTTTGATGAAACACATGAGTTAGATGGTGTTTGGGAGAGTCAATAGATGTTTGTCAAGCTTCCACGGTGTTTGAAGACTCAAGTTTTCTTGGTTTAAGAGTTATAAGCCCATTTGTTCCTTCTCGGTTTATCATGGATTATTTGAACTTCTAAGACAAGTAGTTGATGTTTTCATGAAACACATGAGTTAGATGGTGTTTGGGAGAGTCAATAGATGTTTGTCAAGCACCACGGCGTTCGAAGAATGAAGAAATCTTGGTTTAAGACTTGTAAGCTCATTTGTTCCTTCTCGGTTTATCATGCAATATAAGAACTTCTAGGCCAAGTAGTTAATGTTTTCATGAAACACATGAGTTAGATGGTGTTTGGGAGAGTCAATAGATATTTGTCAAGCTTCCACGTTGTTTGAAGACTCAAGTTTTCATGGTTTAAGAGTTATAAGCCCGTTTGTTCCTTCTCGGTTTATCATGGATTATAAGAACTTCTAGGACAAGTAGTTGATGTTTTCATGAAACACATGAGTTAGATGGTGTTTGGGAGAGTCAATAGATATTTGTCAAGCTTCCACGGTGTTTGAAGACTGAAGAAATCTTCGTTTAAAACTTGCAAGCCCCTTTGTTCCTTCTCGGTTTATCATGGAATATAAGAACTTCTACGGCAGGTAGTTGATGTTTTCATGAAACACATGAGTTAGATGGTGTTTGGAAGAGTCAATAGATATTTGTCAAGCATCCACGGTGCTTGAAGTCTCAAGTTTTCATGGTTTAAGAGTTATAAGCCCATTTGTTCCTTCTCGGTTTATCATGGATTATAAGAACTTCTAGGACAAGTAGTTGATGTTTTCATGAAACACATGAGTTAGATGGTGTTTGGGAGAGTCAATAGATGTTTGACAAGCTTCCACGGTGTTCAAAGACTCAAGTTTTCATGGTTTAAGAGTGATAAGCCCATTTGTTCCTTCTCGGTTTATCATGGATTACAAGAACTTCTAGGACAAGTAGTTGATGTTTTCATGAAACACATGAGTTAGATGGTGTTTGGGAGAGTCAATAGATGTTTGTCAAGCACCCACGGTGTTTGAAGACCGAAGAAATCTTCGTTTAAAACTTGCAAGCCCCTTTGTTCCTTCTCGGTTTATCATGGAATATAAGAACTTCTACGGCAGGTAGTTGATGTTTTCATGAAACACATGAGTTAGATGGTGTTTGGAAGAGTCAATAGATATTTGTCAAGCATCCACGGTGCTTGAAGTCTCAAGTTTTCATAGTTTAAGAGTTATAAGCCCATTTGTTCCCTCTCGATTTATCATGGATTATATGAACTTCAAGGCCAAGTAGTTGATGTTTTCATGAAACACATGAGTTAGATGGTGTTTGGGAGAATCAATAGATGTTTGTCAAGCACCCACGGTGTTTGAAGACTGAAGAAATCTTGGTTTAAGACTTGTAAGCCCATTTGTTCCTTCTCGGATTATCATGCAATATAAGAAGTTCTAGGCCAAGTAGTTAATGTTTTCATGAAACACATGAGTTAGATGGTGTTTGGGAGAGTCAATAGATGTTTGTCAAGCTTCCACGGTGTTTGAAGACTCAAGTTTTCATGGTTTAAGAGTTATAAGCCCATTTGTTCCTTCTCGGTTTATCATGGATTATAAGAACTTCTAGGTCAAGTAGTTGATGTTTTCATGAAACACATGAGTTAGATGGTGTTTGGGAGAGTCAATAGATGTTTGTCAAGCTTCCACGGTTTTTGAAGACTCAAGTTTTCATGGTTTAAGAGTTATAAGCCCATTTGTTCCTTCTCGGTTTATCATGGATTATAAGAACTTCTAGGACAAGTAGTTGATGTTTTCATGAAACACATGAGTTAGATGGTGTTTGGGAGAGTCAATAGATGTTTGTCAAGCACCACGGCGTTCGAAGAATGAAGAAATCTTGGTTTAAGACTTGTAAGCTCATTTGTTCCTTCTCGGTTTATCATGCAATATAAGAACTTCTAGGCCAAGTAGTTAATGTTTTGATGAAACACATGAGTTAGATGGTGTTTAGGAGAGTCAATAGATGTTTGTCAAGCTTCCACGGTGTTTGAAGACTCAAGTTTTCTTGGTTTAAGAGTTATAAGCCCATTTGTTCCTTCTCGGTTTATCATGGATTATTTGAACTTCTAAGACAAGTAGTTGATGTTTTCATGAAACACATGAGTTAGATGGTGTTTGGGAGAGTCAATAGATGTTTGTCAAGCACCACGGCGTTCGAAGAATGAAGAAATCTTGGTTTAAGACTTGTAAGCTCATTTGTTCCTTCTCGGTTTATCATGCAGTATAAGAACTTCTAGGCCAAGTAGTTAATGTTTTCATGAAACACATGAGTTAGATGGTGTTTGGGAGAGTCAATAGATATTTGTCAAGCTTCCACGTTGTTTGAAGACTCAAGTTTTCATGGTTTAAGAGTTATAAGCCCGTTTGTTCCTTCTCGGTTTATCATGGATTATAAGAACTTCTAGGACAAGTAGTTGATGTTTTCATGAAACACATGAGTTAGATGGTGTTTGGGAGAGTCAATAGATATTTGTCAAGCTTCCACGGTGTTTGAAGACTGAAGAAATCTTCGTTTAAAACTTGCAAGCCCCTTTGTTCCTTCTCGGTTTATCATGGAATATAAGAACTTCTACGGCAGGTAGTTGATGTTTTCATGAAACACATGAGTTAGATGGTGTTTGGAAGAGTCAATAGATATTTGTCAAGCATCCACGGTGCTTGAAGTCTCAAGTTTTCATGGTTTAAGAGTTATAAGCCCATTTGTTCCTTCTCGGTTTATCATGGATTCTAAGAACTTCTAGGACAAGTAGTTGATGTTTTCATGAAACACATGAGTTAGATGGTGTTTGGGAGAGTCAATAGATGTTTGACAAGCTTCCACGGTGTTCAAAGACTCAAGTTTTCATGGTTTAAGAGTGATAAGCCCATTTGTTCCTTCTCGGTTTATCATGGATTACAAGAACTTCTAGGACAAGTAGTTGATGTTTTCATGAAACACATGAGTTAGATGGTGTTTGGGAGAGTCAATAGATGTTTGTCAAGCACCCACGGTGTTTGAAGACTGAAGAAATCTTCGTTTAAAACTTGCAAGCCCCTTTGTTCCTTCTCGGTTTATCATGGAATATAAGAACTTCTACGGCAGGTAGTTGATGTTTTCATGAAACACATGAGTTAGATGGTGTTTGGAAGAGTCAATAGATATTTGTCAAGCATCCACGGTGCTTGAAGTCTCAAGTTTTCATAGTTTAAGAGTTATAAGCCCATTTGTTCCTTCTCGATTTATCATGGATTATAAGAACTTCAAGGCCAAGTAGTTGATGTTTTCATGAAACACATGAGTTAGATGGTGTTTGGGAGAATCAATAGATGTTTGTCAAGCACCCACGGTGTTTGAAGACTGAAGAAATCTTGGTTTAAGACTTGTAAGCCCATTTGTTCCTTCTCGGATTATCATGCAATATAAGAAGTTCTAGGCCAAGTAGTTAATGTTTTCATGAAACACATGAGTTAGATGGTGTTTGGGAGAGTCAATAGATGTTTGTCAAGCTTCCACGGTGTTTGAAGACTCAAGTTTTCATGGTTTAAGAGTTATAAACCCATTTGTTCCTTCTCGGTTTATCATGGATTATAAGAACTTCTAGGACAAGTAGTTGATGTTTTCATGAAACACATGAGTTAGATGGTGTTTGGGAGAGTCAATAGATATTTGTCAAGCTTCCACGGTGTTTGAAGACTCATGTTTTCATGGTTTAAGAGTTATAAGCCCATTTGTTCCTTCTCGGTTTATCATGGATTATAAAAACTTCTAGGACAAGTAGTTGATGTTTTCATGAAACACATGAGTTAGATGGTGTTTGGGAGAGTCAATAGATGTTTGTCAAGCACCACGGCGTTCGAAGAATGAAGAAATCTTGGTTTAAGACTTGTAAGCTCATTTGTTCCTTCTCGGTTTATCATGCAATATAAGAACTTCTAGGCCAAGTAGTTAATGTTTTCATGAAACACATGATTTAGATGGTGTTTGGGAGAGTCAATAGATATTTGTCAAGCTTCCACGTTGTTTGAAGACTCAAGTTTTCATGGTTTAAGAGTTATAAACCCATTTGTTCCTTCTCGGTTTATCATGGATTATAAGAACTTCTAGGACAAGTAGCTGATGTTTTCATGAAATACATAAGTTAGATCGTGTTTGGGAGAGTCAATAGATGTTTGACAAGCTTCCACGGTGTTCAAAGACTCAAGTTTTCATGGTTTAAGAGTTATAAGCCCATTTGTTCCTTCTCGGTTTATCATGGATTACAAGAACTTCTAGGACAAGTAGTTGATGTTTTCATGAAACACATGAGTTAGATGGTGTTTGGGAGAGTCAATAGATGTTTGTCAAGCACCACGGCGTTCGAAGAATGAAGAAATCTTGGTTTAAGACTTGTAAGCTCATTTGTTCCTTCTCGGTTTATCATGCAATATAAGAACTTCTAGGCCAAGTAGTTAATGTTTTCATGAAACACATGATTTAGATGGTGTTTGGGAGAGTCAATAGATATTTGTCAAGCTTCCACGTTGTTTGAAGACTCAAGTTTTCATGGTTTAAGAGTTATAAACCCATTTGTTCCTTCTCGGTTTATCATGGATTATAAGAACTTCTAGGACAAGTAGTTGATGTTTTCATGAAACACATGAGTTAGATGGTGTTTGGGAGAGTCAATAGATGTTTGACAAGCTTCCACGGTGTTCAAAGACTCAAGTTTTCATGGTTTAAGAGTTATAAGCCCATTTGTTCCTTCTCGGTTTATCATGGATTATAAAAACTTCTAGGACAAGTAGTTGATGTTTTCATGAAACACATGAGTTAGATGGTGTTTGGGAGAGTCAATAGATGTTTGTCAAGCACCACGGCGTTCAAGAATGAAGAAATCTTGGTTTAAGACTTGTAAGCTCATTTGTTCCTTCTCGGTTTATCATGCAATATAAGAACTTCTAGGCCAAGTAGTTAATGTTTTCATGAAACACATGATTTAGATGGTGTTTGGGAGAGTCAATAGATATTTGTCAAGCTTCCACGTTGTTTGAAGACTCAAGTTTTCATGGTTTATGAGTTATAAGCCCATTTGTTCCTTCTCGGTTTATCATGGATTATAAAAACTTCTAGGACAAGTAGTTGATGTTTTCATGAAACACATGAGTTAGATGGTGTTTGGGAGAGTCAATAGATGTTTGTCAAGCACCACGGCGTTCAAGAATGAAGAAATCTTGGTTTAAGACTTGTAAGCTCATTTGTTCCTTCTCGGTTTATCATGCAATATAAGAACTTCTAGGCCAAGTAGTTAATGTTTTCATGAAACACATGATTTAGATGGTGTTTGGGAGAGTCAATAGATATTTGTCAAGCTTCCACGTTGTTTGAAGACTCAAGTTTTCATGGTTTAAGAGTTATAAACCCATTTGTTCCTTCTCGGTTTATCATGGATTATAAGAACTTCTAGGACAAGTAGCTGATGTTTTCATGAAACACATAAGTTAGATGGTGTTTGGGAGAGTCAATAGATGTTTGACAAGCTTCCACGGTGTTCAAAGACTCAAGTTTTCATGGTTTAAGAGTTATAAGCCCATTTGTTCCTTCTCGGTTTATCATGGATTACAAGAACTTCTAGGACAAGTAGTTGATGTTTTCATGAAACACATGAGTTAGATGGTGTTTGGGAGAGTCAATAGATGTTTGTCAAGCACCACGGCGTTCGAAGAATGAAGAAATCTTGGTTTAAGACTTGTAAGCTCATTTGTTCCTTCTCGGTTTATCATGCAATATAAGAACTTCTAGGCCAAGTAGTTAATGTTTTCATGAAACACATGATTTAGATGGTGTTTGGGAGAGTCAATAGATATTTGTCAAGCTTCCACGTTGTTTGAAGACTCAAGTTTTCATGGTTTAAGAGTTATAAACCCATTTGTTCCTTCTCGGTTTATCATGGATTATAAGAACTTCTAGGACAAGTAGTTGATGTTTTCATGAAACACATGAGTTAGATGGTGTTTGGGAGAGTCAATAGATGTTTGACAAGCTTCCACGGTGTTCAAAGACTCAAGTTTTCATTGTTTAAGAATTATAAGCCCATTTGTTCCTTCTCGGTTTATCATGGATTATAAAAACTTCTTGGACAAGTAGTTGATGTTTTCATGAAACACATGAGTTAGATGGTGTTTGGGAGAGTCAATAGATGTTTGTCAAGCACCACGGCGTTCGAAGAATGAAGAAATCTTGGTTTAAGACTTGTAAGCTCATTTGTTCCTTCTCGGTTTATCATGCAATATAAGAACTTCTAGGCCAAGTAGTTAATGTTTTCATGAAACACATGATTTAGATGGTGTTTGGGAGAGTCAATAGATATTTGTCAAGCATCCACGTTGTTTGAAGACTCAAGTTTTCATGGTTTAAGAGTTATAAACCCATTTGTTCCTTCTCGGTTTATCATGGATTATAAGAACTTCTAGGACAAGTAGTAGATGTTTTCATGAAACACATAAGTTAGATGGTGTTTGGGAGAGTCAATAGATGTTTGACAAGCTTCCACGGTGTTCAAAGACTCAAGTTTTCATGGTTTAAAAGTTATAAGCCCATTTGTTCCTTCTCGGTTTATCATGGATTATAAAAACTTCTAGGACAAGTAGTTGATGTTTTCATGAAACACATGAGTTAGATGGTGTTTGGGAGAGTCAATAGATGTTTGTCAAGCACCACGGCGTTCGAAGAATGAAGAAATCTTGGTTTAAGACTTGTAAGCTCATTTGTTCCTTCTCGGTTTATCATGCAATATAAGAACTTCTAGGCCAAGTATTTAATGTTTTCATGAAACACATGATTTAGATGGTGTTTGGGAGAGTCAATAGATATTTGTCAAGCTTCCACGTTGTTTGAAGACTCAAGTTTTCATGTTTTATGAGTTATAAGCCCATTTGTTCCTTCTCGGTTTATCATGGATTATAAAAACTTCTAGGACAAGTAGTTGATGTTTTCATGAAACACATGAGTTAGATGGTGTTTGGGAGAGTCAATAGATGTTTGTCAAGCACCACGGCGTTCGAAGAATGAAGAAATGTTGGTTTAAGACTTGTAAGCTCATTTGTTCCTTCTCGGTTTATCATGCAATATAAGAACATCTAGGCCAAGTAGTTAATGTTTTCATGAAACACATGATTTAGATGGTGTTTGGGAGAGTCAATAGGTATTTGTCAAGCTTCCACGTTGTTTGAAGACTCAAGTTTTCATGGTTTAAGAGTTATAAACCCATTTGTTCCTTCTCGGTTTATCATGGATTATAAGAACTTCTAGGACAAGTAGTTGATGTTTTCATGAAACACATAAGTTAGATGGTGTTTGGGAGAGTCAATAGATGTTTGACAAGCTTCCACGGTGTTCAAAGACTCAAGTTTTCATGGTTTAAGAGTTATAAGCCCATTTGTTCCTTCTCGGTTTATCATGGATTATAAAAACTTCTAGGACAAGTAGTTGATGTTTTCATGAAACACATGAGTTAGATGGTGTTTGGGAGAGTCAATAGATGTTTGTCAAGCACCACGGCGTTCGAAGAATGAAGAAATCTTGGTTTAAGACTTGTAAGCTCATTTGTTCCTTCTCGGTTTATCATGCAATATAAGAACTTCTAGGCCAAGTATTTAATGTTTTCATGAAACACATGATTTAGATGGTGTTTGGGAGAGTCAATAGATATTTGTCAAGCTTCCACGTTGTTTGAAGACTCAAGTTTTCATGGTTTATGAGTTATAAGCCCATTTGTTCCTTCTCGGTTTATCATGGATTATAAAAACTTCTAGGACAAGTAGTTGATGTTTTCATGAAACACATGAGTTAGATGGTGTTTGGGAGAGTCAATAGATGTTTGTCAAGCACCACGGCGTTCGAAGAATGAAGAAATCTTGGTTTAAGACTTGTAAGCTCATTTGTTCCTTCTCGGTTTATCATGCAATATAAGAACTTCTAGGCCAAGTAGTTAATGTTTTCATGAAACACATGATTTAGATGGTGTTTGGGAGAGTCAATAGATATTTGTCAAGCTTCCACGTTGTTTGAAGACTCAAGTTTTCATGGTTTAAGAGTTATAAACCCATTTGTTCCTTCTCGGTTTATCATGGATTATAAGAACTTCTAGGACAAGTAGCTGATGTTTTCATGAAACACATAAGTTAGATGGTGTTTGGGAGAGTCAATAGATGTTTGACAAGCTTCCACGGTGTTCAAAGACTCAAGTTTTCATGGTTTAAGAGTTATAAGCCCATTTGTTCCTTCTCGGTTTATCATGGATTACAAGAACTTCTAGGACAAGTAGTTGATGTTTTCATGAAACACATGAGTTAGATGGTGTTTGGGAGAGTCAATAGATGTTTGTCAAGCACCACGGCGTTCTAATAATGAAGAAATCTTGGTTTAAGACTTGTAAGCTCATTTGTTCCTTCTCGGTTTATCATGCAATATAAGAACTTCTAGGCCAAGTAGTTAATGTTTTCATGAAACACATGATTTAGATGGTGTTTGGGAGAGTCAATAGATATTTGTCAAGCTTCCACGTTGTTTGAAGACTCAAGTTTTCATGGTTTAAGAGTTATAAACCCATTTGTTCCTTCTCGGTTTATCATGGATTATAAGAACTTCTAGGACAAGTAGTTGATGTTTTCATGAAACACATGAGTTAGATGGTGTTTGGGAGAGTCAATAGATGTTTGACAAGCTTCCACGGTGTTCAAAGACTCAAGTTTTCATGGTTTAAGAGTTATAAGCCCATTTGTTCCCTCTCGGTTTATCATGGATTATAAAAACTTCTAGGACAAGTAGTTGATGTTTTCATGAAACACATGAGTTAGATGGTGTTTGGGAGAGTCAATAGATGTTTGTCAAGCACCACGGCGTACAAAAATGAAGAAATCTTGGTTTAAGACTTGTAAGCTCATTTGTTCCTTCTCGGTTTATCATGCAATATAAGAACTTCTAGGCCAAGTAGTTAATGTTTTCATGAAACACATGATTTAGATGGTGTTTGGGAGAGTCAATAGATATTTGTCAAGCTTCCACGTTGTTTGAAGACTCAAGTTTTCATGGTTTATGAGTTATAAGCCCATTTGTTCCTTCTCGGTTTATCATGGATTATAAAAACTTCTAGGACAAGTAGTTGATGTTTTCATGAAACACATGAGTTAGATGGTGTTTGGGAGAGTCAATAGATGTTTGTCAAGCACCACGGCGTTCAAGAATGAAGAAATCTTGGTTTAAGACTTGTAAGCTCATTTGTTCCTTCTCGGTTTATCATGCAATATAAGAACTTCTAGGCCAAGTAGTTAATGTTTTCATGAAACACATGATTTAGATGGTGTTTGGGAGAGTCAATAGATATTTGTCAAGCTTCCACGTTGTTTGAAGACTCAAGTTTTCATGGTTTAAGAGTTATAAACCCATTTGTTCCTTCTCGGTTTATCATGGATTATAAGAACTTCTAGGACAAGTAGCTGATGTTTTCATGAAACACATAAGTTAGATGGTGTTTGGGAGAGTCAATAGATGTTTGACAAGCTTCCACGGTGTTCAAAGACTCAAGTTTTCATGGTTTAAGAGTTATAAGCCCATTTGTTCCTTCTCGGTTTATCATGGATTACAAGAACTTCTAGGACAAGTAGTTGATGTTTTCATGAAACACATGAGTTAGATGGTGTTTGGGAGAGTCAATAGATGTTTGTCAAGCACCACGGCGTTCGAAGAATGAAGAAATCTTGGTTTAAGACTTGTAAGCTCATTTGTTCCTTCTCGGTTTATCATGCAATATAAGAACTTCTAGGCCAAGTAGTTAATGTTTTCATGAAACACATGATTTAGATGGTGTTTGGGAGAGTCAATAGATATTTGTCAAGCTTCCACGTTGTTTGAAGACTCAAGTTTTCATGGTTTAAGAGTTATAAACCCATTTGTTCCTTCTCGGTTTATCATGGATTATAAGAACTTCTAGGACAAGTAGTTGATGTTTTCATGAAACACATGAGTTAGATGGTGTTTGGGAGAGTCAATAGATGTTTGACAAGCTTCCACGGTGTTCAAAGACTCAAGTTTTCATGGTTTAAGAGTTATAAGCCCATTTGTTCCTTCTCGGTTTATCATGGATTATAAAAACTTCTAGGACAAGTAGTTGATGTTTTCATGAAACACATGAGTTAGATGGTGTTTGGGAGAGTCAATAGATGTTTGTCAAGCACCACGGCGTTCGAAGAATGAAGAAATCTTGGTTTAAGACTTGTAAGCTCATTTGTTCCTTCTCGGTTTATCATGCAATATAAGAACTTCTAGGCCAAGTAGTTAATGTTTTCATGAAACACATGATTTAGATGGTGTTTGGGAGAGTCAATAGATATTTGTCAAGCTTCCACGTTGTTTGAAGACTCAAGTTTTCATGGTTTATGAGTTATAAGCCCATTTGTTCCTTCTCGGTTTATCATGGATTATAAAAACTTCTAGGACAAGTAGTTGATGTTTTCATGAAACACATGAGTTAGATGGTGTTTGGGAGAGTCAATAGATGTTTGTCAAGCACCACGGCGTTACAAGAAAGAAGAAATCTTGGTTTAAGACTTGTAAGCTCATTTGTTCCTTCTCGGTTTATCATGCAATATAAGAACTTCTAGGCCAAGTAGTTAATGTTTTCATGAAACACATGATTTAGATGGTGTTTGGGAGAGTCAATAGATATTTGTCAAGCTTCCACGTTGTTTGAAGACTCAAGTTTTCATGGTTTAAGAGTTATAAACTCATTTGTTCCTTCTCGGTTTATCATGGATTATAAGAACTTCTAGGACAAGTAGCTGATGTTTTCATGAAACACATAAGTTAGATGGTGTTTGGGAGAGTCAATAGATGTTTGACAAGCTTCCACGGTGTTCAAAGACTCAAGTTTTCATGGTTTAAGAGTTATAAGCCCATTTGTTCCTTCTCGGTTTATCATGGATTACAAGAACTTCTAGGACAAGTAGTTGATGTTTTCATGAAACACATGAGTTAGATGGTGTTTGGGAGAGTCAATAGATGTTTGTCAAGCACCACGGCGTTCAAGAATGAAGAAATCTTGGTTTAAGACTTGTAAGCTCATTTGTTCCTTCTCGGTTTATCATGCAATATAAGAACTTCTAGGCCAAGTAGTTAATGTTTTCATGAAACACATGATTTAGATGGTGTTTGGGAGAGTCAATAGATATTTGTCAAGCTTCCACGTTGTTTGAAGACTCAAGTTTTCATGGTTTAAGAGTTATAAACCCATTTGTTCCTTCTCGGTTTATCATGGATTATAAGAACTTCTAGGACAAGTAGTTGATGTTTTCATGAAACACATGAGTTAGATGGTGTTTGGGAGAGTCAATAGATGTTTGACAAGCTTCCACGGTGTTCAAAGACTCAAGTTTTCATGGTTTAAGAGTTATAAGCCCATTTGTTCCTTCTCGGTTTATCATGGATTACAAGAACTTCTAGGACAAGTAGTTGATGTTTTCATGAAACACATGAGTTAGATGGTGTTTGGGAGAGTCAATAGATGTTTGTCAAGCACCACGGCGTTCGAAGAATGAAGAAATCTTGGTTTAAGACTTGTAAGCTCATTTGTTCCTTCTCGGTTTATCATGCAATATAAGAACTTCTAGGCCAAGTAGTTAATGTTTTCATGAAACACATGATTTAGATGGTGTTTGGGAGAGTCAATAGATATTTGTCAAGCTTCCACGTTGTTTGAAGACTCAAGTTTTCATGGTTTATGAGTTATAAGCCCATTTGTTCCTTCTCGGTTTATCATGGATTATAAAAACTTCTAGGACAAGTAGTTGATGTTTTCATGAAACACATGAGTTAGATGGTGTTTGGGAGAGTCAATAGATGTTTGTCAAGCACCACGGCGTTCAAGAATGAAGAAATCTTGGTTTAAGACTTGTAAGCTCATTTGTTCCTTCTCGGTTTATCATGCAATATAAGAACTTCTAGGCCAAGTAGTTAATGTTTTCATGAAACACATGATTTAGATGGTGTTTGGGAGAGTCAATAGATATTTGTCAAGCTTCCACGTTGTTTGAAGACTCAAGTTTTCATGGTTTAAGAGTTATAAACCCATTTGTTCCTTCTCGGTTTATCATGGATTATAAGAACTTCTAGGACAAGTAGCTGATGTTTTCATGAAACACATAAGTTAGATGGTGTTTGGGAGAGTCAATAGATGTTTGACAAGCTTCCACGGTGTTCAAAGACTCAAGTTTTCATGGTTTAAGAGTTATAAGCCCATTTGTTCCTTCTCGGTTTATCATGGATTACAAGAACTTCTAGGACAAGTAGTTGATGTTTTCATGAAACACATGAGTTAGATGGTGTTTGGGAGAGTCAATAGATGTTTGTCAAGCACCACGGCGTTCAAGAATGAAGAAATCTTGGTTTAAGACTTGTAAGCTCATTTGTTCCTTCTCGGTTTATCATGCAATATAAGAACTTCTAGGCCAAGTAGTTAATGTTTTCATGAAACACATGATTTAGATGGTGTTTGGGAGAGTCAATAGATATTTGTCAAGCTTCCACGTTGTTTGAAGACTCAAGTTTTCATGGTTTAAGAGTTATAAACCCATTTGTTCCTTCTCGGTTTATCATGGATTATAAGAACTTCTAGGACAAGTAGTTGATGTTTTCATGAAACACATGAGTTAGATGGTGTTTGGGAGAGTCAATAGATGTTTGACAAGCTTCCACGGTGTTCAAAGACTCAAGTTTTCATGGTTTAAGAGTTATAAGCCCATTTGTTCCTTCTCGGTTTATCATGGATTATAAAAACTTCTAGGACAAGTAGTTGATGTTTTCATGAAACACATGAGTTAGATGGTGTTTGGGAGAGTCAATAGATGTTTGTCAAGCACCACGGCGTTCAAGAATGAAGAAATCTTGGTTTAAGACTTGTAAGCTCATTTGTTCCTTCTCGGTTTATCATGCAATATAAGAACTTCTAGGCCAAGTAGTTAATGTTTTCATGAAACACATGATTTAGATGGTGTTTGGGAGAGTCAATAGATATTTGTCAAGCTTCCACGTTGTTTGAAGACTCAAGTTTTCATGGTTTATGAGTTATAAGCCCATTTGTTCCTTCTCGGTTTATCATGGATTATAAAAACTTCTAGGACAAGTAGTTGATGTTTTCATGAAACACATGAGTTAGATGGTGTTTGGGAGAGTCAATAGATGTTTGTCAAGCACCACGGCGTTCGAAGAATGAAGAAATCTTGGTTTAAGACTTGTAAGCTCATTTGTTCCTTCTCGGTTTATCATGCAATATAAGAACTTCTAGGCCAAGTAGTTAATGTTTTCATGAAACACATGATTTAGATGGTGTTTGGGAGAGTCAATAGATATTTGTCAAGCTTCCACGTTGTTTGAAGACTCAAGTTTTCATGGTTTAAGAGTTATAAACTCATTTGTTCCTTCTCGGTTTATCATGGATTATAAGAACTTCTAGGACAAGTAGCTGATGTTTTCATGAAACACATAAGTTAGATGGTGTTTGGGAGAGTCAATAGATGTTTGACAAGCTTCCACGGTGTTCAAAGACTCAAGTTTTCATGGTTTAAGAGTTATAAGCCCATTTGTTCCTTCTCGGTTTATCATGGATTACAAGAACTTCTAGGACAAGTAGTTGATGTTTTCATGAAACACATGAGTTAGATGGTGTTTGGGAGAGTCAATAGATGTTTGTCAAGCACCACGGCGTTCAAGAATGAAGAAATCTTGGTTTAAGACTTGTAAGCTCATTTGTTCCTTCTCGGTTTATCATGCAATATAAGAACTTCTAGGCCAAGTAGTTAATGTTTTCATGAAACACATGATTTAGATGGTGTTTGGGAGAGTCAATAGATATTTGTCAAGCTTCCACGTTGTTTGAAGACTCAAGTTTTCATGGTTTAAGAGTTATAAACCCATTTGTTCCTTCTCGGTTTATCATGGATTATAAGAACTTCTAGGACAAGTAGTTGATGTTTTCATGAAACACATGAGTTAGATGGTGTTTGGGAGAGTCAATAGATGTTTGACAAGCTTCCACGGTGTTCAAAGACTCAAGTTTTCATGGTTTAAGAGTTATAAGCCCATTTGTTCCTTCTCGGTTTATCATGGATTACAAGAACTTCTAGGACAAGTAGTTGATGTTTTCATGAAACACATGAGTTAGATGGTGTTTGGGAGAGTCAATAGATGTTTGTCAAGCACCACGGCGTTCGAAGAATGAAGAAATCTTGGTTTAAGACTTGTAAGCTCATTTGTTCCTTCTCGGTTTATCATGCAATATAAGAACTTCTAGGCCAAGTAGTTAATGTTTTCATGAAACACATGATTTAGATGGTGTTTGGGAGAGTCAATAGATATTTGTCAAGCTTCCACGTTGTTTGAAGACTCAAGTTTTCATGGTTTATGAGTTATAAGCCCATTTGTTCCTTCTCGGTTTATCATGGATTATAAAAACTTCTAGGACAAGTAGTTGATGTTTTCATGAAACACATGAGTTAGATGGTGTTTGGGAGAGTCAATAGATGTTTGTCAAGCACCACGGCGTTCGAAGAATGAAGAAATCTTGGTTTAAGACTTGTAAGCTCATTTGTTCCTTCTCGGTTTATCATGCAATATAAGAACTTCTAGGCCAAGTAGTTAATGTTTTCATGAAACACATGATTTAGATGGTGTTTGGGAGAGTCAATAGATATTTGTCAAGCTTCCACGTTGTTTGAAGACTCAAGTTTTCATGGTTTAAGAGTTATAAACCCATTTGTTCCTTCTCGGTTTATCATGGATTATAAGAACTTCTAGGACAAGTAGCTGATGTTTTCATGAAACACATAAGTTAGATGGTGTTTGGGAGAGTCAATAGATGTTTGACAAGCTTCCACGGTGTTCAAAGACTCAAGTTTTCATGGTTTAAGAGTTATAAGCCCATTTGTTCCTTCTCGGTTTATCATGGATTACAAGAACTTCTAGGACAAGTAGTTGATGTTTTCATGAAACACATGAGTTAGATGGTGTTTGGGAGAGTCAATAGATGTTTGTCAAGCACCACGGCGTTCGAAGAATGAAGAAATCTTGGTTTAAGACTTGTAAGCTCATTTGTTCCTTCTCGGTTTATCATGCAATATAAGAACTTCTAGGCCAAGTAGTTAATGTTTTCATGAAACACATGATTTAGATGGTGTTTGGGAGAGTCAATAGATATTTGTCAAGCTTCCACGTTGTTTGAAGACTCAAGTTTTCATGGTTTAAGAGTTATAAACCCATTTGTTCCTTCTCGGTTTATCATGGATTATAAGAACTTCTAGGACAAGTAGTTGATGTTTTCATGAAACACATGAGTTAGATGGTGTTTGGGAGAGTCAATAGATGTTTGACAAGCTTCCACGGTGTTCAAAGACTCAAGTTTTCATGGTTTAAGAGTTATAAGCCCATTTGTTCCTTCTCGGTTTATCATGGATTATAAAAACTTCTAGGACAAGTAGTTGATGTTTTCATGAAACACATGAGTTAGATGGTGTTTGGGAGAGTCAATAGATGTTTGTCAAGCACCACGGCGTTCAAGAATGAAGAAATCTTGGTTTAAGACTTGTAAGCTCATTTGTTCCTTCTCGGTTTATCATGCAATATAAGAACTTCTAGGCCAAGTAGTTAATGTTTTCATGAAACACATGATTTAGATGGTGTTTGGGAGAGTCAATAGATATTTGTCAAGCTTCCACGTTGTTTGAAGACTCAAGTTTTCATGGTTTATGAGTTATAAGCCCATTTGTTCCTTCTCGGTTTATCATGGATTATAAAAACTTCTAGGACAAGTAGTTGATGTTTTCATGAAACACATGAGTTAGATGGTGTTTGGGAGAGTCAATAGATGTTTGTCAAGCACCACGGCGTTCGAAGAATGAAGAAATCTTGGTTTAAGACTTGTAAGCTCATTTGTTCCTTCTCGGTTTATCATGCAATATAAGAACTTCTAGGCCAAGTAGTTAATGTTTTCATGAAACACATGATTTAGATGGTGTTTGGGAGAGTCAATAGATATTTGTCAAGCTTCCACGTTGTTTGAAGACTCAAGTTTTCATGGTTTAAGAGTTATAAACTCATTTGTTCCTTCTCGGTTTATCATGGATTATAAGAACTTCTAGGACAAGTAGCTGATGTTTTCATGAAACACATAAGTTAGATGGTGTTTGGGAGAGTCAATAGATGTTTGACAAGCTTCCACGGTGTTCAAAGACTCAAGTTTTCATGGTTTAAGAGTTATAAGCCCATTTGTTCCTTCTCGGTTTATCATGGATTACAAGAACTTCTAGGACAAGTAGTTGATGTTTTCATGAAACACATGAGTTAGATGGTGTTTGGGAGAGTCAATAGATGTTTGTCAAGCACCACGGCGTTCGAAGAATGAAGAAATCTTGGTTTAAGACTTGTAAGCTCATTTGTTCCTTCTCGGTTTATCATGCAATATAAGAACTTCTAGGCCAAGTAGTTAATGTTTTCATGAAACACATGATTTAGATGGTGTTTGGGAGAGTCAATAGATATTTGTCAAGCTTCCACGTTGTTTGAAGACTCAAGTTTTCATGGTTTAAGAGTTATAAACCCATTTGTTCCTTCTCGGTTTATCATGGATTATAAGAACTTCTAGGACAAGTAGTTGATGTTTTCATGAAACACATGAGTTAGATGGTGTTTGGGAGAGTCAATAGATGTTTGACAAGCTTCCACGGTGTTCAAAGACTCAAGTTTTCATTGTTTAAGAGTTATAAGCCCATTTGTTCCTTCTCGGTTTATCATGGATTATAAAAACTTCTTGGACAAGTAGTTGATGTTTTCATGAAACACATGAGTTAGATGGTGTTTGGGAGAGTCAATAGATGTTTGTCAAGCACCACGGCGTTCGAAGAATGAAGAAATCTTGGTTTAAGATTTGTAAGCTCATTTGTTCCTTCTCGATTTATCATGCAATATAAGAACTTCTAGGCCAAGTAGTTAATGTTTTCATGAAACACATGATTTAGATGGTGTTTGGGAGAGTCAATAGATATTTGTCAAGCTTCCACGTTGTTTGAAGACTCAAGTTTTCATGGTTTAAGAGTTATAAACCCATTTGTTCCTTCTCGGTTTATCATGGATTATAAGAACTTCTAGGACAAGTAGTTGATGTTTTCATGAAACACATGAGTTAGATGGTGTTTGGGAGAGTCAATAGATGTTTGACAAGCTTCCACGGTGTTCAAAGACTCAAGTTTTCATGGTTTAAGAGTTATAAGCCCATTTGTTCCTTCTCGGTTTATCATGGATTATAAAAACTTCTAGGACAAGTAGTTGATGTTTTCATGAAACACATGAGTTAGATGGTGTTTGGGAGAGTCAATAGATGTTTGTCAAGCACCACGGCGTTCAAGAATGAAGAAATCTTGGTTTAAGACTTGTAAGCTCATTTGTTCCTTCTCGGTTTATCATGCAATATAAGAACTTCTAGGCCAAGTAGTTAATGTTTTCATGAAACACATGATTTAGATGGTGTTTGGGAGAGTCAATAGATATTTGTCAAGCTTCCACGTTGTTTGAAGACTCAAGTTTTCATGGTTTATGAGTTATAAGCCCATTTGTTCCTTCTCGGTTTATCATGGATTATAAAAACTTCTAGGACAAGTAGTTGATGTTTTCATGAAACACATGAGTTAGATGGTGTTTGGGAGAGTCAATAGATGTTTGTCAAGCACCACGGCGTTCAAGAATGAAGAAATCTTGGTTTAAGACTTGTAAGCTCATTTGTTCCTTCTCGGTTTATCATGCAATATAAGAACTTCTAGGCCAAGTAGTTAATGTTTTCATGAAACACATGATTTAGATGGTGTTTGGGAGAGTCAATAGATATTTGTCAAGCTTCCACGTTGTTTGAAGACTCAAGTTTTCATGGTTTAAGAGTTATAAACCCATTTGTTCCTTCTCGGTTTATCATGGATTATAAGAACTTCTAGGACAAGTAGCTGATGTTTTCATGAAACACATAAGTTAGATGGTGTTTGGGAGAGTCAATAGATGTTTGACAAGCTTCCACGGTGTTCAAAGACTCAAGTTTTCATGGTTTAAGAGTTATAAGCCCATTTGTTCCTTCTCGGTTTATCATGGATTACAAGAACTTCTAGGACAAGTAGTTGATGTTTTCATGAAACACATGAGTTAGATGGTGTTTGGGAGAGTCAATAGATGTTTGTCAAGCACCACGGCGTTACAAGAATGAAGAAATCTTGGTTTAAGACTTGTAAGCTCATTTGTTCCTTCTCGGTTTATCATGCAATATAAGAACTTCTAGGCCAAGTAGTTAATGTTTTCATCAAACACATGATTTAGATGGTGTTTGGGAGAGTCAATAGATATTTGTCAAGCTTCCACGTTGTTTGAAGACTCAAGTTTTCATGGTTTAAGAGTTATAAACCCATTTGTTCCTTCTCGGTTTATCATGGATTATAAGAACTTCTAGGACAAGTAGTTGATGTTTTCATGAAACACATGAGTTAGATGGTGTTTGGGAGAGTCAATAGATGTTTGACAAGCTTCCACGGTGTTCAAAGACTCAAGTTTTCATGGTTTAAGAGTTATAAGCCCATTTGTTCCTTCTCGGTTTATCATGGATTATAAAAACTTCTAGGACAAGTAGTTGATGTTTTCATGAAACACATGAGTTAGATGGTGTTTGGGAGAGTCAATAGATGTTTGTCAAGCACCACGGCGTTCGAAGAATGAAGAAATCTTGGTTTAAGACTTGTAAGCTCATTTGTTCCTTCTCGGTTTATCATGCAATATAAGAACTTCTAGGCCAAGTAGTTAATGTTTTCATGAAACACATGATTTAGATGGTGTTTGGGAGAGTCAATAGATATTTGTCAAGCTTCCACGTTGTTTGAAGACTCAAGTTTTCATGGTTTATGAGTTATAAGCCCATTTGTTCCTTCTCGGTTTATCATGGATTATAAAAACTTCTAGGACAAGTAGTTGATGTTTTCATGAAACACATGAGTTAGATGGTGTTTGGGAGAGTCAATAGATGTTTGTCAAGCACCACGGCGTTCAAGAATGAAGAAATCTTGGTTTAAGACTTGTAAGCTCATTTGTTCCTTCTCGGTTTATCATGCAATATAAGAACTTCTAGGCCAAGTAGTTAATGTTTTCATGAAACACATGATTTAGATGGTGTTTGGGAGAGTCAATAGATATTTGTCAAGCTTCCACGTTGTTTGAAGACTCAAGTTTTCATGGTTTAAGAGTTATAAACCCATTTGTTCCTTCTCGGTTTATCATGGATTATAAGAACTTCTAGGACAAGTAGCTGATGTTTTCATGAAACACATAAGTTAGATGGTGTTTGGGAGAGTCAATAGATGTTTGACAAGCTTCCACGGTGTTCAAAGACTCAAGTTTTCATGGTTTAAGAGTTATAAGCCCATTTGTTCCTTCTCGGTTTATCATGGATTACAAGAACTTCTAGGACAAGTAGTTGATGTTTTCATGAAACACATGAGTTAGATGGTGTTTGGGAGAGTCAATAGATGTTTGTCAAGCACCACGGCGTTCAAGAATGAAGAAATCTTGGTTTAAGACTTGTAAGCTCATTTGTTCCTTCTCGGTTTATCATGCAATATAAGAACTTCTAGGCCAAGTAGTTAATGTTTTCATGAAACACATGATTTAGATGGTGTTTGGGAGAGTCAATAGATATTTGTCAAGCTTCCACGTTGTTTGAAGACTCAAGTTTTCATGGTTTAAGAGTTATAAACCCATTTGTTCCTTCTCGGTTTATCATGGATTATAAGAACTTCTAGGACAAGTAGTTGATGTTTTCATGAAACACATGAGTTAGATGGTGTTTGGGAGAGTCAATAGATGTTTGACAAGCTTCCACGGTGTTCAAAGACTCAAGTTTTCATGGTTTAAGAGTTATAAGCCCATTTGTTCCTTCTCGGTTTATCATGGATTATAAAAACTTCTAGGACAAGTAGTTGATGTTTTCATGAAACACATGAGTTAGATGGTGTTTGGGAGAGTCAATAGATGTTTGTCAAGCACCACGGCGTTCAAGAATGAAGAAATCTTGGTTTAAGACTTGTAAGCTCATTTGTTCCTTCTCGGTTTATCATGCAATATAAGAACTTCTAGGCCAAGTAGTTAATGTTTTCATGAAACACATGATTTAGATGGTGTTTGGGAGAGTCAATAGATATTTGTCAAGCTTCCACGTTGTTTGAAGACTCAAGTTTTCATGGTTTATGAGTTATAAGCCCATTTGTTCCTTCTCGGTTTATCATGGATTATAAAAACTTCTAGGACAAGTAGTTGATGTTTTCATGAAACACATGAGTTAGATGGTGTTTGGGAGAGTCAATAGATGTTTGTCAAGCACCACGGCGTTCAAGAATGAAGAAATCTTGGTTTAAGACTTGTAAGCTCATTTGTTCCTTCTCGGTTTATCATGCAATATAAGAACTTCTAGGCCAAGTAGTTAATGTTTTCATGAAACACATGATTTAGATGGTGTTTGGGAGAGTCAATAGATATTTGTCAAGCTTCCACGTTGTTTGAAGACTCAAGTTTTCATGGTTTAAGAGTTATAAACTCATTTGTTCCTTCTCGGTTTATCATGGATTATAAGAACTTCTAGGACAAGTAGCTGATGTTTTCATGAAACACATAAGTTAGATGGTGTTTGGGAGAGTCAATAGATGTTTGACAAGCTTCCACGGTGTTCAAAGACTCAAGTTTTCATGGTTTAAGAGTTATAAGCCCATTTGTTCCTTCTCGGTTTATCATGGATTACAAGAACTTCTAGGACAAGTAGTTGATGTTTTCATGAAACACATGAGTTAGATGGTGTTTGGGAGAGTCAATAGATGTTTGTCAAGCACCACGGCGTTCGAAGAATGAAGAAATCTTGGTTTAAGACTTGTAAGCTCATTTGTTCCTTCTCGGTTTATCATGCAATATAAGAACTTCTAGGCCAAGTAGTTAATGTTTTCATGAAACACATGATTTAGATGGTGTTTGGGAGAGTCAATAGATATTTGTCAAGCTTCCACGTTGTTTGAAGACTCAAGTTTTCATGGTTTAAGAGTTATAAACCCATTTGTTCCTTCTCGGTTTATCATGGATTATAAGAACTTCTAGGACAAGTAGTTGATGTTTTCATGAAACACATGAGTTAGATGGTGTTTGGGAGAGTCAATAGATGTTTGACAAGCTTCCACGGTGTTCAAAGACTCAAGTTTTCATTGTTTAAGAGTTATAAGCCCATTTGTTCCTTCTCGGTTTATCATGGATTATAAAAACTTCTTGGACAAGTAGTTGATGTTTTCATGAAACACATGAGTTAGATGGTGTTTGGGAGAGTCAATAGATGTTTGTCAAGCACCACGGCGTTCGAAGAATGAAGAAATCTTGGTTTAAGACTTGTAAGCTCATTTGTTCCTTCTCGGTTTATCATGCAATATAAGAACTTCTAGGCCAAGTAGTTAATGTTTTCATGAAACACATGATTTAGATGGTGTTTAGGAGAGTCAATAGATATTTGTCAAGCTTCCACGTTGTTTGAAGACTCAAGTTTTCATGGTTTAAGAGTTATAAACCCATTTGTTCCTTCTCGGTTTATCATGGATTATAAGAACTTCTAGGACAAGTAGTTGATGTTTTCATGAAACACATGAGTTAGATGGTGTTTGGGAGAGTCAATAGATGTTTGACAAGCTTCCACGGTGTTCAAAGACTCAAGTTTTCATGGTTTAAGAGTTATAAGCCCATTTGTTCCTTCTCGGTTTATCATGGATTATAAAAACTTCTAGGACAAGTAGTTGATGTTTTCATGAAACACATGAGTTAGATGGTGTTTGGGAGAGTCAATAGATGTTTGTCAAGCACCACGGCGTTCAAGAATGAAGAAATCTTGGTTTAAGACTTGTAAGCTCATTTGTTCCTTCTCGGTTTATCATGCAATATAAGAACTTCTAGGCCAAGTAGTTAATGTTTTCATGAAACACATGATTTAGATGGTGTTTGGGAGAGTCAATAGATATTTGTCAAGCTTCCACGTTGTTTGAAGACTCAAGTTTTCATGGTTTATGAGTTATAAGCCCATTTGTTCCTTCTCGGTTTATCATGGATTATAAAAACTTCTAGGACAAGTAGTTGATGTTTTCATGAAACACATGAGTTAGATGGTGTTTGGGAGAGTCAATAGATGTTTGTCAAGCACCACGGCGTTCAAGAATGAAGAAATCTTGGTTTAAGACTTGTAAGCTCATTTGTTCCTTCTCGGTTTATCATGCAATATAAGAACTTCTAGGCCAAGTAGTTAATGTTTTCATGAAACACATGATTTAGATGGTGTTTGGGAGAGTCAATAGATATTTGTCAAGCTTCCACGTTGTTTGAAGACTCAAGTTTTCATGGTTTAAGAGTTATAAACTCATTTGTTCCTTCTCGGTTTATCATGGATTATAAGAACTTCTAGGACAAGTAGCTGATGTTTTCATGAAACACATAAGTTAGATGGTGTTTGGGAGAGTCAATAGATGTTTGACAAGCTTCCACGGTGTTCAAAGACTCAAGTTTTCATGGTTTAAGAGTTATAAGCCCATTTGTTCCTTCTCGGTTTATCATGGATTACAAGAACTTCTAGGACAAGTAGTTGATGTTTTCATGAAACACATGAGTTAGATGGTGTTTGGGAGAGTCAATAGATGTTTGTCAAGCACCACGGCGTTCGAAGAATGAAGAAATCTTGGTTTAAGACTTGTAAGCTCATTTGTTCCTTCTCGGTTTATCATGCAATATAAGAACTTCTAGGCCAAGTAGTTAATGTTTTCATGAAACACATGATTTAGATGGTGTTTGGGAGAGTCAATAGATATTTGTCAAGCTTCCACGTTGTTTGAAGACTCAAGTTTTCATGGTTTAAGAGTTATAAACCCATTTGTTCCTTCTCGGTTTATCATGGATTATAAGAACTTCTAGGACAAGTAGTTGATGTTTTCATGAAACACATGAGTTAGATGGTGTTTGGGAGAGTCAATAGATGTTTGACAAGCTTCCACGGTGTTCAAAGACTCAAGTTTTCATTGTTTAAGAGTTATAAGCCCATTTGTTCCTTCTCGGTTTATCATGGATTATAAAAACTTCTTGGACAAGTAGTTGATGTTTTCATGAAACACATGAGTTAGATGGTGTTTGGGAGAGTCAATAGATGTTTGTCAAGCACCACGGCGTTCGAAGAATGAAGAAATCTTGGTTTAAGACTTGTAAGCTCATTTGTTCCTTCTCGGTTTATCATGCAATATAAGAACTTCTAGGCCAAGTAGTTAATGTTTTCATGAAACACATGATTTAGATGGTGTTTAGGAGAGTCAATAGATATTTGTCAAGCTTCCACGTTGTTTGAAGACTCAAGTTTTCATGGTTTAAGAGTTATAAACCCATTTGTTCCTTCTCGGTTTATCATGGATTATAAGAACTTCTAGGACAAGTAGTTGATGTTTTCATGAAACACATGAGTTAGATGGTGTTTGGGAGAGTCAATAGATGTTTGACAAGCTTCCACGGTGTTCAAAGACTCAAGTTTTCATGGTTTAAGAGTTATAAGCCCATTTGTTCCTTCTCGGTTTATCATGGATTATAAAAACTTCTAGGACAAGTAGTTGATGTTTTCATGAAACACATGAGTTAGATGGTGTTTGGGAGAGTCAATAGATGTTTGTCAAGCACCACGGCGTTCAAGAATGAAGAAATCTTGGTTTAAGACTTGTAAGCTCATTTGTTCCTTCTCGGTTTATCATGCAATATAAGAACTTCTAGGCCAAGTAGTTAATGTTTTCATGAAACACATGATTTAGATGGTGTTTGGGAGAGTCAATAGATATTTGTCAAGCTTCCACGTTGTTTGAAGACTCAAGTTTTCATGGTTTATGAGTTATAAGCCCATTTGTTCCTTCTCGGTTTATCATGGATTATAAAAACTTCTAGGACAAGTAGTTGATGTTTTCATGAAACACATGAGTTAGATGGTGTTTGGGAGAGTCAATAGATGTTTGTCAAGCACCACGGCGTTCGAAGAATGAAGAAATCTTGGTTTAAGACTTGTAAGCTCATTTGTTCCTTCTCGGTTTATCATGCAATATAAGAACTTCAAGGCCAAGTAGTTAATGTTTTCATGAAACACATGATTTAGATGGTGTTTGGGAGAGTCAATAGATATTTGTCAAGCTTCCACGTTGTTTGAAGACTCAAGTTTTCATGGTTTAAGAGTTATAAACCCATTTGTTCCTTCTCGGTTTATCATGGATTATAAGAACTTCTAGGACAAGTAGCTGATGTTTTCATGAAACACATAAGTTAGATGGTGTTTGGGAGAGTCAATAGATGTTTGACAAGCTTCCACGGTGTTCAAAGACTCAAGTTTTCATGGTTTAAGAGTTATAAGCCCATTTGTTCCTTCTCGGTTTATCATGGATTACAAGAACTTCTAGGACAAGTAGTTGATGTTTTCATGAAACACATGAGTTAGATGGTGTTTGGGAGAGTCAATAGATGTTTGTCAAGCACCACGGCTTTAGAAGAATGAAGAAATCTTGGTTTAAGACTTGTAAGCTCATTTGTTCCTTCTCGGTTTATCATGCAATATAAGAACTTCTAGGCCAAGTAGTTAATGTTTTCATGAAACACATGATTTAGATGGTGTTTGGGAGAGTCAATAGATATTTGTCAAGCTTCCACGTTGTTTGAAGACTCAAGTTTTCATGGTTTAAGAGTTATAAACCCATTTGTTCCTTCTCGGTTTATCATGGATTATAAGAACTTCTAGGACAAGTAGTTGATGTTTTCATGAAACACATGAGTTAGATGGTGTTTGGGAGAGTCAATAGATGTTTGACAAGCTTCCACGGTGTTCAAAGACTCAAGTTTTCATGGTTTAAGAGTTATAAGCCCATTTGTTCCTTCTCGGTTTATCATGGATTATAAAAACTTCTAGGACAAGTAGTTGATGTTTTCATGAAACACATGAGTTAGATGGTGTTTGGGAGAGTCAATAGATGTTTGTCAAGCACCACGGCGTTCAAGAATGAAGAAATCTTGGTTTAAGACTTGTAAGCTCATTTGTTCCTTCTCGGTTTATCATGCAATATAAGAACTTCTAGGCCAAGTAGTTAATGTTTTCATGAAACACATGATTTAGATGGTGTTTGGGAGAGTCAATAGATATTTGTCAAGCTTCCACGTTGTTTGAAGACTCAAGTTTTCATGGTTTATGAGTTATAAGCCCATTTGTTCCTTCTCGGTTTATCATGGATTATAAAAACTTCTAGGACAAGTAGTTGATGTTTTCATGAAACACATGAGTTAGATGGTGTTTGGGAGAGTCAATAGATGTTTGTCAAGCACCACGGCGTTCGAAGAATGAAGAAATCTTGGTTTAAGACTTGTAAGCTCATTTGTTCCTTCTCGGTTTATCATGCAATATAAGAACTTCTAGGCCAAGTAGTTAATGTTTTCATGAAACACATGATTTAGATGGTGTTTGGGAGAGTCAATAGATATTTGTCAAGCTTCCACGTTGTTTGAAGACTCAAGTTTTCATGGTTTAAGAGTTATAAACTCATTTGTTCCTTCTCGGTTTATCATGGATTATAAGAACTTCTAGGACAAGTAGCTGATGTTTTCATGAAACACATAAGTTAGATGGTGTTTGGGAGAGTCAATAGATGTTTGACAAGCTTCCACGGTGTTCAAAGACTCAAGTTTTCATGGTTTAAGAGTTATAAGCCCATTTGTTCCTTCTCGGTTTATCATGGATTACAAGAACTTCTAGGACAAGTAGTTGATGTTTTCATGAAACACATGAGTTAGATGGTGTTTGGGAGAGTCAATAGATGTTTGTCAAGCACCACGGCGTTACAAGAATGAAGAAATCTTGGTTTAAGACTTGTAAGCTCATTTGTTCCTTCTCGGTTTATCATGCAATATAAGAACTTCTAGGCCAAGTAGTTAATGTTTTCATGAAACACATGATTTAGATGGTGTTTGGGAGAGTCAATAGATATTTGTCAAGCTTCCACGTTGTTTGAAGAATCAAGTTTTCATGGTTTAAGAGTTATAAACCCATTTGTTCCTTCTCGGTTTATCATGGATTATAAGAACTTCTAGGACAAGTAGTTGATGTTTTCATGAAACACATGAGTTAGATGGTGTTTGGGAGAGTCAATAGATGTTTGACAAGCTTCCACGGTGTTCAAAGACTCAAGTTTTCATTGTTTAAGAGTTATAAGCCCATTTGTTCCTTCTCGGTTTATCATGGATTATAAAAACTTCTTGGACAAGTAGTTGATGTTTTCATGAAACACATGAGTTAGATGGTGTTTGGGAGAGTCAATAGATGTTTGTCAAGCACCACGGCGTTCGAAGAATGAAGAAATCTTGGTTTAAGACTTGTAAGCTCATTTGTTCCTTCTCGGTTTATCATGCAATATAAGAACTTCTAGGCCAAGTAGTTAATGTTTTCATGAAACACATGATTTAGATGGTGTTTGGGAGAGTCAATAGATATTTGTCAAGCATCCACGTTGTTTGAAGACTCAAGTTTTCATGGTTTAAGAGTTATAAACCCATTTGTTCCTTCTCGGTTTATCATGGATTATAAGAACTTCTAGGACAAGTAGTAGATGTTTTCATGAAACACATAAGTTAGATGGTGTTTGGGAGAGTCAATAGATGTTTGACAAGCTTCCACGGTGTTCAAAGACTCAAGTTTTCATGGTTTAAAAGTTATAAGCCCATTTGTTCCTTCTCGGTTTATCATGGATTATAAAAACTTCTAGGACAAGTAGTTGATGTTTTCATGAAGCACATGAGTTAGATGGTGTTTGGGAGAGTCAATAGATGTTTGTCAAGCACCACGGCGTTCGAAGAATGAAGAAATCTTGGTTTAAGACTTGTAAGCTCATTTGTTCCTTCTCGGTTTATCATGCAATATAAGAACTTCTAGGCCAAGTATTTAATGTTTTCATGAAACACATGATTTAGATGGTGTTTGGGAGAGTCAATAGATATTTGTCAAGCTTCCACGTTGTTTGAAGACTCAAGTTTTCATGTTTTATGAGTTATAAGCCCATTTGTTCCTTCTCGGTTTATCATGGATTATAAAAACTTCTAGGACAAGTAGTTGATGTTTTCATGAAACACATGAGTTAGATGGTGTTTGGGAGAGTCAATAGATGTTTGTCAAGCACCACGGCGTTCGAAGAATGAAGAAATGTTGGTTTAAGACTTGTAAGCTCATTTGTTCCTTCTCGGTTTATCATGCAATATAAGAACTTCTAGGCCAAGTAGTTAATGTTTTCATGAAACACATGATTTAGATGGTGTTTGGGAGAGTCAATAGGTATTTGTCAAGCTTCCACGTTGTTTGAAGACTCAAGTTTTCATGGTTTAAGAGTTATAAACCCATTTGTTCCTTCTCGGTTTATCATGGATTATAAGAACTTCTAGGACAAGTAGTTGATGTTTTCATGAAACACATAAGTTAGATGGTGTTTGGGAGAGTCAATAGATGTTTGACAAGCTTCCACGGTGTTCAAAGACTCAAGTTTTCATGGTTTAAGAGTTATAAGCCCATTTGTTCCTTCTCGGTTTATCATGGATTATAAAAACTTCTAGGACAAGTAGTTGATGTTTTCATGAAACACATGAGTTAGATGGTGTTTGGGAGAGTCAATAGATGTTTGTCAAGCACCACGGCGTTCTAAGAATGAAGAAATCTTGGTTTAAGACTTGTAAGCTCATTTGTTCCTTCTCGGTTTATCATGCAATATAAGAACTTCTAGGCCAAGTATTTAATGTTTTCATGAAACACATGATTTAGATGGTGTTTGGGAGAGTCAATAGATATTTGTCAAGCTTCCACGTTGTTTGAAGACTCAAGTTTTCATGGTTTATGAGTTATAAGCCCATTTGTTCCTTCTCGGTTTATCATGGATTATAAAAACTTCTAGGACAAGTAGTTGATGTTTTCATGAAACACATGAGTTAGATGGTGTTTGGGAGAGTCAATAGATGTTTGTCAAGCACCACGGCGTTCAAGAATGAAGAAATCTTGGTTTAAGACTTGTAAGCTCATTTGTTCCTTCTCGGTTTATCATGCAATATAAGAACTTCTAGGCCAAGTAGTTAATGTTTTCATGAAACACATGATTTAGATGGTGTTTGGGAGAGTCAATAGATATTTGTCAAGCTTCCACGTTGTTTGAAGACTCAAGTTTTCATGGTTTATGAGTTATAAGCCCATTTGTTCCTTCTCGGTTTATCATGGATTATAAAAACTTCTAGGACAAGTAGTTGATGTTTTCATGAAACACATGAGTTAGATGGTGTTTGGGAGAGTCAATAGATGTTTGTCAAGCACCACGGCGTTCGAAGAATGAAGAAATCTTGGTTTAAGACTTGTAAGCTCATTTGTTCCTTCTCGGTTTATCATGCAATATAAGAACTTCTAGGCCAAGTAGTTAATGTTTTCATGAAACACATGATTTAGATGGTGTTTGGGAGAGTCAATAGATATTTGTCAAGCTTCCACGTTGTTTGAAGACTCAAGTTTTCATGGTTTAAGAGTTATAAACTCATTTGTTCCTTCTCGGTTTATCATGGATTATAAGAACTTCTAGGACAAGTAGCTGATGTTTTCATGAAACACATAAGTTAGATGGTGTTTGGGAGAGTCAATAGATGTTTGACAAGCTTCCACGGTGTTCAAAGACTCAAGTTTTCATGGTTTAAGAGTTATAAGCCCATTTGTTCCTACTCGGTTTATCATGGATTACAAGAACTTCTAGGACAAGTAGTTGATGTTTTCATGAAACACATGAGTTAGATGGTGTTTGGGAGAGTCAATAGATGTTTGTCAAGCACCACGGCGTTCAAGAATGAAGAAATCTTGGTTTAAGACTTGTAAGCTCATTTGTTCCTTCTCGGTTTATCATGCAATATAAGAACTTCTAGGCCAAGTAGTTAATGTTTTCATGAAACACATGATTTAGATGGTGTTTGGGAGAGTCAATAGATATTTGTCAAGCTTCCACGTTGTTTGAAGACTCAAGTTTTCATGGTTTAAGAGTTATAAACCCATTTGTTCCTTCTCGGTTTATCATGGATTATAAGAACTTCTAGGACAAGTAGTTGATGTTTTCATGAAACACATGAGTTAGATGGTGTTTGGGAGAGTCAATAGATGTTTGACAAGCTTCCACGGTGTTCAAAGACTCAAGTTTTCATGGTTTAAGAGTTATAAGCCCATTTGTTCCTTCTCGGTTTATCATGGATTATAAAAACTTCTAGGACAAGTAGTTGATGTTTTCATGAAACACATGAGTTAGATGGTGTTTGGGAGAGTCAATAGATGTTTGTCAAGCACCACGGCGTTCAAGAATGAAGAAATCTTGGTTTAAGACTTGTAAGCTCATTTGTTCCTTCTCGGTTTATCATGCAATATAAGAACTTCTAGGCCAAGTAGTTAATGTTTTCATGAAACACATGATTTAGATGGTGTTTGGGAGAGTCAATAGATATTTGTCAAGCTTCCACGTTGTTTGAAGACTCAAGTTTTCATGGTTTAAGAGTTATAAACCCATTTGTTCCTTCTCGGTTTATCATGGATTATAAGAACTTCTAGGACAAGTAGTTGATGTTTTCATGAAACACATAAGTTAGATGGTGTTTGGGAGAGTCAATAGATGTTTGACAAGCTTCCACGGTGTTCAAAGACTCAAGTTTTCATGGTTTAAGAGTTATAAGCCCATTTGTTCCTTCTCGGTTTATCATGGATTATAAAAACTTCTAGGACAAGTAGTTGATGTTTTCATGAAACACATGAGTTAGATGGTGTTTGGGAGAGTCAATAGATGTTTGTCAAGCACCACGGCGTTCAAGAATGAAGAAATCTTGGTTTAAGACTTGTAAGCTCATTTGTTCCTTCTCGGTTTATCATGCAATATAAGAACTTCTAGGCCAAGTATTTAATGTTTTCATGAAACACATGATTTAGATGGTGTTTGGGAGAGTCAATAGATATTTGTCAAGCTTCCACGTTGTTTGAAGACTCAAGTTTTCATGGTTTATGAGTTATAAGCCCATTTGTTCCTTCTCGGTTTATCATGGATTATAAAAACTTCTAGGACAAGTAGTTGATGTTTTCATGAAACACATGAGTTAGATGGTGTTTGGGAGAGTCAATAGATGTTTGTCAAGCACCACGGCGTTCAAGAATGAAGAAATCTTGGTTTAAGACTTGTAAGCTCATTTGTTCCTTCTCGGTTTATCATGCAATATAAGAACTTCTAGGCCAAGTAGTTAATGTTTTCATGAAACACATGATTTAGATGGTGTTTGGGAGAGTCAATAGATATTTGTCAAGCTTCCACGTTGTTTGAAGACTCAAGTTTTCATGGTTTAAGAGTTATAAACTCATTTGTTCCTTCTCGGTTTATCATGGATTATAAGAACTTCTAGGACAAGTAGTCGATGTTTTCATGAAACACATAAGTTAGATGGTGTTTGGGAGAGTCAATAGATGTTTGACAAGCTTCCACGGTGTTCAAAGACTCAAGTTTTCATGGTTTAAGAGTTATAAGCCCATTTGTTCCTACTCGGTTTATCATGGATTACAAGAACTTCTAGGACAAGTAGTTGATGTTTTCATGAAACACATGAGTTAGATGGTGTTTGGGAGAGTCAATAGATGTTTGTCAAGCACCACGGCGTTCAAGAATGAAGAAATCTTGGTTTAAGACTTGTAAGCTCATTTGTTCCTTCTCGGTTTATCATGCAATATAAGAACTTCTAGGCCAAGTAGTTAATGTTTTCATGAAACACATGATTTAGATGGTGTTTGGGAGAGTCAATAGATATTTGTCAAGCTTCCACGTTGTTTGAAGACTCAAGTTTTCATGGTTTAAGAGTTATAAACCCATTTGTTCCTTCTCGGTTTATCATGGATTATAAGAACTTCTAGGACAAGTAGTTGATGTTTTCATGAAACACATGAGTTAGATGGTGTTTGGGAGAGTCAATAGATGTTTGACAAGCTTCCACGGTGTTCAAAGACTCAAGTTTTCATGGTTTAAGAGTTATAAGCCCATTTGTTCCTTCTCGGTTTATCATGGATTATAAAAACTTCTAGGACAAGTAGTTGATGTTTTCTTGAAACACATGAGTTAGATAGTGTTTGGGAGAGTCAATAGATGTTTGTCAAGCACCACGGCGTTCGAAGAATGAAGAAATCTTGGTTTAAGACTTGTAAGCTCATTTGTTCCTTCTCGGTTTATCATGCAATATAAGAACTTCTAGGCCAAGTAGTTAATGTTTTCATGAAACACATGATTTAGATGGTGTTTGGGAGAGTCAATAGATATTTGTCAAGCTTCCACGTTGTTTGAAGACTCAAGTTTTCATGGTTTAAGAGTTATAAACCCATTTGTTCCTTCTCGGCTTATCATGGATTATAAGAACTTCTAGGACAAGTAGTTGATGTTTTCATGAAACACATAAGTTAGATGGTGTTTGGGAGAGTCAATAGATGTTTGACAAGCTTCCACGGTGTTCAAAGACTCAAGTTTTCATGGTTTAAGAGTTATAAGCCCATTTGTTCCTTCTCGGTTTATCATGGATTATAAAAACTTCTAGGACAAGTAGTTGATGTTTTCATGAAACACATGAGTTAGATGGTGTTTGGGAGAGTCAATAGATGTTTGTCAAGCACCACGGCGTTCGAAGAATGAAGAAATCTTGGTTTAAGACTTGTAAGCTCATTTGTTCCTTCTCGGTTTATCATGCAATATAAGAACTTCTAGGCCAAGTAGTTAATGTTTTCATGAAACACATGATTTAGATGGTGTTTGGGAGAGTCAATAGATATTTGTCAAGCTTCCACGTTGTTTGAAGACTCAAGTTTTCATGGTTTATGAGTTATAAGCCCATTTGTTCCTTCTCGGTTTATCATGGATTATAAAAACTTCTAGGACAAGTAGTTGATGTTTTCATGAAACACATGAGTTAGATGGTGTTTGGGAGAGTCAATAGATGTTTGTCAAGCACCACGGCGTTCAAGAATGAAGAAATCTTGGTTTAAGACTTGTAAGCTCATTTGTTCCTTCTCGGTTTATCATGCAATATAAGAACTTCTAGGCCAAGTAGTTAATGTTTTCATGAAACACATGATTTAGATGGTGTTTGGGAGAGTCAATAGATATTTGTCAAGCTTCCACGTTGTTTGAAGACTCAAGTTTTCATGGTTTAAGAGTTATAAACTCATTTGTTCCTTCTCGGTTTATCATGGATTATAAGAACTTCTAGGACAAGTAGCTGATGTTTTCATGAAACACATAAGTTAGATGGTGTTTGGGAGAGTCAATAGATGTTTGACAAGCTTCCACGGTGTTCAAAGACTCAAGTTTTCATGGTTTAAGAGTTATAAGCCCATTTGTTCCTTCTCGGTTTATCATGGATTACAAGAACTTCTAGGACAAGTAGTTGATGTTTTCATGAAACACATGAGTTAGATGGTGTTTGGGAGAGTCAATAGATGTTTGTCAAGCACCACGGCGTTCGAAGAATGAAGAAATCTTGGTTTAAGACTTGTAAGCTCAATTGTTCCTTCTCGGTTTATCATGCAATATAAGAACTTCTAGGCCAAGTAGTTAATGTTTTCATGAAACACATGATTTAGATGGTGTTTGGGAGAGTCAATAGATATTTGTCAAGCTTCCACGTTGTTTGAAGACTCAAGTTTTCATGGTTTAAGAGTTATAAACCCATTTGTTCCTTCTCGGTTTATCATGGATTATAAGAACTTCTGGGACAAGTAGTTGATGTTTTCATGAAACACATGAGTTAGATGGTGTTTGGGAGAGTCAATAGATGTTTGTCAAGCACCACGGCGTTCGAAGAATGAAGAAATCTTGGTTTAAGACTTGTAAGCTCATTTGTTCCTTCTCGGTTTATCATGCAATATAAGAACTTCTAGGCCAAGTAGTTAATGTTTTCATGAAACACATGATTTAGATGGTGTTTGGGAGAGTCAATAGATATTTGTCAAGCTTCCACGTTGTTTGAAGACTCAAGTTTTCATGGTTTAAGAGTTATAAACTCATTTGTTCCTTCTCGGTTTATCATGGATTATAAGAACTTCTAGGACAAGTAGCTGATGTTTTCATGAAACACATAAGTTAGATGGTGTTTGGGAGAGTCAATAGATGTTTGACAAGCTTCCACGGTGTTCAAAGACTCAAGTTTTCATGGTTTAAGAGTTATAAGCCCATTTGTTCCTTCTCGGTTTATCATGGATTACAAGAACTTCTAGGACAAGTAGTTGATGTTTTCATGAAACACATGAGTTAGATGGTGTTTGGGAGAGTCAATAGATGTTTGTCAAGCACCACGGCGTTCGAAGAATGAAGAAATCTTGGTTTAAGACTTGTAAGCTCAATTGTTCCTTCTCGGTTTATCATGCAATATAAGAACTTCTAGGCCAAGTAGTTAATGTTTTCATGAAACACATGATTTAGATGGTGTTTGGGAGAGTCAATAGATATTTGTCAAGCTTCCACGTTGTTTGAAGACTCAAGTTTTCATGGTTTAAGAGTTATAAACCCATTTGTTCCTTCTCGGTTTATCATGGATTATAAGAACTTCTGGGACAAGTAGTTGATGTTTTCATGAAACACATGAGTTAGATGGTGTTTGGGAGAGTCAATAGATGTTTGACAAGCTTCCACGGTGTTCAAAGACTCAAGTTTTCATGGTTTAAGAGTTATAAGCCCATTTGTTCCTTCTCGGTTTATCATGGATTATAAAAACTTCTAGGACAAGTAGTTGATGTTTTCATGAAACACATGAGTTAGATGGTGTTTGGGAGAGTCAATAGATGTTTGTCAAGCACCACGGCGTTCAAGAATGAAGAAATCTTGGTTTAAGACTTGTAAGCTCATTTGTTCCTTCTCGGTTTATCATGCAATATAAGAACTTCTAGGCCAAGTAGTTAATGTTTTCATGAAACACATGATTTAGATGGTGTTTGGGAGAGTCAATAGATATTTGTCAAGCTTCCACGTTGTTTGAAGACTCAAGTTTTCATGGTTTATGAGTTATAAGCCCATTTGTTCCTTCTCGGTTTATCATGGATTATAAAAACTTCTAGGACAAGTAGTTGATGTTTTCATGAAACACATGAGTTAGATGGTGTTTGGGAGAGTCAATAGATGTTTGTCAAGCACCACGGCGTTCAAGAATGAAGAAATCTTGGTTTAAGACTTGTAAGCTCATTTGTTCCTTCTCGGTTTATCATGCAATATAAGAACTTCTAGGCCAAGTAGTTAATGTTTTCATGAAACACATGATTTAGATGGTGTTTGGGAGAGTCAATAGATATTTGTCAAGCTTCCACGTTGTTTGAAGACTCAAGTTTTCATGGTTTAAGAGTTATAAACTCATTTGTTCCTTCTCGGTTTATCATGGATTATAAGAACTTCTAGGACAAGTAGCTGATGTTTTCATGAAACACATAAGTTAGATGGTGTTTGGGAGAGTCAATAGATGTTTGACAAGCTTCCACGGTGTTCAAAGACTCAAGTTTTCATGGTTTAAGAGTTATAAGCCCATTTGTTCCTTCTCGGTTTATCATGGATTACAAGAACTTCTAGGACAAGTAGTTGATGTTTTCATGAAACACATGAGTTAGATGGTGTTTGGGAGAGTCAATAGATGTTTGTCAAGCACCACGGCGTTCGAAGAATGAAGAAATCTTGGTTTAAGACTTGTAAGCTCATTTGTTCCTTCTCGGTTTATCATGCAATATAAGAACTTCTAGGCCAAGTAGTTAATGTTTTCATGAAACACATGATTTAGATGGTGTTTGGGAGAGTCAATAGATATTTGTCAAGCTTCCACGTTGTTTGAAGACTCAAGTTTTCATGGTTTAAGAGTTATAAACCCATTTGTTCCTTCTCGGTTTATCATGGATTATAAGAACTTCTAGGACAAGTAGTTGATGTTTTCATGAAACACATGAGTTAGATGGTGTTTGGGAGAGTCAATAGATGTTTGTCAAGCACCACGGCGTTCGAAGAATGAAGAAATCTTGGTTTAAGACTTGTAAGCTCATTTGTTCCTTCTCGGTTTATCATGCAATATAAGAACTTCTAGGCCAAGTAGTTAATGTTTTCATGAAACACATGATTTAGATGGTGTTTGGGAGAGTCAATAGATATTTGTCAAGCTTCCACGTTGTTTGAAGACTCAAGTTTTCATGGTTTAAGAGTTATAAACCCATTTGTTCCTTCTCGGTTTATCATGGATTATAAGAACTTCTAGGACAAGTAGTTGATGTTTTCATGAAACACATAAGTTAGATGGTGTTTGGGAGAGTCAATAGATGTTTGACAAGCTTCCACGGTGTTCAAAGACTCAAGTTTTCATGGTTTAAGAGTTATAAGCCCATTTGTTCCATCTCGGTTTATCATGGATTACAAGAACTTCTAGGACAAGTAGTTGATGTTTTCATGAAACACATGAGTTAGATGGTGTTTGGGAGAGTCAATAGATGTTTGTCAAGCACCCACGGTGTTTGAAGACTGAAGAAATCTTGGTTTAAGACTTGTAAGCCCATTTGTTCCTTCTCGGATTATCATGCAATATAAGAAGTTCTAGGCCAAGTAGTTAATGTTTTCATGAAACACATGAGTTAGATGGTGTTTGGGAGAGTCAATAGATGTTTGTCAAGCTTCCACGGTGTTTGAAGACTCAAGTTTTCTTGGTTTAAGAGTTATAAGCCCATTTGTTCCTTCTCGGTTTATCATGGATTATAAGAACTTCTAGGACAAGTAGTTTATGTTTTCATGAAACACATGAGTTAGATGGTGTTTGGGAGAGTCAATAGATGTTTGTCAAGCACCACGGCGTTCGAAGAATGAAGAAATCTTGGTTTAAGACTTGTAAGCTCATTTGTTCCTTCTCGGTTTATCATGCAATATAAGAACTTCTAGGCCAAGTAGTTAATGTTTTCATGAAACACATGAGTTAGATGGTGTTTGGGAGAGTCAATAGATGTTTGTCAAGCTTCCATGGTGTTTGAAGACTCAAGTTTTCTTGGTTTAAGAGTTATAAGCCCATTTGTTCCTTCTCGGTTTATCATGGATTATAAGAACTTCTAGGACAAGTAGTTGATGTTTTCATGAAACACATGAGTTAGATGGTGTTTGGGAGAGTCAATAGATGTTTGGCAAGCACCACGGCGTTCGAAGAATGATGAAATCATGGTTTAAGACTTGTAAGCTCATTTGTTCCTTCTCGGTTTATCATGCAATATAAGAACTTCTAGGCCAAGTAGTTAATGTTTTCATGAAACACATGAGTTAGATGGTGTTTGGGAGAGTCAATAGATGTTTGTCAAGCTTCCACGGTGTTTGAAGACTCAAGTTTTCATGGTTTAAGAGTTATAAGCCCATTTGTTCCTTCTCGGTTTATCATGGATTACAAGAACTTCTAGGACAAGTAGTTGATGTTTTCATGAAACACATGAGTTAGATGGTGTTTGGGAGAGTCAATAGATGTTTGTCAAGCACCCACGGTGTTTGAAGACTGAAGAAATCTTCGTTTAAAAATTGCAAGCCCCTTTGTTCCTTCTCGGTTTATCATGGAAAATAAGAACTTCTACGGCAGGTAGTTGATGTTTTCATGAAAAACATGAGTTAGATGGTGTTTGGAAGAGTCAATAGATATTTGTCAAGCATCCACGGTGCTTGAAGTCTCAAGTTTTCATAGTTTAAGAGTTATAAGCCCATTTGTTCCTTCTCGATTTATCATGGATTATAAGAACTTCAAGGCCAAGTAGTTGATGTTTTCATGAAACACATGAGTTAGATGGTGTTTGGGAGAGTCAATAGATGTTTGTCAAGCACCACGGCGTTCGAAGAATGAAGAAATCTTGGTTTAAGACTTGTAAGCTCATTTGTTCCTTCTCGGTTTATCATGCAATATAAGAACTTCTAGGCCAAGTAGTTAATGTTTTCATGAAACACATGATTTAGATGGTGTTTGGGAGAGTCAATAGATATTTGTCAAGCTTCCACGTTGTTTGAAGACTCAAGTTTTCATGGTTTAAGAGTTATAAACCCATTTGTTCCTTCTCGGTTTATCATGGATTATAAGAACTTCTAGGACAAGTAGTTGATGTTTTCATGAAACACATGAGTTAGATGGTGTTTGGGAGAGTCAATAGATGTTTGTCAAGCACCACGGCGTTCGAAGAATGAAGAAATCTTGGTTTAAGACTTGTAAGCTCATTTGTTCCTTCTCGGTTTATCATGCAATATAAGAACTTCTAGGCCAAGTAGTTAATGTTTTCATGAAACACATGATTTAGATGGTGTTTGGGAGAGTCAATAGATATTTGTCAAGCTTCCACGTTGTTTGAAGACTCAAGTTTTCATGGTTTAAGAGTTATAAACCCATTTGTTCCTTCTCGGTTTATCATGGATTATAAGAACTTCTAGGACAAGTAGTTAATGTTTTCATGAAACACATGATTTAGATGGTGTTTGGGAGAGTCAATAGATATTTGTCAAGCTTCCACGTTGTTTGAAGACTCAAGTTTTCATGGTTTAAGAGTTATAAACCCATTTGTTCCTTCTAGGTTTATCATGGATTACAAGAACTTCTAGGACAAGTAGTTGATGTTTTCATGAAACACATGAGTTAGATGGTGTTTGGGAGAGTCAATAGATGTTTGTCAAGCACCCACGGTGTTTGAAGACTGAAGAAATCTTCGTTTAAAAAATGCAAGCCCCTTTGTTCCTTCTCGGTTTATCATGGAAAATAAGAACTTCTACGGCAGGTAGTTGATGTTTTCATGAAAAACATGAGTTAGATGGTGTTTGGAAGAGTCAATAGATATTTGTCAAGCATCCACGGTGCTTGAAGTCTCAAGTTTTCATAGTTTAAGAGTTATAAGCCCATTTGTTCCTTCTCGGTTTATCATGGATTATAAGAACTTCTAGGACTAGTTGTTGATATTTTCATGAAACACATGAGTTAGATGGTGTTTGGGAGAGTCAATAGATATTTGTCAAGCTACCACGGTGTTTGAAGACTCAAGTTTTCATGGTTTAAGAGTTATAAGCCCATTTGTTCCTTCTCGGTTTATCATGGATTATAAGAACTTCTAGGACTAGTTGTTGATATTTTCATGAAACACATGAGTTAGATGGTGTTTGGGAGAGTCAATAGATATTTGTCAAGCATCCATGGTGCTTGAAGTCTCAAGTTTTCATAGTTTAAGAGTTATAAGCCCATTTGTTCCTTCTCGGTTTATCATGGATTATAAGAACTTCTAGGACTAGTTGTTGATATTTTCATGAAACACATAAGTTAGATGGTGTTTGGGAGAGTCAATAGATGTTTGTCAAGCACCACGGCGTTCGAAGAATGAAGAAATCTTGGTTTAAGACTTGTAAGCCCATTTGTTCCTTCTCGGATTATCATACAATATAAGAAGTTGTAGGCCAAGTAGTTAATGTTTTCATGAAACACATGAGTTAGATGGTGTTTGGGAGAGTCAATAGATGTTTGTCAAGCTTCCACGGTGTTCAAAGACTCAACTTTTCATGGTTTAAGAGTTATAAGCCCATTTGTTCCTTCTCTGTTTATCATGGATTACAAGAACTTCTAGGACAAGTAGTTGATGTTTTCATGAAACACATGAGTTAGATGGTGTTTGGGAGAGTCAATAGATGTTTGTCAAGCACCCACGGTGTTTGAAGACTGAAGAAATCTTGGTTTAAGACTTGTAAGCCCATTTGTTCCTTCTCGGATTATCATGCAATATAAGAAGTTCTAGGCCAAGTAGTTAATGTTTGCATGAAACACATGAGTTAGATGGTGTTTGGGAGAGTCAATAGATGTTTGTCAAGCTGCCATGGTGTTTGAAGACTCAAGTTTTCTTGGTTTAAGAGTTATAAGCCCATTTGTTCCTTCTCGGTTTATCATGGATTATAAGAACTTCTAGGACAAGTAGTTGATGTTTTCATGAAACACATGAGTTAGATGGTGTTTGGGAGAGTCAATAGATGTTTGTCAAGCACCACGGCGTTCGAAGAATGAAGAAATCTTGGTTTAAGACTTGTAAGCTCATTTGTTCCTTCTCGGTTTATCATGCAATATAAGAACTTCTAGGCCAAGTAGTTAATGTTTTCATGAAACACATGAGTTAGATGGTGTTTGGGAGAGTCAATAGATGTTTGTCAAGCTGCCATGGTGTTTGAAGACTCAAGTTTTCTTGGTTTAAGAGTTATAAGCCCATTTGTTCCTTCTCGGTTTATCATGGATTATAAGAACTTCTAGGACAAGTAGTTGATGTTTTCATGAAACACATGAGTTAGATGGTGTTTGGGAGAGTCAATAGATGTTTGGCAAGCACCACGGCGTTCGAAGAATGATGAAATCTTGGTTTAAGACTTGTAAGCTCATTTGTTCCTTCTCGGTTTATCATGCAATATAAGAACTTCTAGGCTAAGTAGTTAATGTTTTCATGAAACACATGATTTAGATGGTGTATGGGAGAGACAATAGATATTTGTCAAGCTTCCACGTTGTTTGAAGACTCAAGTTTTCATGGTTTAAGAGTTATAAATCCATTTGTTCCTTCTCGGTTTATGATGGATTATAAGAACTTCTAGGACAAGTAGTTGATGTTTTCATGAAACACATGAGTTAGATGGTGTATGGCAGAGTCAATAGATGTTTGACAAGCTTCCACGGTGTTCAAAGACTCAAGTTTTCATGGTTTAAGAGTTATAAGCCCATTTGTTCCTTCTCGGTTTATCATGGATTACAAGAACTTCTAGGACAAGTAGTTGATGTTTTCATGAAACACATGAGTTAAATGGTGTTTGGGAGAGTCAATAAATGTTTGTCAAGCACCCACGGTGTTTGAAGACTGAAGAAATCTTGGTTTAAGACTTGTAAGCCCATTTGTTCCTTCTCGGATTATCATGCAATATAAGAAGTTCTAGGCCAAGTAGTTAATGTTTTCATGAAACACATGAGTTAGATGGTGTTTGGGAGAGTCAATAGATGTTTGTCAAGCTTCCACGGTGTTTGAAGACTCAAGTTTTCATGGTTTAAGAGTTATAAACCCATTTGTTCCTTCTCGGTTTATCATGGATTATAAGAACTTCTAGGACAAGTAGTTGATGTTTTCATGAAACACATGAGTTAGATGGTGTTTGGGAGAGTCAATAGATATTTGTCAAGCTTCCACGTTGTTTGAAGACTCAAGTTTTCATGGTTTAAGAGTTATAAACCCATTTGTTCCTGCTCGGTTTATCATGGATTATAAGAACTTCTAGGACAAGTAGTTGATGTTTTCATGAAACACATGAGTTAGATGGTGTTTGGGAGAGTCAATAGATGTTTGACAAGCTTCCACGGTGTTCAAAGACTCAAGTTTTCATGGTTTAAGAGTTATAAGCCCATTTGTTCCTTCTCGGTTTATCATGGATTATAAGAACTTCTAGGACAAGTAGTTTATGTTTTCATGAAACACATGAGTTAGATGGTGTTTGGGAGAGTCAATAGATGTTTGTCAAGCACCACGGCGTTCGAAGAATGAAGAAATCTTGGTTTAAGACTTGTAAGCTCATTTGTTCCTTCTCGGTTTATCATGCAATATAAGAACTTCTAGGCCAAGTAGTTAATGTTTTCATGAAACACATGAGTTAGATGGTGTTTGGGAGAGTCAATAGATGTTTGTCAAGCTTCCATGGTGTTTGAAGACTCAAGTTTTCTTGGTTTAAGAGTTATAAGCCCATTTGTTCCTTCTCGGTTTATCATGGATGATAAGAACTTCTAGGACAAGTAGTTGATGTTTTCATGAAACACATGAGTTAGATGGTGTTTGGGAGAGTCAATAGATGTTTGGCAAGCACCACGGCGTTCGAAGAATGATGAAATCTTGGTTTAAGACTTGTAAGCTCATTTGTTCCTTCTCGGTTTATCATGCAATATAAGAACTTCTAGGCCAAGTAGTTAATGTTTTCATGAAACACATGATTTAGATGGTGTTTGGGAGAGTCAATAGATATTTGTCAAGCTTCCACGTTGTTTGAAGACTCAAGTTTTCATGGTTTAAGAATTATAAGCCCATTTGTTCCTTCTCGGTTTATCATGGATTATAACAACTTCTAGGACAAGTAGTTGATGTTTTCATGAAACACATGAGTTAGATGGTGTTTGGGAGAGTCAATAGATGTTTGGCAAGCACCACGGCGTTCGAAGAATGATGAAATCTTGGTTTAAGACTTGTAAGCTCATTTGTTCCTTCTCGGTTTATCATGCAATATAAGAACTTCTAGGCCAAGTAGTTAATGTTTTCATGAAACACATGAGTTAGATGGTGTTTGGGAGAGTCAATAGATGTTTGTCAAGCTTCCACGGTGTTTGAAGACTCATGTTTTCATGGTTTAAGAGTTATAAGCCCATTTGTTCCTTCTTGGTTTATCATGGATTATAAGAACTTCTAGGACTAGTAGTTGATATTTTCATGAAACACATAAGTTAGATGGTGTTTGGGAGAGTCAATAGATATTTGTGAAGCTTCCACGGTGTTTGAAGACTCAAGTTTTCATGGTTTATGAGTTATAAGCCCATTTGTTCCTTCTCGGTTTATCATGGATTATAAGAACTTCAAGGACAAGTAGTTGATGTTTTCATGAAACACATGATTTAGATGGTGTTTGGGAGAGTCAATAGATATTTGTCAAGCTTCCACGTTGTTTGAAGACTCAAGTTTTCATGGTTTAAGAGTTATAAACCCATTTGTTCCTTCTCGGTTTATCATGGATTATAAGAACTTCTAGGACAAGTAGTTGATGTTTTCATGAAACACATGAGTTAGATGGTGTTTGGGAGAGTCAATAGATGTTTGACAAGCTTCCACGGTGTTCAAAGACTCAAGTTTTCATGGTTTAAGAGTTATAAGCCCATTTGTTCCTTCTCGGTTTATCATGGATTATAAGAACTTCTAGGACAAGTAGTTTATGTTTTCATGAAACACATGAGTTAGATGGTGTTTGGGAGAGTCAATAGATGTTTGTCAAGCACCACGGCGTTCGAAGACTGAAGAAATCTTGGTTTAAGACTTGTAAGCTCATTTGTTCCTTCTCGGTTTATCATGCAATATAAGAACTTCTAGGCCAAGTAGTTAATGTTTTCATGAAACACATGATTTAGATGGTGTTTGGGAGAGTCAATAGATATTTGTCAAGCTTCCACGTTGTTTGAAGACTCAAGTTTTCATGGTTTAAGAGTTATAAACCCATTTGTTCCTTCTCGGTTTATCATGGATTATAAGAACTTCTAGGACAAGTAGTTGATGTTTTCATGAAACACATGAGTTAGATGGTGTTTGGGAGAGTCAATAGATGTTTGACAAGCTTCCACGGTGTTCAAAGACTCAAGTTTTCATGGTTTAAGAGTTATAAGCCCATTTGTTCCTTCTCGGTTTATCATGGATTATAAGAACTTCTAGGACAAGTAGTTTATGTTTTCATGAAACACATGAGTTAGATGGTGTTTGGGAGAGTCAATAGATGTTTGTCAAGCACCACGGCGTTCGAAGAATGAAGAAATCTTGGTTTAAGACTTGTAAGCTCATTTGTTCCTTCTCGGTTTATCATGCAATATAAGAACTTCTAGGCCAAGTAGTTAATGTTTTCATGAAACACATGAGTTAGATGGTGTTTGGGAGAGTCAATAGATGTTTGTCAAGCTTCCATGGTGTTTGAAGACTCAAGTTTTCTTGGTTTAAGAGTTATAAGCCCATTTGTTCCTTCTCGGTTTATCATGGATTATAAGAACTTCTAGGACAAGTAGTTGATGTTTTCATGAAACACATGAGTTAGATGGTGTTTGGGAGAGTCAATAGATGTTTGGCAAGCACCACGGCGTTCGAAGAATGATGAAATCTTGGTTTAAGACTTGTAAGCTCATTTTTTCCTTCTCGGTTTATCATGCAATATAAGAACTTCTAGGCCAAGTAGTTAATGTTTTCATGAAACACATGAGTTAGATGGTGTTTGGGAGAGTCAATAGATATTTGTCAAGCTTCCACGTTGTTTGAAGACTCAAGTTTTCATGGTTTAAGAGTTATAAGCCCATTTGTTCCTTCTCGGTTTATCATGGATTATAAGAACTTCTAGGACAAGTAGTTGATGTTTTCATGAAACACATGAGTTAGATGGTGTTTGGGAGAGTCAATAGATATTTGTCAAGCTTCCACGGTGTTTAAAGACTCAAGTTTTCATGGTTTAAGAGTTATAAGCCCATTTGTTCCTTCTCAGTTTATCATGGATCATAAGAACTTCTAGGACAAGTAGTTGGTGTTTTCATGAAACACATGAGTTAGATGGTGTTTGGGAGAGTCAATAGATGTTTGTCAAGCACCCACGGTGTTTGAAGACTGAAGAAATCTTCGTTTAAAACTTTCAAGCCGCTTTGTTCCTTCTCGGTTTATCATGGAATATAAGAACTTCTACGGCAGGTAGTTGATGTTTTCATGAAACACATGAGTTAGATGGTGTTTGGAAGAGTCAATACATATTTGTCAAGCATCCACGGTGTTTGAAGTCTCAAGTTTTCATGGTTTAAGAGTTATAAGCCCATTTGTTCCTTCTCGGTTTATCATGGATTATAAGAACTTCAAGGACAAGTAGTTGATGTTTTCATGAAGCACATGAGTTAGATGGTGTTTGGGAGAGTCAATAGATGTTTGTCAAGCTTCCACGGTTTTTGAAGACTCAAGTTTTCATGGTTTAAGAGTTATAAGCCCATTTGTTCCTTCTCGGTTTATCATGGATTATAAGAACTTCTAGGACAAGTAGATTATGTTTTCATGAAACACATGAGTTAGATGGTGTTTGGGAGAGTCAATAGATGTTTGTCAAGCACCACGGCGTTCGAAGAATGAAGAAATCTTGGTTTAAGACTTGTAAGCTCATTTGTTCCTTCTCGGTTTATCATGCAATATAAGAACTTCTAGGCCAAGTAGTTAATGTTTTCATGAAACACATGAGTTAGATGGTGTTTGGGAGAGTCAATAGATGTTTGTCAAGCTTCCATGGTGTTTGAAGACTCAAGTTTTCTTGGTTTAAGAGTTATAAGCCCATTTGTTCCTTCTCGGTTTATCATGGATTATAAGAACTTCTAGGACAAGTAGTTGATGTTTTCATGAAACACATGAGTTAGATGGTGTTTGGGAGAGTCAATAGATGTTTGGCAAGCACCACGGCGTTCGAAGAATGATGAAATCTTGGTTTAAGACTTGTAAGCTCATTTGTTCCTTCTCGGTTTATCATGCAATATAAGAACTTCTAGGCCAAGTAGTTAATGTTTTCATGAAACACATGAGTTAGATGGTGTTTGGGAGAGTCAATAGATATTTGTCAAGCTTCCACATTGTTTGAAGACTCAAGTTTTCATGGTTTAAGAGTTATAAGCCCATTTGTTCCTTCTCGGTTTATCATGGATTATAACAACTTCTAGGACAAGTAGTTGATGTTTTCATGAAACACATGAGTTAGATGGTGTTTGGGAGAGTCAATAGATATTTGTCAAGCTTCCACGGTGTTTGAAGACTCAAGTTTTCATGGTTTAAGAGTTATAAGCCCATTTGTTCCTTCTCGGTTTATCATGGATCATAAGAACTTCTAGGACAAGTAGTTGGTGTTTTCATGAAACACATGAGTTAGATGGTGTTTGGGAGAGTCAATAGATGTTTGTCAAGCACCCACGGTGTTTGAAGACTGAAGAAATCTTCGTTTAAAACTTGCAAACCCCTTTGTTCCTTCTCGGTTTATCATGGAATATAAGAACTTCTACGCAGGTAGTTGATGTTTTCATGAAACACATGAGTTAGATGGTGTTTGGAAGAGTCAATACATATTTGTCAAGCATCCACGGTGTTTGAAGTCTCAAGTTTTCATGGTTTAAGAGTTATAAGCCCATTTGTTCCTTCTCGGTTTATCATGGATTATAAGAACTTCGAGGACAAGTAGTTGATGTTTTCATGAAGCACATGAGTTAGATGGTGTTTGGGAGAGTCAATAGATGTTTGTCAAGCTTCCAGGGTTTTTGAAGACTCAAGTTTTCATGGTTTAAGAGTTATAAGCCCATTTGTTCCTTCTCGGTTTATCATGGATTATAAGAACTTCTAGGACAAGTAGTTGATGTTTTCATGAAACACATGAGTTAGATGGTGTTTGGGAGAGTCAATAGATGTTTGTCAAGCACCACGGCGTTCGAAGAATGAAGAAATCTTGGTTTAAGACTTGTAAGCTCATTTGTTCCTTCTCGGTTTATCATGCAATATAAGAACTTCTAGGCCAAGTAGTTAATGTTTTCATGAAACACATGAGTTAGATAGTGTTTGGGAGAGTCAATAGTTATTTGTCAAGCTTCCACGTTGTTTGAAGACTCAAGTTTTCATGGTTTAAGAGTTATAAGCCCATTTGTTCCTTCTCGGTTTATCATGGATTATAAGAACTTCTAGGACAAGTAGTTGATGTTTTCATGAAACACATGAGTTAGATGGTGTTTGGGAGAGTCAATAGATGTTTGACAAGCTTCCACGGTGTTCAAAGACTCAAGTTTTCATGGTTTAAGAGTTATAAGCCCATTTGTTCCTTCTCGGTTTATCATGGATTACAAGAACTTCTAGGACAAGTAGTTGATTTTTTCATGAAACACATGAGTTAGATGGTGTTTGGGAGAGTCAATAGATGTTTGTCAAGCACCCACGGTGTTTGAAGACTGAAGAAATCATCGTTTAAAACTTGCAAACCCCTTTGTTCCTTCTCGGTTTATCATGGAATATAAGAACTTCTACGCAGGTAGTTGATGTTTTCATGAAACACATGAGTTAGATGGTGTTTGGAAGAGTCAATAGAAATTTGTCAAGCATCCACGGGGTTTGAAGTCTCAAGTTTTCATAGTTTAAGAGTTATAAGCCCATTTGTTCCTTCTCGATTTATCATGGATTATAAGAACTTCAAGGCCAAGTAGTTGATGTTTTCATGAAACACATGAGTTAGTTGGTGTTTGGGAGAATCAATAGATGTTTGTCAAGCACCCACGGTGTTTGAAGACTGAAGAAATCTTGGTTTAAGACTTGTAAGCCCATTTGTTCCTTCTCGGATTATCATGCAATATAAGAAGTTCTAGGCCAAGTAGTTAATGTTTTCAAGAAACACATGAGTTAGATGGTGTTTGGGAGAGTCAATAGATGTTTGTCAAGCTTCCACGGTGTTTGAAGACTCAACTTTTCATGGTTTAAGAGTTATAAGCCCATTTGTTCCTTCTCGGTTTATCATGGATTATAAGAACTTCTAGGACAAGTAGTTGATGTTTTCATGAAACACATGAGTTAGATGGTGTTTGGGAGAGTCAATAGATATTTGTCAAGCTTCCACGTTGTTTGAAGACTCAAGTTTTCATGGTTTAAGAGTTATAAGCCCATTTGTTCCTTCTCGGTTTATCATGGATTATAACAACTTCTAGGACAAGTAGTTGATGTTTTCATGAAACACATGAGTTAGATGGTGTTTGGGAGAGTCAATAGATGTTTGACAAGCTTCCACGGTGTTCAAAGACTCAAGTTTTCATGGTTTAAGAGTTATAAGCCCATTTGTTCCTTCTCGGTTTATCATGGATTACAAGAACTTCTAGGACAAGTAGTTGATGTTTTCATGAAACACATGAGTTAGATGGTGTTTGGGAGAGTCAATAGATGTTTGTCAAGCACCCACGGTGTTTGAAGACTGAAGAAATCTTCGTTTAAAACTTGCAAGCCGCTTTGTTCCTTCTCGGTTTATCATGGAATATAAGAACTTCTACGGCAGGTAGTTGATGTTTTCATGAAACACATGAGTTAGATGGTGTTTGGAAGAGTCAATACATATTTGTCAAGCATCCACGGTGTTTGAAGTCTCAAGTTTTCATAGTTTAAGAGTTATAAGCCCATTTGTTCCTTCTCGATTTATCATGGATTATAAGAACTTCAAGGCCAAGTAGTTGATGTTTTCATGAAACACATGAGTTAGATGGTGTTTGGGAGAATCAATAGATGTTTGTCAAGCACCCACGGTGTTTGAAGACTGAAGAAATCTTGGTTTAAGACTTGTAAGCCCATTTGTTCCATCTCGGATTATCATGCAATATAAGAAGTTCTAGGCCAAGTAGTTAATGTTTTCATGAAACACATGAGTTAGATGGTGTTTGGGAGAGTCAATATATGTTTGTCAAGCTTCCACGGTGTTTGAAGACTCAAGTTTTCATGGTTTAAGAGTTATAAGCCCATTTGTTCCTTCTCGGTTTATCATGGATTATAAGAACTTCAAGGACAAGTAGTTGATGTTTTCATGAAACACATGAGTTAGATGGTGTTTGGGAGAGTCAATAGATGTTTGTCAAGCTTCCACGGTTTTTGAAGACTCAAGTTTTCATGGTTTAAGAGTTATAAGCCCATTTGTTCCTTCTCGGTTTATCATGGATTATAAGAACTTCTAGGACAAGTAGTTTATGTTTTCATGAAACACATGAGTTAGATGGTGTTTGGGAGAGTCAATAGATGTTTGTCAAGCACCACGGCGTTCGAAGAATGAAGAAATCTTGGTTTAAGACTTGTAAGCTCATTTGTTCCTTCTCGGTTTATCATGCAATATAAGAACTTCTAGGCCAAGTAGTTAATGTTTTCATGAAACACATGAGTTAGATGGTGTTTGGGAGAGTCAATAGATATTTGTCAAGCTTCCACGTTGTTTGAAGACTCAAGTTTTCATGGTTTAAGAGTTATAAGCCCATTTGTTCCTTCTCGGTTTATCATGGATTATAAGAACTTCTAGGACAAGTAGTTGATGTTTTCATGAAACACATGAGTTAGATGGTGTTTGGGAGAGTCAATAGATGTTTGACAAGCTTCCACGGTGTTCAAAGACTCAAGTTTTCATGGTTTAAGAGTTATAAGCCCATTTGTTCCTTCTCGGTTTATCATGGATTACAAGAACTTCTAGGACAAGTAGTTGATGTTTTCATGAAACACATGAGTTAGATGGTGTTCGGGAGAGTCAATAGATGTTTGTCAAGCTTCCACGGTGTTTGAAGACTCAAGTTTTCATGGTTTAAGAGTTATAAGCCCATTTGTTCCTTCTCGGTTTATCATGTATAATAAGAACTTCTAGGACAAGTAGTTGATGTTTTCATGAAACACATGAGTTAGATGGTGTTCGGGAGAGTCAATAGATGTTTGTCAAGCTTCCACGGTGTTTGAAGACTCAAGTTTTCATGGTTTAAGAGTTATAAGCCCATTTGTTCCTTCTCGGTTTATTATGGATTATAAGAACTTCTAGGACTAGTAGTTAATGTTTTCATTAAACACATGAGTTAGATGGTGTTTGGGAGAGTCAATAGATATTTGTCAAGCTTCCACGTTGTTTGAAGACTCAAGTTTTCATGGTTTAAGAGTTATAAGCCCATTTGTTCCTTCTCGGTTTATCATGGATTATAAGAACTTCAAGGACAAGTAGTTGATGTTTTCATGAAACACATGAGTTAGATGGTGTTTGGGAGAGTCAATAGATGTTTGACAAGCTTCCACGGTGTTCAAAGACTCAAGTTTTCATGGTTTAAGAGTTATAAGCCCATTTGATCCTTCTCGGTTTATCATGGATTACAAGAACTTCTAGGACAAGTAGTTGATGTTTTCATCAAACACATGAGTTAGATGGTGTTTGGGAGAGTCAATAGATGTTTGTCAAGCACCCACGGTGTTTGAAGACTGAAGAAATCTTCGTTTAAAACTTGCAAGCCCCTTTGTTCCTTCTCGGTTTATCATGGAATATAAGAAGTTCAAGGGCAGGTAGTTGATGTTTTCATGAAACACATGAGTTAGATGGTGTTTGGGAGAGTCAATAGATGTTTGTCAAGCTTCCACGGTGTTTGAAGACTCAAGTTTTCATGGTTTAAGAGTTATAAGCCCATTTGTCCCTTCTCGGTTTAACATGGATTATAAGAACTTCTAGGACTAGTAGTTGATATTTTCATGAAACACATAAGTTAGATGGTGTTTGGGAGAGTCAATAGATATTTGTGATGCTTCCACGGTGTTTGAAGACTCAAGTTTTCATGGTTTAAGAGTTATAAGCCCATTTGTTCCTTCTCGGTTTATCATGGATTATAAGAACTTCAAGGACAAGTAGTTGATGTTTTCAAGAAACACATGAGTTAGATGGTGTTTGGGAGAGTCAATAGATGTTTGTCAAGCTTCCACGGTTTTTGAAGACTCAAGTTTTCATGGTTTAAGAGTTATAAGCCCATTTGTTCCTTCTCGGTTTATCATGGATTATAAGAACTTCTAGGACAAGTAGTTGATGATTTCATGAAACACATGAGTTAGATGGTGTTTGGGAGAGTCAATACATGTTTGTCAAGCACCACGGCGTTCGAAGAATGAAGAAATCTTGGTTTAAGACTTGTAAGCTCATTTGTTCCTTCTCGGTTTATCATGCAATATAAGAACTTCTAGGCCAAGTAGTTAATGTTTTCATGAAACACATGAGTTAGATGGTGTTTGGGAGAGTCAATAGATGTTTGTCAAGCTTCTACGGTGTTTGAAGACTCAAGTTTTCTTGGTTTAAGAGTTATAAGCCCATTTGTTCCTTCTCGGTTTATCATGGATTATAAGAACTTCTAGGACAAGTAGTTGATGTTTTCATGAAACACATGAGTTAGATGGTGTTTGGGAGAGTCAATAGATGTTTGTCAAGCACCACGGCGTTCGAAGAATGAAGAAATCTTGGTTTAAGACTTGTAAGCTCATTTGTTCCTTCTCGGTTTATCATGCAATATAAGAACTTCTAGGCCAAGTAGTTAATGTTTTCATGAAACACATGAGTTAGATGGTGTTTGGGAGAGTCAATAGATATTTGTCAAGCTTCCAAGTTGTTTGAAGACTCAAGTTTTCATGGTTTAAGAGTTATAAGCCCATTTGTTCCTTCTCGGTTTATCATGGATAATAAGAACTTCTAGGACAAGTAGTTGATGTTTTCATGAAACACATGAGTTAGATGGTGTTTGGGAGAGTCAATAGATGTTTGACAAGCTTCCACGGTGTTCAAAGACTCAAGTTTTCATGGTTTAAGAGTTATAAGCCCATTTGATCCTTCTCGTTTTATCATGGATTACAAGAACTTCTAGGACAAGTAGTTGATGTTTTCATCAAACACATGAGTTAGATGGTGTTTGGGAGAGTCAATAGATGTTTGTCAAGCTTCCACGGTTTTTGAAGACTCAAGTTTTCATGGTTTAAGAGTTATAAGCCCATTTGTTCCTTCTCGGTTTATCATGGATTACAAGAACTTCTAGGACAAGTAGTTGATGTTTTCATCAAACACATGAGTTAGATGGTGTTTGGGAGAGTCAATAGATGTTTGTCAAGCACCCACGGTGTTTGAAGACTGAAGAAATCATCGTTTACAACTTGCAAGCCCCTTCGTTCCTTCTCGGTTTATCATGGAATATAAGAAGTTCAAGGGCAGGTAGTTGATGTTTTCATGAAACACATGAGTTAGATGGTGTTTGGGAGAGTCAATAGATGTTTGTCAAGCTTCCACGGTGTTTGAAGACTCAAGTTTTCATGGTTTAAGAGTTATAAGCCCATTTGTTCCTTCTCGGTTTATCATGGATTATAAGAACTTCTAGGACTAGTAGTTGATATTTCCATGAAACACATAAGTTAGATGGTGTTTGGGAGAGCCAATAGATATTTGTGTTGCTTCCACGGTGTTTGAAGACTCAAGTTTTCATGGTTTAAGAGTTATAAGCCCATTTGTTCCTTCTCGGTTTATCATGGATTATATGAACTTCAAGGACAAGTAGTTGATGTTTTCATGAAACACATGAGTTAGATGGTGTTTGGGAGAGTCAATAGATGTTTGTCAAGCACCACGGCGTTCGAAGAATGAAGAAATCTTGGTTTAAGACTTGTAAGCTCATTTGTTCCTTCTCGGTTTATCATGCAATATAAGAACTTCTAGGCCAAGTAGTTAATGTTTTCATGAAACACATGAGTTAGATGGTGTTTGGGAGAGTCAATAGATGTTTGACAAGCTTCCACGTTGTTTGAAGACTCAAGTTTTCATGGTTTAAGAGTTATAAGCCCATTTGATCCTTCTCGGTTTATCATGGATTACAAGAACTTCTAGGACAAGTAGTTGATGTTTTCATCAAACACATGAGTTAGATGGTGTTTGGGAGAGTCAATAGATGTTTGTCAAGCACCCACGGTGTTTGATGACTGAAGAAATCTTCGTTTAAAACTTGCAAGCCCCTTTGTTCCTTCTCGGTTTATCATGGAATATAAGAACTTCTACGGCAGGTAGTTGATGTTTTCATGAAACACATGACTTAGATGGTGTTTGGAAGAGTCAATAGATCTTTGTCAAGCATCCACGGTGTTTGAAGTCTCAAGTTTTCATAGTTTCAGAGTTATAAGCCCATTTGTTCCTTCTCGATTTATCATGGATTATAAGAACTTCAAGGCCAAGTAGTTGATGTTTTCATGAAACACATGAGTTAGATGGTGTTTGGGAGAATCAATAGATGTTTGTCAAGCACCCACGGTGTTTGAAGACTGAAGAAATCTTGGTTTAAGACTTGTAAGCCCATTTGTTCCTTCTCGGATTATCATGCAATATAAGAAGTTCTAGGCCAAGTAGTTAATGTTTTCATGAAACACATGAGTTAGATGGTGTTTGGGAGAGTCAATAGATATTTGTGAAGCTTCCATGGTGTTTGAAGACTCAAGTTTTCATGGTTTAAGAGTTATAAGCCCATTTGTTCCTTCTCGGTTTATCATGGATTATAAGAACTTCTAGGACTAGTAGTTGATATTTCCATGAAACACATAAGTTAGATGGTGTTTGGGAGAGTCAATAGATATTTGTGATGCTTCCACGGTGTTTGAAGACTCAAGTTTTCATGGTTTAAGAGTTATAAGCCCATTTGTTCCTTCTCGGTTTATCATGGATTATAAGAACTTCAAGGACAAGTAGTTGATGTTTTCATGAAACACATGAGTTAGATGGTGTTTGGGCGAGTCAATAGATGTTTGTCAAGCACCACGGCGTTCGAAGAATGAAGAAATCTTGGTTTAAGACTTGTAAGCTCATTTGTTCCTTCTCGGTTTATCATGCAATATAAGAACTTCTAGGCCAAGTAGTTAATGTTTTCATGAAACACATGAGTTAGATGGTGTTTGGGAGAGTCAATAGATGTTTGTCAAGCTTCCACGGTGTTTGAAGACTCAAGTTTTCATGGTTTAAGAGTTATAAGCCCATTTGATCCTTCTCGGTTTATCATGGATTACAAGAACTTCTAGGACAAGTAGTTGATGTTTTCATGAAGCACATGAGTTAGATGGTGTTTGGGAGAGTCAATAGATGTTTGACAAGCTTCCACGTTGTTTGAAGACTCAAGTTTTCATGGTTTAAGAGTTATAAGCCCATTTGATCCTTCTCGGTTTATCATGGATTATAAGAACTTCAAGGCCAAGTAGTTGATGTTTTCATGAAACACATGAGTTAGATGGTGTTTGGGAGAATCAATAGATGTTTGTCAAGCACCCACGGTGTTTGAAGACTGAAGAAATCTTGGTTTAAGACTTGTAAGCCCATTTGTTCCTTCTCGGATTATCATGCAATATAAGAAGTTCTAGGCCAAGTAGTTAATGTTTTCATGAAACACATGAGTTAGATGGTGTTTGGGAGAGTCAATAGATATTTGTGAAGCTTCCATGGTGTTTGAAGACTCAAGTTTTCATGGTTTAAGAGTTATAAGCCCATTTGTTCCTTCTCGGTTTATCATGGATTATAAGAACTTCTAGGACTAGTAGTTGATATTTCCATGAAACACATAAGTTAGATGGTGTTTGGGAGTGTCAATAGATATTTGTGATGCTTCCACGGTGTTTGCAGACTCAAGTTTTCATGGTTTAAGAGTTATAAGCCCATTTGTTCCTTCTCGGTTTATCATGGATTACAAGAACTTCTAGGACAAGTAGTTGATGTTTTCATCAAACACATGAGTTAGATGGTGTTTGGGAGAGTCAATAGATGTTTGTCAAGCACCCACGGTGTTTGAAGACTGAAGAAATCATCGTTTAAAACTTGCAAGCCCCTTCGTTCCTTCTCGGTTTATCATGGAATATAAGAAGTTCAAGGGCAGGTAGTTGATGTTTTCATGAAACACATGAGTTAGATGGTGTTTGGGAGAGTCAATAGATGTTTGTCAAGCTTCCACGGTGTTTGAAGACTCAAGTTTTCATGGTTTAAGAGTTATAAGCCCATTTGTTCCTTCTCGGTTTATCATGGATTATAAGAACTTCTAGGACTAGTAGTTGATATTTCCATGAAACACATAAGTTAGATGGTGTTTGGGAGAGTCAATAGATATTTGTGATGCTTCCACGGTGTTTGAAGACTCAAGTTTTCATGGTTTAAGAGTTATAAGCCCATTTGTTCCTTCTCGGTTTATCATGGATTATAAGAACTTCAAGGACAAGTAGTTGATGTTTTCATGAAACACATGAGTTAGATGGTGTTTGGGAGAGTCAATAGATGTTTGTCAAGCACCACGGCGTTCGAAGAATGAAGAAATCTTGGTTTAAGACTTGTAAGCTCATTTGTTCCTTCTCGGTTTATCATGCAATATAAGAACTTCTAGGCCAAGTAGTTAATGTTTTCATGAAACACATGAGTTAGATGGTGTTTGGGAGAGTCAATAGATGTTTGTCAAGCTTCCATGGTGTTTGAAGACTCAAGTTTTCTTGGTTTAAGAGTTATAAGCCCATTTGATCCTTCTCGGTTTATCATGGATTACAAGAACTTCTAGGACAAGTAGTTGATGTTTTCATGAAGCACATGAGTTAGATGCTGTTTGGGAGAGTCAATAGATGTTTGACAAGCTTCCACGTTGTTTGAAGACTCAAGTTTTCATGGTTTAAGAGTTATAAGCCCATTTGATCCTTCTCGGTTTACCATGGATTACAAGAACTTCTAGGACAAGTTGTTGATGTTTTCATCAAACACATGAGTTAGATGGTGTTTGGGAGAGTCAATAGATGTTTGTCAAGCACCCACGGTGTTTGATGACTGAAGAAATCTTCGTTTAAAACTTGCAAGCCCCTTTGTTCCTTCTCGGTTTATCATGGAATATAAGAACTTCTACGGCAGGTAGTTGATGTTTTCATGAAACACATGACTTAGATGGTGTTTGGAAGAGTCAATAGATCTTTGTCAAGCATCCACGGTGTTTGAAGTCTCAAGTTTTCATAGTTTCAGAGTTATAAGCCCATTTGTTCCTTCTCGATTTATCATGGATTATAAGAACTTCAAGGCCAAGTAGTTGATGTTTTCATGAAACACATGAGTTAGATGGTGTTTGGGAGAATCAATAGATGTTTGTCAAGCACCCACGGTGTTTGAAGACTGAAGAAATCTTGGTTTAAGACTTGTAAGCCCATTTGTTCCTTCTCGGATTATCATGCAATATAAGAAGTTCTAGGCCAAGTAGTTAATGTTTTCATGAAACACATGAGTTAGATGGTGTTTGGGAGAGTCAATAGATATTTGTGAAGCTTCCATGGTGTTTGAAGACTCAAGTTTTCATGGTTTAAGAGTTATAAGCCCATTTGTTCCTTCTCGGTTTATCATGGATTATAAGAACTTCTAGGACCAGTAGTTGATATTTCCATGAAACACATAAGTTAGATGGTGTTTGGGAGAGTCAATAGATATTTGTGATGCTTCCACGGTGTTTGAAGACTCAAGTTTTCATGGTTTAAGAGTTATAAGCCCATTTGTTCCTTCTCGGTTTATCATGGATTACAAGAACTTCTAGGACAAGTAGTTGATGTTTTCATGAAAAACATGAGTTAGATGGTGTTTAGGAGAGTCAATAGATGTTTGTCAAGCTTCCACGGTGTTTGAAGACTCAAGTTTTCATGGTTTTAGAGTTATAAGCCCATTTGTTCCTTCTCGGTTTATCATGGATTACAAGAACTTCTAGGACAAGTAGTTGATGTTTTCATCAAACACATGAGTTAGATGGTGTTTGGGAGAGTCAATAGATGTTTGTCAAGCACCCACGGTGTTTGAAGACTGAAGAAATCATCGTTTAAAACTTGCAAGCCCCTTCGTTCCTTCTCGGTTTATCATGGAATATAAGAAGTTCAAGGGCAGGTAGTTGATGTTTTCATGAAACACATGAGTTAGATGGTGTTTGGGAGAGTCAATAGATGTTTGTCAAGCTTCCACGGTGTTTGAAGACTCAAGTTTTCATGGTTTAAGAGTTATAAGCCCATTTGTTCCTTCTCGGTTTATCATGGATTATAAGAACTTCTAGGACTAGTAGTTGATATTTCCATGAAACACATAAGTTAGATGGTGTTTGGGAGAGTCAATAGATATTTGTGATGCTTCCACGGTGTTTGAAGACTCAAGTTTTCATGGTTTAAGAGTTATAAGCCCATTTGTTCCTTCTCGGTTTATCATGGATTATAAGAACTTCAAGGACAAGTAGTTGATGTTTTCATGAAACACATGAGTTAGATGGTGTTTGGGAGAGTCAATAGATGTTTGTCAAGCACCACGGCGTTCGAAGAATGAAGAAATCTTGGTTTAAGACTTGTAAGCTCATTTGTTCCTTCTCGGTTTATCATGCAATATAAGAACTTCTAGGCCAAGTAGTTAATGTTTTCATGAAACACATGAGTTAGATGGTGTTTGGGAGAGTCAATAGATGTTTGTCAAGCTTCCACGGTGTTTGAAGACTCAAGTTTTCATGGTTTAAGAGTTATAAGCCCATTTGTTCCTTCTCGGTTTATCATGGATTATAAGAACTTCTAGGACTAGTAGTTGATATTTCCATGAAACACATAAGTTAGATGGTGTTTGGGAGAGTCAATAGATATTTGTGATGCTTCCACGGTGTTTGAAGACTCAAGTTTTCATGGTTTAAGAGTTATAAGCCCATTTGTTCCTTCTCGGTTTATCATGCAATATAAGAACTTCTAGGACAAGTAGTTGATGTTTTCATGAAACACATGAGTTAGATGGTGTTTGGGAGAGTCAATAGATGTTTGTCAAGCTTCCACGGTTTTGGAAGACTCAAGTTTTCATGGTTTAAGAGTTATAAGCCCATTTGTTCCTTCTCGGTTTATCATGGATTATAAGAACTTCTAGGACAAGTAGTTGATGATTTCATGAAACACATGAGTTAGATGGTGTTTGGGAGAGTCAATAGATGTTTGTCAAGCACCACGGCGTTCGAAGAATGAAGAAATCATGGTTTAAGACTTGTAAGCTCATTTGTTCCTTCTCGGTTTATCATGCAATATAAGAACTTCTAGGCCAAGTAGTTAATGTTTTCATGAAACACATGAGTTAGATGGTGTTTGGGAGAGTCAATAGATGTTTGTCAACCTTCCACGGTGTTTGAAGACTCAAGTTTTCTTGGTTTAAGAGTTATAAGCCCATTTGTTCCTTCTCGGTTTATCATGGATTATAAGAACTTCTAGGACAAGTAGTTGATGTTTTCATGAAACACATGAGTTAGATGGTGTTTGGGAGAGTCAATAGATGTTTGTCAAGCACCACGGCGTTCGAAGAATGAAGAAATCTTGGTTTAAGACTTGTAAGCTCATATGTTCCTTCTCGGTTTATCATGCAATATAAGAACTTCTAGGCCAAGTAGTTAATGTTTTCATGAAACACATGAGTTAGATGGTGTTTGGGAGAGTCAATAGATATTTGTCAAGCTTCCAAGTTGTTTGAAGACTCAAGTTTTCATGGTTTAAGAGTTATAAGCCCATTTGTTCCTTCTCGGTTTATCATGGATTATAAGAACTTCTAGGACAAGTAGTTGATGTTTTCATGAAACACATGAGTTAGATGGTGTTTGGGAGAGTCAATAGATGTTTGACAAGCTTCCACGGTGTTCAAAGACTCAAGTTTTCATGGTTTAAGAGTTATAAGCCCATTTGATCCTTCTCGGTTTATCATGGATTACAAGAACTTCTAGGACAAGTAGTTGATGTTTTCATCAAACACATGAGTTAGATGGTGTTTGGGAGAGTCAATAGATGTTTGTCAAGCACCCACGGTGTTTGATGACTGAAGAAATCTTCGTTTAAAACTTGCAAGCCCCTTTGTTCCTTCTCGGTTTATCATGGAATATAAGAACTTCTACGGCAGGTAGTTGATGTTTTCATGAAACACATGACTTAGATGGTGTTTGGAAGAGTCAATAGATCTTTGTCAAGCATCCACGGTGTTTGAAGTCTCAAGTTTTCATAGTTTAAGAGTTATAAGCCCATTTGTTCCTTCTCGATTTATCATGGATTATAAGAAATTCAAGGCCAAGTAGTTGATGTTTTCATGAAACACATGAGTTAGATGGTGTTTGGGAGAATCAATAGATGTTTGTCAAGCACCCACGGTGTTTGAAGACTGAAGAAATCTTGGTTTAAGACTTGTAAGCCCATTTGTTCCTTCTCGGATTATCATGCAATATAAGAAGTTCTAGGCCAAGTAGTTAATGTTTTCATGAAACACATGAGTTAGATGGTGTTTGGGAGAGTCAATAGCTGTTTGTCAAGCTTCCACGGTGTTTGAAGACTCAAGTTTTCATGGTTTAAGAGTTATAAGCCCATTTGTTCCTTCTCGGTTTATTATGGATTATAAGAACTTCTAGGACTACTAGTTGATATTTTCATGAAACACATAAGTTAGATGGTGTTTGGGAGAGTCAATAGATATTTGTGAAGCTTCCATGGTGTTTGAAGACTCAAGTTTTCATGGTTTAAGAGTTATAAGCCCATTTGTTCCTTCTCGGTTTATCATGGATTATAAGAACTTCTAGGACAAGTAGTTGATGTTTTCATGAAACACATGAGTTAGATGGTGTTTGGCAGAGTCAATAGATGTTTGTCAAGCTTCCACGGTGTTTGAAGACTCAAGTTTTCATGGTTTAAGAGTTATGAGCCCATTTGTTCCTTCTCGGTTTATCATGGATTATAAGAACTTCTAGGACAAGTAGTTGATGTTTTCATGAAACACATGAGTTAGATGGTGTTTGGGAGAGTCAATAGATGTTTTTCAAGCTTCCACGGCGTTTGAAGACTCAAGTTTTCATGGTTTAAGAGTTATAAGCCCATTTGTTCCTTCTCGGTTTATCATGGATTATAAGAACCTCTAGGACAAGTAGTTGATGTTTTCATGAAACACATGAGTTAGATGGTGTTTGGGAGAGTCAATAGATGTTTGTCAAGCACCACGGCGTTCGAAGAATGAAGAAATCTTGGTTTAAGACTTGTAAGCTCATTTGTTCCTTCTCGGTTTATCATGCAATATAAGAACTTCTAGGCCAAGTAGTTAATGTTTTCATGAAACACATGAGTTAGATGGTGTTTGGGAGAGTCAATAGATATTTGTCAAGCTTCCACGTTGTTTGAAGACTCAAGTTTTCATGGTTTAAGAGTTATAAGCCCATTTGTTCCTTCTCGGTTTATCATGGATTATAAGAACTTCTAGGACAAGTAGTTGATGTTTTCATGAAACACATGAGTTAGATGGTGTTTGGGAGAGTCAATAGATGTTTGTCAAGCTTCCACGGTGTTTGAAGACTCAAGTTTTCATGGTTTAAGAGTTATAAGCCCATTTGTTCCTTCTCGGTTTATCATGGATTATAAGAACTTCTAGGACAAGTAGTTGATGTTTTCAGGAAACACATGAGTTAGATGGTGTTTGGGAGAGTCAATAGATGTTTTTCAAGCTTCCATGGCGTTTGAAGACTCAAGTTTTCATGGTTTAAGAGTTATAAGCCCATTTGTTCCTTCTCGGTTTATCATGGATTATAAGAACCTCTAGGACAAGTAGTTGATGTTTTCATGAAACACATGAGTTAGATGGTGTTTGGGAGAGTCAATAGATGTTTGTCAAGCACCACGGCGTTCGAAGAATGAAGAAATCTTGGTTTAAGACTTGTAAGCTCACTTGTTCCTTCTCGGTTTATCATGCAATATAAGAACTTCTAGGCCAAGTAGTTAATGTTTTCTTGAAACACATGAGTTAGATGGTGTTTGGGAGAGTCAATAGATATTTGTCAAGCTTCCAGGTTGTTTGAAGACTCAAGTTTTCATGGTTTAAGAGTTATAAGCCCATTTGTTCCTTCTCGGTTTATCATGGATTATAAGAACTTCTAGGACAAGTAGTTGATGTTTTCATGAAACACATGAGTTAGATGGTGTTTGGGAGAGTCAATAGATGTTTGACAAGCTTCCACGATGTTCAAAGACTCAAGTTTTCATGGTTTAAGAGTTATAAGCCCATTTGTCCCTTCTCGGTTTATCATGGATTACAAGAACTTCTAGGACAAGTAGTTGATGTTTTCATGAAACACATGAGTTAGATGGTGTTTGGGAGAGTCAATAGATGTTTTGTCAAGCACCCACGGTGTTTGAAGATTGAAGAAATCTTCGTTTAAAACTTGCAAGCCCCTTTGATCCTTCTCGGTTCATCATGGAATATAAGAACTTCTAGGGCAGGTAGTTGATGTTTTCCAGAAACACATGAGTTAGATGGTGTTTGGAAGAGTCGATAGATATTTGTCAAGCATCCATGGTGTTTGAAGTCTCAAGTTTTCATAGTTTAAGAGTTATAAGCCCATTTGTTCCTTCTCGATTTATCATGGATTATAAGAAATTCAAGGCCAAGTAGTTGATGTTTTCATGAAACACATGAGTTAGATGGTGTTTGGGAGAATCAATAGATGTTTGTCAAGCATCCATGGTGTTTGAAGAATGAAGAAATCTTGGTTTAAGACTTGTAAGCTCATTTGTTCCTTCTCGGTTTATCATGCAATATAAGAACTTCTAGGTCAAGTAGTTAATGTTTTCATGAAACACATGAGTTAGATGGTGTTTGGGAGAGTCAATAGATGTTTGTCAAGCTTCCACGGTGTTTGAAGACTCAAGTTTTCATGGTTTAAGAGTTATAAGCCCATTTGTTCCTTCTCGGTTTATCTTGGATTATAAGAACTTCTAGTACTAATAGTTGATATTTTCATGAAACACATGAGTTAGATGGTGTTTGGGAGAGTCAATAGATATTTGTCAAGCTTCCACTTTGTTTGAAGACTCAAGTTTTCATGGTTTAAGAGTTATAAGCCCATTTGTTCCTTCTCGGTTTATCATGGATTATAAGAACTTCTAGGACAAGTAGTTGATGTTTTCATGAAACACATGAGTTAGATGGTGTTTGGGAGAGTCAATAGATGTTTGTCAAGCTTCCACGGTGTTTGAAGACTCAAGTTTTCATGGTTTAAGAGTTATGAGCCCATTTGTTCCTTCTCGGTTTATCATGGATTATAAGAACTTCTAGGACAAGTAGTTGATGTTTTCATGAAACACATGAGTTAGATGGTGTTTGGGAGAGTCAATAGATGTTTGTCAAGCTTCCACGGTGTTTGAAGACTCAAGTTTTCATGGTTTAAGAGTTATAAGCCCATTTGTTCCTTCTCGGTTTATCATGGATTATAAGAACTTCTAGGACAAGTAGTTGATGTTTTCATGAAACACATGAGTTAGATGGTGTTTGGGAGAGTCAATAGATGTTTGTCAAGCACCACGGCGTTCGAAGAATGAAGAAATCTTGGTTTAAGACTTGTAAGCTCATTTGTTCCTTCTCGGTTTATCATGCAATATAAGAACTTCTAGGCCAAGTAGTTAATGTTTTCATGAAACACATGAGTTAGATGGTGTTTGGGAGAGTCAATAGATATTTGTCAAGCTTCCACGTTGTTTGAAGACTCAAGTTTTCATGGTTTAAGAGTTATAAGCCCATTTGTTCCTTCTCGGTTTATCATGGATTATAAGAACTTCTAGGACAAGTAGTTGATGTTTTCATGAAACACATGAGTTAGATGGTGTTTGGGAGAGTCAATAGATGTTTGTCAAGCTTCCACTGAGTTTGAAGACTCAAGTTTTCATGGTTTAAGAGTTATAAGCCCATTTGTTCCTTCTCGGTTTATCATGGATTATAAGAACTTCTAGGACAAGTAGTTGATGTTTTCAGGAAACACATGAGTTAGATGGTGTTTGGGAGAGTCAATAGATGTTTTTCAAGCTTCCATGGCGTTTGAAGACTCAAGTTTTCATGGTTTAAGAGTTATAAGCCCATTTGTTCCTTCTCGGTTTATCATGGATTATAAGAACCTCTAGGACAAGTAGTTGATGTTTTCATGAAACACATGAGTTAGATGGTGTTTGGGAGAGTCAATAGATGTTTGTCAAGCACCACGGCGTTCGAAGAATGAAGAAATCTTGGTTTAAGACTTGTAAGCTCACTTGTTCCTTCTCGGTTTATCATGCAATATAAGAACTTCTAGGCCAAGTAGTTAATGTTTTCTTGAAACACATGAGTTAGATGGTGTTTGGGAGAGTCAATAGATATTTGTCAAGCTTCCAGGTTGTTTGAAGACTCAAGTTTTCATGGTTTAAGAGTTATAAGCCCATTTGTTCCTTCTCGGTTTATCATGGATTATAAGAACTTCTAGGACAAGTAGTTGATGTTTTCATGAAACACATGAGTTAGATGGTGTTTGGGAGAGTCAATAGATGTTTGACAAGCTTCCACGATGTTCAAAGACTCAAGTTTTCATGGTTTAAGAGTTATAAGCCCATTTGTCCCTTCTCGGTTTATCATGGATTACAAGAACTTCTAGGACAAGTAGTTGATGTTTTCATGAAACACATGAGTTAGATGGTGTTTGGGAGAGTCAATAGATGTTTTGTCAAGCACCCACGGTGTTTGAAGATTGAAGAAATCTTCGTTTAAAACTTGCAAGCCCCTTTGATCCTTCTCGGTTCATCATGGAATATAAGAACTTCTAGGGCAGGTAGTTGATGTTTTCCAGAAACACATGAGTTAGATGGTGTTTGGAAGAGTCGATAGATATTTGTCAAGCATCCATGGTGTTTGAAGAATGAAGAAATCTTGGTTTAAGACTTGTAAGCTCATTTGTTCCTTCTCGGTTTATCATGCAATATAAGAACTTCTAGGTCAAGTAGTTAATGTTTTCATGAAACACATGAGTTAGATGGTGTTTGGGAGAGTCAATAGATGTTTGTCAAGCTTCCACGGTGTTTGAAGACTCAAGTTTTCATGGTTTAAGAGTTATAAGCCCATTTGTTCCTTCTCGGTTTATCTTGGATTATAAGAACTTCTAGTACTAATAGTTGATATTTTCATGAAACACATGAGTTAGATGGTGTTTGGGAGAGTCAATAGATATTTGTCAAGCTTCCACTTTGTTTGAAGACTCAAGTTTTCATGGTTTTAGAGTTATAAGCCCATTTGTTCCTTCTCGGTTTATCATGGATTATAAGAACTTCAAGGACAAGTAGTTGATGTTTTCATGAAACACATGAGTTAGATGGTGTTTGGGAGAGTCAATAGATGTTTGTGAAGCTTCCACGGTTTTTGAAGACTCAAGTTTTCATGGTTTAAGAGTTATAAGCCCATTTGTTCCTTCTCGGTTTATCATGGATTATAAGAACTTCTAGGACAAGTAGTTGATGATTTCATGAAACACATGAGTTAGATGGTGTTTGGGAGAGTCAATAGATGTTTGTCAAGCACCACGGCGTTCGAAGAATGAAGAAATCATGGTTTAAGACTTGTAAGCTCATTTGTTCCTTCTCGGTTTATCATGCAATATAAGAACTTCTAGGACAAGTAGTTGATGTTTTCATGAAACACATGAGTTAGATGGTGTTTGGGAGAGTCAATAGATGTTTGTCAACCTTCCACGGTGTTTGAAGACTCAAGTTTTCATGGTTTAAGAGTTATAAGCCCATTTGTTCCTTCTCGGTTTATCATGGATTATAAGAACTTCTAGGACAAGTAGTTGATGTTTTCATGAAACACATGAGTTAGATGGTGTTTGGGAGAGTCAATAGATGTTTGTCAAGCACCACTGCGTTCAAGAATGAAGAAATCTTGGTTTAAGACTTGTAAGCTCATTTGTTCCTTCTCGGTTTATCATGCAATATAAGAACTTCTAGGCCAAGTAGTTAATGTTTTCATGAAACACATGAGTTAGATGGTGTTTGGGAGAGTCAATAGATATTTGTCAAGCTTCCACGTTGTTTGAAGACTCAAGTTTTCATGGTTTAAGAGTTATAAGCCCATTTGTTCCTTCTCGGTTTATCATGGATTATAAGAACTTCTAGGACAAGTAGTTGATGTTTTCATGAAACACATGAGTTAGATGGTGTTTGGGAGAGTCAATAGATGTTTGACAAGCTTCCACGGTGTTCAAAGACTCAAGTTTTCATGGTTTAAGAGTTATAAGCCCATTTGATCCTTCTCGGTTTATCATGGATTACAAGAACTTCTAGGACAAGTAGTTGATGTTTTCATCAAACACATGAGTTAGATGGTGTTTGGGAGAGTCAATAGATGTTTGTCAAGCACCCACGGTGTTTGAAGACTGAAGAAATCTTCGTTTAAAACTTGCAAGCCCCTTTGTTCCTTCTCGGTTTATCATGGAATATAAGAACATCTACGGCAGGTAGTTGATGTTTTCATGAAACACATGAGTTAGATGGTGTTTGGAAGAGTCAATAGATATTTGTCAAGCATCCACGGTGTTTGAAGTCTCAAGTTTTCATAGTTTAAGAGTTATAAGCCCATTTGTTCCTTCTCGATTTATCATGGATTATAAGAACTTCAAGGCCAAGTAGTTGATGTTTTCATGAAACACATAAGTTAGATGGTGTTTGGGAGAATCAATAGATGTTTGTCAAGCACCCACGGTGTTTGAAGACTGAAGAAATGTTGGTTTAAGACTTGTAAGCCCATTTGTTCCTTCTCGGATTATCATGCAATATAAGAAGTTCTAGGCCAAGTAGTTAATGTTTTCATGAAACACATGAGTTAGATGGTGTTTGGGAGAGTCAATAGATGTTTGTCAAGCTTCCACGGTGTTTGAAGACTCAAGTTTTCATGGTTTAAGAGTTATAAGCCCATTTGTTCCTTCTCGGTTTATTATGGATTATAAGAACTTCTAGGACTAGTAGTTGATATTTTCATGAAACACATAAGTTAGATGGTGTTTGGGAGAGTCAATAGATATTTGTGAAGCTTCCATGGTGTTTGAAGACTCAAGTTTTCATGGTTTAAGAGTTATAAGCCCATTTGTTCCTTCTCGGTTTATCATGGATTATAAGAACTTCTAGGACAAGTAGTTGATGTTTTCATGAAACACATGAGTTAGATGGTGTTTGGGAGAGTCAATAGATGTTTGTCAAGCTTCCACGGTGTTTGAAGACTCAAGTTTTCATGGTTTAAGAGTTATAAGCCCATTTGTTCCTTCTCGGTTTATCATGGATTATAAGAACTTCTAGGACAAGTAGTTGATGTTTTCATGAAACACATGAGTTAGATGGTGTTTGGGAGAGTCAATAGATGTTTTTCAAGCTTCCACGGCGTTTGAAGACTCAAGTTTTCATGGTTTAAGAGTTATAAGCCCATTTGTTCCTTCTCGGTTTATCATGGATTATAAGAACCTCTAGGACAAGTAGTTGATGTTTTCATGAAACACATGAGTTAGATGGTGTTTAGGAGAGTCAATAGATGTTTGTCAAGCACCACGGCGTTCGAAGAATGAAGAAATCTTGGTTTAAGACTTGTAAGCTCATTTGTTCCTTCTCGGTTTATCATGCAATATAAGAACTTCTAGGCCAAGTAGTTAATGTTTTCATGAAACACATGAGTTAGATGGTGTTTGGGAGAGTCAATAGATATTTGTCAAGCTTCCACGTTGTTTGAAGACTCAAGTTTTCATGGTTTAAGAGTTATAAGCCCATTTGTTCCTTCTCGGTTTATCATGGATTATAAGAACTTCTAGGACAAGTAGTTGATGTTTTCATGAAACACATGAGTTAGATGGTGTTTGGGAGAGTCAATAGATGTTTGACAAGCTTCCACGATGTTCAAAGACTCAAGTTTTCATGGTTTAAGAGTTGTAAGCCCATTTGTTCCTTCTCGGTTTATCATGGATTACAAGAACTTCTAGGACAAGTTGATGATGTTTTCATGAAACACATGAGTTAGATGGTGTTTGGGAGAGTCAATAGATGTTTGTCAAGCACCACGGCGTTCGAAGAATGAAGAAATCTTGGTTTAAGACTTGTAAGCTCATTTGTTCCTTCTCGGATTATCATGGAATATAAGAACTTCTAGGGCAGGTAGTTGATGGTTTCACGAAACACATGAGTTAGATGGTGTTTGAGAGAGTCAATAGATGTTTGTCAAGCTTCCACGGTGTTTGAAGACTCAAGTTTTCATAGTTTAAGAGTTACAAGCCCATTTGTTCCTTCTCGATTTATCATGGATTATAAGAACTCCAAGGCCAAGTAGTTGATGTTTTCATGAAACACATGAGTTAGATGGTGTTTGGGAGAGTCAATAGATGTTTGTCAAGCACCTAGGCGTTCGAAGAATGAAGAAATCTTGGTTTAAGACTTGTAAGCTCATTTGTTCCTTCTCGGTTTATCATGCAAAATAAAAAGTTGTAGGCCAAGTAGTTAATGTTTTCATGAAACACATGATTTAGATGGTGTTTAGGAAAGTCAATAGATATTTGTCAAGCTTCCACGTTGTTTGAAGACTCAAGTTTTCATGGTTTAAGAGTTATAAGCCCATTTGTTCCTTCTCGGTTTATCATGGATTATAAGAACTTCTAGGACAAGTAGTTGATGTTTTCATGAAACACATGAGTTAGATGGTGTTTGGGAGAGTCAATAGATGTTTGACAAGCTTCCACGATGTTCAAAGACTCAAGTTTTCATGGTTTAAGAGTTATAAGCTCATTTGTTCCTTCTCGGTTTATCATGGATTACAAGAACTTCTAGGACAAGTAGTTGATGTTTTCATGAAACACATGAGTTAGATGGTGTTTGGGAGAGTCAATAGATATTTGTCAAGCTTCCACGGTGTTTGAAGACTCAAGTTTTCATAGTTTAAGAGTTATAAGCCCATTTGTTCCTTCTCGGTTTATCATGGATTATAAGAACTTCTAGGACAAGTAGTTGATGTTTTCATGAAACACATGAGTTAGATGGTGTTTGGGAGAGTCAATAGATGTTTGACAAGCTTCCACGATGTTCAAAGACTCAAGTTTTCATGGTTTAAGAGTTATAAGCCCATTTGTTCCTTCTCGGTTTATCATGGATTACAAGAACTTCTAGGACAAGTAGTTGATGTTTTCATGAAACACATGAGTTAGATGGTGTTTGGGAGAGTCAATAGATATTTGTCAAGCTTCCACTTTGTTTGAAGACTCAAGTTTTCATGGTTTAAGAGTTATAAGCCCATTTGTTCCTTCTTGGTTTATCATGGATTATAAGAACTTCTAGGACAAGTAGTTGATGTTTTCATGAAACACATGAGTTAGATGGTGTTTGGGAGAGTCAATAGATGTTTGTCAAGCACCTAGGCGTTCGAAGAATGAAGAAATCTTGGTTTAAGACTTGTAAGCTCATTTGTTCCTTCTCGGTTTATCATGCAAAATAATAAGTTCTAGGCCAAGTAGTTAATGTTTTCATGAAACACATGATTTAGATGGTGTTTGAAGACTCAAGTTTCCATGGTTTAAAAGTTATAAGCCCATTTGTTCCTTCTCGGTTTATCATGGATTATAAGAACTTCTAGGACAAGTAGTCGATGTTTTCATGAAACACATGAGTTAGATGGTGTTTGAGAGAGTCAATAGATGTTTGTCAAGCTTCCACGGTGTTTGAAGACTCAAGTTTTCATAGTTTAAGAGTTACAAGCCCATTTGTTCCTTCTCGATTTATCATGGATTATAAGAACTCCAAGGCCAAGTAGTTGATGTTTTCATGAAACACATGAGTTAGATGGTGTTTGGGAGAGTCAATAGATGTTTGTCAAGCACCTAGGCGTTCGAAGAATGAAGAAATCTTGGTTTAAGACTTGTAAGCTCATTTGTTCCTTCTCGGTTTATCATGCAAAATAATAAGTTCTAGGCCAAGTAGTTAATGTTTTCATGAAACACATGATTTAGATGGTGTTTAGGAGAGTCAATAGATATTTGTCAAGCTTCCACGTTGTTTGAAGACTCAAGTTTTCATGGTTTGAGAGTTATAAGCCCATTTGTTCCTTCTCGGTTTATCATGGATTATAAGAACTTCTAGGACAAGTAGTTGATGTTTTCATGAAACACATGAGTTAGATGGTGTTTGGGAGAGTCAATAGATGTTTGACAAGCTTCCACGATGTTCAAAGACTCAAGTTTTCATGGTTTAAGAGTTATAAGCCCATTTGTTCCTTCTCGGTTTATCATGGATTACAAGAACTTCTAGGACAAGTAGTTGATGTTTTCATGAAACACATGAGTTAGATGGTGTTTGGGAGAGTCAATAGATATTTGTCAAGCTTCCACTTTGTTTGAAGACTCCAGTTTTCATGGTTTAAGAGTTATAAGCCCATTTGTTCCTTCTTGGTTTATCATGGATTATAAGAACTTCTAGGACAAGTAGTTGATGTTTTCATGAAACACATGAGTTAGATGGTGTTTGGGAGAGTCAATAGATGTTTGACAAGCTTCCACGGTGTTCAAAGACTCAAGTTTTCATGGTTTAAGAGGTATAAGCCCATTTGTTCCTTCTCGGTTTATCATGGATTACAAGAACTTCTAGGACAAGTAGTTGATGTTTTCATGAAACACATGAGTTAGATGGTGTTTGGGAGAGTCAATAGATATTTGTCAAGCTTCCACTTTGTTTGAAGACTCAAGTTTTCAAGGTTTAAGAGTTATAAGCCCATTTGTTCCTTCTCGGTTTATCATGGATTATAAGAACTTCTAGGACAAGTAGTTGATGTTTTCATGAAACACATGAGTTAGATGGTGTTTGGGAGAATCAATAGATGTTTGTCAAGCACCCACGGTGTTTGAAGACTGAAGAAATCTTGGTTTAAGACTTGTAAGCCCATTTGTTCCTTCTCGGATTATCATGCAATATAAGAAGTTCTAGGCCAAGTAGTTAATGTTTTCATGAAACACATGAGTTAGATGGTGTTTGGGAGAGTCAATAGATATTTGTCAAGATTCCACGGTGTTTGAAGACTCAAGTTTTCATGGTTTAAGAGTTATAAGCCCATTTGTTCCTTCTCGGTTTATCATGGATTATAAGAACTTCTAGGACTAGTAGTTGATATTTTCATGAAACACATGTGTTAGATGGTGTTTGGGAGAGTCAATAGATATTTGTTAAGCTTCCACGGTGATTGAAGACTCAAGTTTTCATGGTTTAAGAGTTATAAGCCCATTTGTTCCTTCTCGGTTTATCATGGAATATAAGAACTTCTAGGGCAGGTAGTTGATGTTTTCACGAAACACATGAGTTAGATGGTGTTTGGAAGAGTCAATAGATATTTGTCAAGCAACCACGGTGTTTGAAGTCTCAAGTTTTCATAGTTTAAGAGTTATAAGCCCATTTGTTCCTTCTCGATTTATCATGGATTATAAGAACTTGAAGGCCAAGTAGTTGATGTTTTCATGAAACACATGAGTTAGATGGTGTTTGGGAGAATCAATAGATGTTTGTCAAGCACCCACGGTGTTTGAAGACTGAAGAAATCTTGGTTTAAGACTTGTAAGCCCATTTGTTCCTTCTCGGTTTATCATGCAATATAAGAAGTTCTAGGCCAAGTAGTTAATGTTTTCATGAAACACATGAGTTAAATGGTGTTTGGGAGAGTCAATAGATATTTGTCAAGCTTCCACGGTATTTGAAGACTCAAGTTTTCATGGTTTAAGAGTTATAAGCCCATTTGTTCCTTTTCGATTTATCATGGATTATAAGAACTTCAAGGCCAAGTAGTTGATGTTTTCATGAAACACATGAGTTAGATGGTGTTTGGGAGAATCAATAGATGTTTGTCAAGCACCCACGGTGTTTGAAGACTGAAGAAATCTTGGTTTAAGACTTGTAAGCCCATTTGTTCCTTCTCGGATTATCATGCAATATAAGAAGTTCTAGGCCAAGTAGTTAATGTTTTCATGAAACACATGAGTTAAATGGTGTTTGGGAGAGTCAATAGATATTTGTCAAGCTTCCACGGTATTTGAAGACTCAAGTTTTCATGGTTTAAGAGTTATAAGCCCATTTGTTCCTTCTCGATTTATCATGGATTATAAGAACTTCAAGGCCAAGTAGTTGATGTTTTCATGAAACACATGAGTTAGATGGTGTTTGGGAGAATCAATAGATGTTTGTCAAGCACCCACGGTGTTTGAAGACTGAAGAAATCTTGGTTTAAGACTTGTAAGCCCATTTGTTCCTTCTCGGATTATCATGCAATATAAGAAGTTCTAGGCCAAGTAGTTAATGTTTTCATGAAACACATGAGTTAGATGGTGTTTGGGAGAGTCAATAGATGTTTGTCAAGCTTCCACGGTGTTTGAAGACTCAAGTTTTCATGGTTTAAGAGTTATAAGCCCCTTTGTTCCTTCTCGGTTTATCATGGATTATAAGAACTTCTAAGACTAGTAGTTGATATTTTCATGAAACACATGAGTTAGATGGTGTTTGGGAGAGTCAATAGATATTTGTCAAGCTTCCACGGTGTTTGTAGACTGAAGAAATCTTGGTTTAAGACTTGTAAGCCCGTTTGTTCCTTCTCGGATTATCATGCAATATAAGAAGTTCTAGGCCAAGTAGTTAATGTTTTCATGAAACACATTAGTTAGATGGTGTTTGGGAGAGTCAATAGATGTTTGTCAAGCTTCCACGGTGTTTGAAGACTCAAGTTTTCATGGTTTAAGAGTTATAAGCCCATTTGTTCCTTCTCGGTTTATCATGGATTATAAGAACTTCTAGGACTAGTAGTTGATATTTTCATGAAACACATGAGTTAGATGGTGTTTGGGAGAGTCAATAGATATTTGTCAAGCTTCCACTTTGTTTGAAGACTAAAGTTTTCATGGTTTAAGAGTTATAAGCCCATTTGTTCCTTCTCGGTTTATCATGGATTATAAGAACTTCTAGGACAAGTAGTTGATGTTTTCATGAAACACATGAGTTAGATGGTGTTTGGGAGAGTCAATAGATGTTTGCAAGCACCCACGGTGTTTGAAGACTGAAGAAATCTTCGTTTAAAACTTGCAAGCCCCTTTGTTCCTTCTCGGTTTGTCATGGAATATAAGAACTTCTAGGGCAGGTAGTTGATGTTTTCATGAAACACATGAGTTAGATGGTGTTTGGAAGAGTCAATAGATATTTGTCAAGCATCCACGGTGTTTGAAGTCTCAAGTTTTCATAGTTTAACAGTTATAAGCCCATTTGTTCCTTCTCGATTTATCATGGATTATAAGAACTTCAAGGCCAAGTAGTTGATGTTTTCATGAAACACATGAGTTAGATGGTGTTTGGGAGAATCAATAGATGTTTGTCAAGCACCCACGGTGTTTGAAGACTGAAGAAATCTTGGTTTAAGACTTGTAAGCCCATTTGTTCCTTCTCTGATTATCATGCAATATAAGAAGTTCTAGGCCAAGTAGTTAATGTTTTCATGAAACACATGAGTTAGATGGTGTTTGGGAGAGTCAATAGATGTTTGTTAAGCTTCCACGGTGTTTGAAGACTCAAGTTTTCATGTTTTAAGAGTTATAAGCCCATTTGTTCCTTCTCGGTTTATCATGGATTATAAGAACTTCTAGGACTAGTAGTTGATATTTTCATGAAACACATGAGTTAGATGGTGTTTGGGAGAGTCAATAGATATTTGTCAAGCTTCCACGGTGATTGAAGACTCAAGTTTTCATGTTTTAAGAGTTATAAGCCCATTTGTTCCTTCTCGGTTTATCATGGATTATAAGAACTTCTTGGACTAGTAGTTGATGTTTTCATGAAACACATGAGTTAGATGGTGTTTGGGAGAGTCAATAGATGTTTGTCAAGCACCCACGGTGTTTGTAGACTGAAGAAATCATGGTTTAAGACTTCCAAGCCCATTTGTTCCTTGTTGATTTATCATGGAATATAGGAACCTATAGGCCAGGTAGTTGATGTTTTCATGAAACACATGAGTTAGATATTGTTTGGGAGAATCAATAGATGTTTGTCAAGCACCCACGGTGTTTGAAGACTGAAGAAATCTTGGTTTAAGACTTGTAAGCCCATTTGTTCCTTCTCGGATTATCATGCAATATAAGAAGTTCTAGGCCAAGTAGTTAATGTTTTCATGAAACACATGAGTTAGATGGTGTTTGGGAGAGTCAATAGATGTTTGTCAAGCTTCCACGGTGTTTGAAGACTCAAGTTTTCATGGTTTAAGAGTTATAAGCCCATTTGTTCCTTCTCGGTTTATCATGGATTATAAGAACTTCTAGGACTAGTAGTTGATATTTTCATGAAACACATAAGTTAGATGGTGTTTGGGAGAGTCAATAGATATTTGTCAAGCTTTCACTTTGTTTGAAGACTCAAGTTTTCATGGTTTAAGAGTTATAAGCCCATTTGTTCCTTCTCGGTTTATCATGGATTATAAGAACTTCTAGGACAAGTAGTTGATGTTTTCATGAAACACATGAGTTATATGGTGTTTGGGAGAGTCAATAGATGTTTGTCAAGCACCCACGGTGTTTGAAGACTGAAGAAATCTTCGTTTAACACTTGCAAGCTCCTTTGTTCCTTCTCGGATTATCATGCAAGATAAGAAGTTCTAGGCCAAGTAGTTAATGTTTTCATGAAACACATGAGTTAGATGGTGTTTGGGAGAGTTAATAGATGTTTGTCAAGCTTCCACAGTGTTTGAAGACTCAAGTTTTCATGGTTTAAGAGTTATAAGCCCATTTGTTCCTTCTCGGTTTATCATGGATTATAAGAACTTCTAGGACGAGTAGTTGATATTTTCATGAAACACATGAGTTAGATGGTGTTTGGGAGAGTCAATAGATATATGTCAAGCTTCCACTTTGTTTGAAGACTCAAGTTTTCATGGTTTAAGAGTTATAAGCCCATTCGTTCCTTCTCGGTTTATCATGGATTATAAGAACTTCTAGGACAAGTAGTTGATGTTTTCATGAAACACATGAGTTAGATGGTGTTTGGGAGAGTCAATAGATATTTGTCAAGCTTCCACGGTGATTGAAGACTCAAGTTTTCATGGTTTAAGAGTTATAAGCCCTTTTGTTCCTTCTCGGTTTATCATGGATTATAAGAACTTCTAGGACAACTTGTTAATGTTTTCATGAAACACATGAGTTAGATGGTGTTTGGGAGAGTCAATAGATATTTGTCAAGCATCCACGGTGTTTGAAGTCTCAAGTTTTCATAGTTTAAGAGTTATAAGCCCATTTGTTCCTTCTCGATTTATCATGGATTATAAGAACTTGAAGGCCAAGTAGTTGATGTTTTCATGAAACACATGAGTTAGATGGTGTTTGGGAGAATCAATAGATGTTTGTCAAGCACCCACGGTGTTTGAAGACTGAAGAAATCTTGGTTTAAGACTTGTAAGCCCATTTGTTCCTTCTCGGATTATCATGCAATATAAGATTTTCTAGGCCAAGTAGTTAATGTTTTCATGAAACACATGAGTTAGATGGTGTTTGGGAGAGTTAATAGATGTTTGTCAAGCTTCCACAGTGTTTGAAGACTCAAGTTTTCATGGTTTAAGAGTTATAAGCCCATTTGTTCCTTCTCGGTTTATCATGGATTATAAGAACTTCTAGGACGAGTAGTTGATATTTTCATGAAACACATGAGTTAGATGGTGTTTGGGAGAGTCAATAGATATTTGTCAAGCTTCCACTTTGTTTGAAGACTCAAGTTTTCATGGTTTAAGAGTTATAAGCCCATTCGTTCCTTCTCGGTTTATCATGGATTATAAGAACTTCTAGGACAAGTAGTTGATGTTTTCATGAAACACATGAGTTAGATGGTGTTTGGGAGAGTCAATAGATATTTGTCAAGCTTCCACGGTGATTGAAGACTCAAGTTTTCATGGTTTAAGAGTTATAAGCCCATTTGTTCCTTCTCGGTTTATCATGGATTATAAGAACTTCTAGGACTAGTAGTTGATATTTTCATGAAACACATGAGTTAGATGGTGTTTGGGAGAGTTAATAGATGTTTGTCAAGCTTCCACGGTGTTTGAAGACTCAAGTTTTCATGGTTTAAGAGTTATAAGCCCATTTGTTCCTTCTCGGTTTATCATGGATTATAAGAACTTCTAGGACTAGTAGTTGATATTTTCATGAAACACATGAGTTAGATGGTGTTTGGGAGAGTCAATAGATATTTGTCAAGCTTCCACGGTGTTTGAAGACTCAAGTTTTCATGGTTTAAGAGTTATAAGCCCATTTGTTCCTTCTCGGTTTATCATGGATTATAAGAACTTCTAGGACTAGTAGTTGATATTTTCATGAAACACATGAGTTAGATGGTGTTTGGGAGAGTTAATAGATGTTTGTCAAGCTTCCACGGTGTTTGAAGACTCAAGTTTTCATGGTTTAAGAGTTATAAGCCCATTTGTTCCTTCTCGGTTTATCATGGATTATAAGAACTTCTAGGACTAGTAGTTGATATTTTCATGAAACACATGAGTTAGATGGTGTTTGGGAGAGTTAATAGATGTTTGTCAAGCTTCCACGGTGTTTGAAGACTCAAGTTTTCATGGTTTAAGAGTTATAAGCCCATTTGTTCCTTCTCGGTTTATCATGGATTATAAGAACTTCTAGGACTAGTAGTTGATATTTTCATGAAACACATGAGTTAGATGGTGTTTGGGAGAGTTAATAGATGTTTGTCAAGCTTCCACGGTGTTTGAAGACTCAAGTTTTCATGGTTTAAGAGTTATAAGCCCATTTGTTCCTTCTCGGTTTATCATGGATTATAAGAACTTCTAGGACTAGTAGTTGATATTTTCATGAAACACATGAGTTAGATGGTGTTTGGGAGAGTCAATAGATATTTGTCAAGCTTCCACTTTGTTTGAAGACTAAAGTTTTCATGGTTTAAGAGTTATAAGCCCATTTGTTCCTTCTCGGTTTATCATGGATTATAAGAACTTCTAGGACTAGTAGTTGATATTTTCATGAAACACATGAGTTAGATGGTGTTTGGGAGAGTCAATAGATATTTGTCAAGCTTCCACGGTGTTTGAAGACTCAAGTTTTCATGGTTTAAGAGTTATAAGCCCATTTGTTCCTTCTCGGTTTATCATGGATTATAAGAACTTCTAGGACTAGTAGTTGATATTTTCATGAAACACATGAGTTAGATGGTGTTTGGGAGAGTTAATAGATGTTTGTCAAGCTTCCACGGTGTTTGAAGACTCAAGTTTTCATGGTTTAAGAGTTATAAGCCCATTTGTTCCTTCTCGGTTTATCATGGATTATAAGAACTTCTAGGACTAGTAGTTGATATTTTCATGAAACACATGAGTTAGATGGTGTTTGGGAGAGTTAATAGATGTTTGTCAAGCTTCCACGGTGTTTGAAGACTCAAGTTTTCATGGTTTAAGAGTTATAAGCCCATTTGTTCCTTCCTCGGTTTATCATGGATTATAAGAACTTCTAGGACTAGTAGTTGATATTTTCATGAAACACATGAGTTAGATGGTGTTTGGGAGAGTTAATAGATGTTTGTCAAGCTTCCACGGTGTTTGAAGACTCAAGTTTTCATGGTTTAAGAGTTATAAGCCCATTTGTTCCTTCTCGGTTTATCATGGATTATAAGAACTTCTAGGACTAGTAGTTGATATTTTCATGAAACACATGAGTTAGATGGTGTTTGGGAGAGTCAATAGATATTTGTCAAGCTTCCACTTTGTTTGAAGACTAAAGTTTTCATGGTTTAAGAGTTATAAGCCCATTTGTTCCTTCTCGGTTTATCATGGATTATAAGAACTTCTAGGACAAGTAGTTGATGTTTTCATGAAACACATGAGTTAGATGGTGTTTGGGAGAGTCAATAGATGTTTGCAAGCACCCACGGTGTTTGAAGACTGAAGAAATCTTCGTTTAAAACTTGCAAGCCCCTTTGTTCCTTCTCGGTTTGTCATGGAATATAAGAACTTCTAGGGCAGGTAGTTGATGTTTTCATGAAACACATGAGTTAGATGGTGTTTGGAAGAGTCAATAGATATTTGTCAAGCATCCACGGTGTTTGAAGTCTCAAGTTTTCATAGTTTAACAGTTATAAGCCCATTTGTTCCTTCTCGATTTATCATGGATTATAAGAACTTCAAGGCCAAGTAGTTGATGTTTTCATGAAACACATGAGTTAGATGGTGTTTGGGAGAATCAATAGATGTTTGTCAAGCACCCACGGTGTTTGAAGACTGAAGAAATCTTGGTTTAAGACTTGTAAGCCCATTTGTTCCTTCTCAGATTATCATGCAATATAAGAAGTTCTAGGCCAAGTAGTTAATGTTTTCATGAAACACATGAGTTAGATGGTGTTTGGGAGAGTCAATAGATGTTTGTTAAGCTTCCACGGTGTTTGAAGACTCAAGTTTTCATGTTTTAAGAGTTATAAGCCCATTTGTTCCTTCTCGGTTTATCATGGATTATAAGAACTTCTAGGACTAGTAGTTGATATTTTCATGAAACACATGAGTTAGATGGTGTTTGGGAGAGTCAATAGATATTTGTCAAGCTTCCACGGTGATTGAAGACTCAAGTTTTCATGTTTTAAGAGTTATAAGCCCATTTGTTCCTTCTCGGTTTATCATGGATTATAAGAACTTCTTGGACTAGTAGTTGATGTTTTCATGAAACACATGAGTTAGATGGTGTTTGGGAGAGTCAATAGATGTTTGTCAAGCACCCACGGTGTTTGTAGACACAAGAAATCATGGTTTAAGACTTCCAAGCCCATTTGTTCCTTGTTGATTTATCATGGAATATAGGAACCTATAGGCCAGGTAGTTGATGTTTTCATGAAACACATGAGTTAGATATTGTTTGGGAGAATCAATAGATGTTTGTCAAGCACCCACGGTGTTTGAAGACTGAAGAAATCTTGGTTTAAGACTTGTAAGCCCATTTGTTCCTTCTCGGATTATCATGCAATATAAGAAGTTCTAGGCCAAGTAGTTAATGTTTTCATGAAACACATGAGTTAGATGGTGTTTGGGAGAGTCAATAGATGTTTGTCAAGCTTCCACGGTGTTTGAAGACTCAAGTTTTCATGGTTTAAGAGTTATAAGCCCATTTGTTCCTTCTCGGTTTATCATGGATTATAAGAACTTCTAGGACTAGTAGTTGATATTTTCATGAAACACATAAGTTAGATGGTGTTTGGGAGAGTCAATAGATATTTGTCAAGCTTTCACTTTGTTTGAAGACTCAAGTTTTCATGGTTTAAGAGTTATAAGCCCATTTGTTCCTTCTCGGTTTATCGTGGATTATAAGAACTTCTAGGACAAGTAGTTGATGTTTTCATGAAACACATGAGTTATATGGTGTTTGGGAGAGTCAATAGATGTTTGTCAAGCACCCACGGTGTTTGAAGACTGAAGAAATCTTCGTTTAACACTTGCAAGCTCCTTTGTTCCTTCTCGGATTATCATGCAAGATAAGAAGTTCTAGGCCAAGTAGTTAATGTTTTCATGAAACACATGAGTTAGATGGTGTTTGGGAGAGTTAATAGATGTTTGTCAAGCTTCCACAGTGTTTGAAGACTCAAGTTTTCATGGTTTAAGAGTTATAAGCCCATTTGTTCCTTCTCGGTTTATCATGGATTATAAGAACTTCTAGGACGAGTAGTTGATATTTTCATGAAACACATGAGTTAGATGGTGTTTGGGAGAGTCAATAGATATTTGTCAAGCTTCCACTTTGTTTGAAGACTCAAGTTTTCATGGTTTAAGAGTTATAAGCCCATTCGTTCCTTCTCGGTTTATCATGGATTATAAGAACTTCTAGGACAAGTAGTTGATGTTTTCATGAAACACATGAGTTAGATGGTGTTTGGGAGAGTCAATAGATATTTGTCAAGCTTCCACGGTGATTGAAGACTCAAGTTTTCATGGTTTAAGAGTTATAAGCCCTTTTGTTCCTTCTCGGTTTATCATGGATTATAAGAACTTCTAGGACAACTTGTTAATGTTTTCATGAAACACATGAGTTAGATGGTGTTTGGGAGAGTCAATAGATATTTGTCAAGCATCCACGGTGTTTGAAGTCTCAAGTTTTCATAGTTTAAGAGTTATAAGCCCATTTGTTCCTTCTCGATTTATCATGGATTATAAGAACTTGAAGGCCAAGTAGTTGATGTTTTCATGAAACACATGAGTTAGATGGTGTTTGGGAGAATCAATAGATGTTTGTCAAGCACCCACGGTGTTTGAAGACTGAAGAAATCTTGGTTTAAGACTTGTAAGCCCATTTGTTCCTTCTCGGATTATCATGCAATATAAGATTTTCTAGGCCAAGTAGTTAATGTTTTCATGAAACACATGAGTTAGATGGTGTTTGGGAGAGTTAATAGATGTTTGTCAAGCTTCCACAGTGTTTGAAGACTCAAGTTTTCATGGTTTAAGAGTTATAAGCCCATTTGTTCCTTCTCGGTTTATCATGGATTATAAGAACTTCTAGGACGAGTAGTTGATATTTTCATGAAACACATGAGTTAGATGGTGTTTGGGAGAGTCAATAGATATTTGTCAAGCTTCCACTTTGTTTGAAGACTCAAGTTTTCATGGTTTAAGAGTTATAAGCCCATTCGTTCCTTCTCGGTTTATCATGGATTATAAGAACTTCTAGGACAAGTAGTTGATGTTTTCATGAAACACATGAGTTAGATGGTGTTTGGGAGAGTCAATAGATATTTGTCAAGCTTCCACGGTGATTGAAGACTCAAGTTTTCATGGTTTAAGAGTTATAAGCCCATTTGTTCCTTCTCGGTTTATCATGGATTATAAGAACTTCTAGGACTAGTAGTTGATATTTTCATGAAACACATGAGTTAGATGGTGTTTGGGAGAGTTAATAGATGTTTGTCAAGCTTCCACGGTGTTTGAAGACTCAAGTTTTCATGGTTTAAGAGTTATAAGCCCATTTGTTCCTTCTCGGTTTATCATGGATTATAAGAACTTCTAGGACTAGTAGTTGATATTTTCATGAAACACATGAGTTAGATGGTGTTTGGGAGAGTCAATAGATATTTGTCAAGCTTCCACGGTGTTTGAAGACTCAAGTTTTCATGGTTTAAGAGTTATAAGCCCATTTGTTCCTTCTCGGTTTATCATGGATTATAAGAACTTCTAGGACTAGTAGTTGATATTTTCATGAAACACATGAGTTAGATGGTGTTTGGGAGAGTTAATAGATGTTTGTCAAGCTTCCACGGTGTTTGAAGACTCAAGTTTTCATGGTTTAAGAGTTATAAGCCCATTTGTTCCTTCTCGGTTTATCATGGATTATAAGAACTTCTAGGACTAGTAGTTGATATTTTCATGAAACACATGAGTTAGATGGTGTTTGGGAGAGTTAATAGATGTTTGTCAAGCTTCCACGGTGTTTGAAGACTCAAGTTTTCATGGTTTAAGAGTTATAAGCCCATTTGTTCCTTCTCGGTTTATCATGGATTATAAGAACTTCTAGGACTAGTAGTTGATATTTTCATGAAACACATGAGTTAGATGGTGTTTGGGAGAGTTAATAGATGTTTGTCAAGCTTCCACGGTGTTTGAAGACTCAAGTTTTCATGGTTTAAGAGTTATAAGCCCATTTGTTCCTTCTCGGTTTATCATGGATTATAAGAACTTCTAGGACTAGTAGTTGATATTTTCATGAAACACATGAGTTAGATGGTGTTTGGGAGAGTCAATAGATATTTGTCAAGCTTCCACGGTGATTGAAGACTCAAGTTTTCATGGTTTAAGAGTTATAAGCCCTTTTGTTCCTTCTCGGTTTATCATGGATTATAAGAACTTCTAGGACAAGTAGTTGATGTTTTCATGAAACACATGAGTTAGATGGTGTTTGGGAGAGTCAATAGATATTTGTCAAGCTTCCACGGTGATTGAAGACTCAAGTTTTCATGGTTTAAGAGTTATAAGCCCTTTTGTTCCTTCTCGGTTTATCATGGATTATAAGAACTTCTAGGACAACTTGTTAATGTTTTCATGAAACACATGAGTTAGATGGTGTTTGGGAGAGTCAATAGATATTTGTCAAGCATCCACGGTGTTTGAAGTCTCAAGTTTTCATAGTTTAAGAGTTATAAGCCCATTTGTTCCTTCTCGATTTATCATGGATTATAAGAACTTGAAGGCCAAGTAGTTGATGTTTTCATGAAACACATGAGTTAGATGGTGTTTGGGAGAATCAATAGATGTTTGTCATGCACCCACGGTGTTTGAAGACTGAAGAAATCTTGGTTTAAGACTTGTAAGCCCATTTGTTCCTTCTCGGATTATCATGCAATATAAGAAGTTCTAGGCCAAGTAGTTAATGTTTTCATGAAACACATGAGTTAGATGGTGTTTGGGAGAGTTAATAGATGTTTGTCAAGCTTCCACAGTGTTTGAAGACTCAAGTTTTCATGGTTTAAGAGTTATAAGCCCATTTGTTCCTTCTCGGTTTATCATGGATTATAAGAACTTCTAGGACGAGTAGTTGATATTTTCATGAAACACATGAGTTAGATGGTGTTTGGGAGAGTCAATAGATATTTGTCAAGCTTCCACTTTGTTTGAAGACTCAAGTTTTCATGGTTTAAGAGTTATAAGCCCATTCGTTCCTTCTCGGTTTATCATGGATTATAAGAACTTCTAGGACAAGTAGTTGATGTTTTCATGAAACACATGAGTTAGATGGTGTTTGGGAGAGTCAATAGATATTTGTCAAGCACCCACGGTGTTTGATGACTGAAGAAATCTTCGTTTAAAACTTGCAAGCCCCTTTGTTCCTTCTCGGTTTATCATGGAATATAAGAACTTCTAGGATAGGTTGTTGATGTTTTCATGAAACACATGAGTTAGATGGTGTTTGGAAGAGTCAATAGATATTTGTCAAGCATCCACGGTGTTTGAAGTCTCAAGTTTTCATAGTTTAAGAGTTATAAGCCCATTTGTTCCTTCTCGATTTATCATGGATTATAAGAACTTGAAGGCCAAGTAGTTGATGTTTTCATGAAACACATGAGTTAGATGGTGTTTGGGAGAATCAATAGATGTTTGTCAAGCACCCACGGTGTTTGAAGACTGAAGAAATCTTGGTTTAAGACTTGTAAGCCCATTTGTTCCTTCTCGGATTATCATGCAATATAAGAAGTTCTAGGCCAAGTGGTTAATGTTTTCATGAAACACATGAGTTAGATGGTGTTTGGGAGAGTTAATAGATGTTTGTCAAGCTTCCACAGTGTTTGAAGACTCAAGTTTTCATGGTTTAAGAGTTATAAGCCCATTTGTTCCTTCTCGGTTTATCATGGATTATAAGAACTTCTAGGACGAGTAGTTGATATTTTCATGAAACACATGAGTTAGATGGTGTTTGGGAGAGTCAATAGATATTTGTCAAGCTTCCACTTTGTTTGAAGACTCAAGTTTTCATGGTTTAAGAGTTATAAGCCCATTCGTTCCTTCTCGGTTTATCATGGATTATAAGAACTTCTAGGACAAGTAGTTGATGTTTTCATGAAACACATGAGTTAGATGGTGTTTGGGAGAGTCAATAGATATTTGTCAAGCACCCACGGTGTTTGATGACTGAAGAAATCTTCGTTTAAAACTTGCAAGCCCCTTTGTTCCTTCTCGGTTTATCATGGAATATAAGAACTTCTAGGATAGGTTGTTGATGTTTTCATGAAACACATGAGTTAGATGGTGTTTGGAAGAGTCAATAGATATTTGTCAAGCATCCACGGTGTTTGAAGTCTCAAGTTTTCATAGTTTAAGAGTTATAAGCCCATTTGTTCCTTCTCGATTTATCATGGATTATAAGAACTTGAAGGCCAAGTAGTTGATGTTTTCATGAAACACATGAGTTAGATGGTGTTTGGGAGAATCAATAGATGTTTGTCAAGCACCCACGGTGTTTGAAGACTGAAGAAATCTTGGTTTAAGACTTGTAAGCCCATTTGTTCCTTCTCGGATTATCATGCAATATAAGAAGTTCTAGGCCAAGTGGTTAATGTTTTCATGAAACACATGAGTTAGATGGTGTTTGGGAGAGTTAATAGATGTTTGTCAAGCTTCCACAGTGTTTGAAGACTCAAGTTTTCATGGTTTAAGAGTTATAAGCCCATTTGTTCCTTCTCGGTTTATCATGGATTATAAGAACTTCTAGGACGAGTAGTTGATATTTTCATGAAACACATGAGTTAGATGGTGTTTGGGAGAGTCAATAGATATTTGTCAAGCTTCCACTTTGTTTGAAGACTCAAGTTTTCATGGTTTAAGAGTTATAAGCCCATTCGTTCCTTCTCGGTTTATCATGGATTATAAGAACTTCTAGGACAAGTAGTTGATGTTTTCATGAAACACATGAGTTAGATGGTGTTTGGGAGAGTCAATAGATATTTGTCAAGCACCCACGGTGTTTGATGACTGAAGAAATCTTCGTTTAAAACTTGCAAGCCCCTTTGTTCCTTCTCGGTTTATCATGGAATATAAGAACTTCTAGGATAGGTTGTTGATGTTTTCATGAAACACATGAGTTAGATGGTGTTTGGAAGAGTCAATAGATATTTGTCAAGCATCCACGGTGTTTGAAGTCTCAAGTTTTCATAGTTTAAGAGTTATAAGCCCATTTGTTCCTTCTCGATTTATCATGGATTATAAGAACTTCAAGGCCAAGTAGTTGATGTTTTCATGAAACACATGAGTTAGATGGTGTTTGGGAGAATCAATAGATGTTTGTCAAGCACCCACGGTGTTTGAAGACTGAAGAAATCTTGGTTTAAGACTTGTAAGCCCATTTGTTCCTTCTCGGATTATCATGCAATATAAGAAGTTCTAGGCCAAGTAGTTAATGTTTTCATGAAACACATGAGTTAGATGGTGTTTGGGAGAGTCAATAGGTGTTTGTCAAGTTTCCACGGTGTTTGAAGACTCAAGTTTTCATGGTTTAAGAGTTATAAGCCCAATTGTTCCTGCTCGGATTATCATGGATTATAAGAACTTCTAGGACTAGTAGTTGATATTTTCATGAAACACATGAGTTAGATGGTGTTTGGGAGAGTTAATAGATGTTTGTCAAGCTTCCACGGTGTTTGAAGACTCAAGTTTTCATGGTTTAAGAGTTATAAGCCCATTTGTTCCTTCTCGGTTTATCATGGATTATAAGTACTTCTAGGACTAGTAGTTGATATTTTCGTGAAACACATGAGTTAGATGGTGTTTGGGAGAGTCAATAGATATTTGTCAAGTTTCCACGGTGATTGAAGACTCAAGTTTTCGTGGTTTAAGAGTTATAAGCCCTTTTGTTCCTTCTCGGTTTATCATGGATTATAAGAACTTCTAGGACAAGTAGTTGATGTTTTCATGAAACACATGAGTTAGATGGTGTTTGGGAGAGTCAATAGATATTTGTCAAGCTTCCACGATGATTGAAGACTCAAGTTTTCATGGTTTAAGAGTTATAAGCCCTTTTGTTCCTTCTCGGTTTATCATGGATTATAAGAACTTCTAGGACAAGTAGTTAATGTTTTCATGAAACACATGAGTTAGATGGTGTTTGGGAGAGTCAATAGATATTTGTCAAGCATCCACGGTGTTTGAAGTCTCAAGTTTTCATAGCTTAAGAGTTATAAGCCCATTTGTTCCTTCTCGATTTATCATGGATTATAAGAACTTGAAGGCCAAGTAGTTGATGTTTTCATGAAACACATGAGTTAGATGGTGTTTGGGAGAGTCAATAGATGTTTGTCAAGCTTCCACGGTGTTTGAAGACTCAAGTTTTCATGGTTTAAGAGTTATAAGCCCATTTGTTCCTTCTCGGTTTATCATGGATTATAAGAACTTCTAGGACTAGTAGTTGATATTTTCATGAAACACATGAGTTAGATGGTGTTTGGGAGAGTCAATAGATATTTGTCAAGCTTCCACGGTGATTGAAGACTCAAGTTTTCATGGTTTAAGAGTTATAAGCCCATTTGTTCCTTCTCGGTTTATCATGGATTATAAGAACTTCTAGGACAAGTAGTTCATGTTTTCATGAAACACATGAGTTAGATGGTGTTTGGGAGAGTCAATATATGTTTGACAAGCTTCCACGGTGTTCGATGACTCAAGTTTTCATGGTTTAAGGGTTATAAGCCCATTTGTTCCTTCTCGGTTTATCATGGATTACAAGAACTTCTTGGACAAGTAGTTGATGTTTTCATGAAACACATGAGTTAGATGGTGTTTGGGATTGTCAATAGATGTTTGTTAAGCACCCACGGTGTTTGAAGACTGAAGAAATCTTCGTTTAAATCTTGCAAGCCCCTTTGATCCTTCTCGGTTTATCATGGAATATAAGAACTTCTAGGGCAGGTAGTTGATGTTTTCACGAAATACATGAGTTAGACGGTGTTTGGGAGAGTCAATAGAAATTTGTCAAGCATCCACGGTGTTTGAAAGCTCAAGTTTTCATAGTTTAAGAGTTGTAAGCCCATTTGTTCCTTCTCGATTTATCATGGATTATAAGAACTTCAAGGCCAAGTAGTTGATGTTTTCATGAAACACATGAGTTAGATGGTGTTTGGGAGAATCAATAGATGTTTGTCAAGCACCCACGGTGTTTGAAGACTGAAGAAATCTTGGTTTAAGACTTGTAAGCCGATTTGTTCCTTCTCGGATTATCATGCAATATAAGAAGTTGTAGGCCAAGTAGTTAATGTTTTCATGAAACACATGAGTTAGATGGTGTTTGGGAGAGTCAATAGATGTTTGTCAAGCTTCCACGGTGATTGAAGACTCAAGTTTTCATGGTTTAAGAGTTATAAGCCCATTTATTCCTTCTCGGTTTATCATGGATTATAAGAACTTCTAGGACTAGTAGTTCATGTTTTCATGAAACACAGGAGTTAGATGGTGTTTGGGAGAGTCAATAGATGTTTTTCAATCTTCCACGGTGTTCGAAGGCTCAAGTTTTCATGGTTTAAGAGTTATAAGCCCATTTGTTCCTTCTCGGTTTATCATGGATTAAAAGAACTTCTAGGACAAGTAGTTGATGTTTTCATGAAACACATGAGTTATATGGTGTTTGGGAGAGTCAATAGATGTTTGTCAAGCACCCACGGTGTTTGAAGACTGAAGAAATCTTGGTTTAAGACTTGTAAGCCCATTTGTTCCTTCTCGGTTTATCATGAAATATAAGAACTTCTAGGGCAGGTAGTTGATGTTTTCACGAAATACATGAGTTAGACGGTGTTTGGGGAGTCAATAGAAATTTGTCAAGCATCCACGGTGTTTGAAAGCTCAAGTTTTCATAGTTTAAGAGTTGTAAGCCCATTTGTTCCTTCTCGATTTATCATGGATTATAAGAACTTCAAGGCCAAGTAGTTGATGTTTTCATGAAACACATGAGTTAGATGGTGTTTGGGAGAATCAATAGATGTTTGTCAAGCACCCACGGTGTTTGAAGACTGAAGAAATCTTGGTTTAAGACTTGTAAGCCGATTTGTTCCTTCTCGGATTATCATGCAATATAAGAAGTTGTAGGCCAAGTAGTTAATGTTTTCATGAAACACATGAGTTAGATGGTGTTTGGGAGAGTCAATAGATGTTTGTCAAGCTTCCACGGTGATTGAAGACTCAAGTTTTCATGGTTTAAGAGTTATAAGCCCATTTATTCCTTCTCGGTTTATCATGGATTATAAGAACTTCTAGGACTAGTAGTTCATGTTTTCATGAAACACAGGAGTTAGATGGTGTTTGGGAGAGTCAATAGATGTTTTTCAATCTTCCACGGTGTTCGAAGGCTCAAGTTTTCATGGTTTAAGAGTTATAAGCCCATTTGTTCCTTCTCGGTTTATCATGGATTAAAAGAACTTCTAGGACAAGTAGTTGATGTTTTCATGAAACACATGAGTTATATGGTGTTTGGGAGAGTCAATAGATGTTTGTCAAGCACCCACGGTGTTTGAAGACTGAAGAAATCTTGGTTTAAGACTTGTAAGCCCATTTGTTCCTTCTCGGTTTATCATGAAATATAAGAACTTCTAGGCCAGGTAGTTGATGTTTTCATGAAACACATGAGTTAGATTGTGTTTGGGAGAGTCAATAGATGTTTGTCAAGCTTCCACGTTGTTTGAAGACTCAAGTTTTCATGGTTTAAGAGTTATAAGCCTATTTGTTCCTTGTCGGTTTATCATGGATTGTAAGAACTTCTTGGACAAGTAGTTGATGTTTTCATGAAACACATGAGTTAGATGGTGTTTGGGAGAGACAATAGATGTTTGTCAAGCACCCACGGTGTTTGAAGACTGAAGAAATCTTGGTTTAAGACTTGTAAGCCCATTTGTTCCATCTCGGTTTATCATGCAATATAAGAACTTCTAGGCCAAGTAGTTAATGTTTTCATCAAACACATGAGTTAGATGGTGTTTGGGAGAGTCAATAGATGTTTGTCAAGCTTCCACGGTGTTTGAAGACTCAAGTTTTCATGGTTTAAGAGTTATAAGCCCATTTGTTCCTTCTCGGTTTATCATGGATTATAAGAACTTCTAGGACTAGTAGTTGATATTTTCATGAAACACATGAGTTAGATGGTGTTTGGGAGAGTCAATAGATATTTGTCAAGCTTCCACGGTGTTTGAAGACTCAAGTTTTGATGGTTTAAGAGTTATAAGCCCATTTGTTCCTTCTCGGTTTATCATGGATTATAAGAACTTCTAGGACAAGTAGTTGATGTTTTCATGAAACACATGAGTTAGATGGTGTTTGGGAGAGTCAATAGATGTTTTTCAAGCTTCCACGGTGTTCGAAGGCTCAAGTTTTCATGGTTTAAGAGTTATAAGTCCATTTGTTCCTTCTCGGTCCATCATGGATTACAAGAACTTCTAGGACAGGTGGTTGATGTTTTCATGAAACACATGAGTTAGATGGTGTTTGGGAGAGTCAATAGATGTTTGTCAAGCACCCACGGTGTTTGAAGACTGAAGAAATCTTGGTTTAAGACTTGTAAGCCCATTTGTTCCTTCTCGGTTTATCATGGAATATAAGAACTTCTAGGCCAGGTAGTTGATGTTTTCATGAAACACATGAGTTAGATGGTGTTTGGGAGAGTCAAGAGATGTTTGTCAAGCTTCCACGGTGTTTGAAGACTCAAGTTTTCATGGTTTAAGAGTTATAAGCCCATTTGTTCCTTCTCGGTTTATCATGGATTATAAGAACTTCTAGGACTAGTAGTTGATATTTTCATGAAACACATGAGTTAGATGGTGTTTGGGAGAGTCAATAGATATTTGTCAAGCTTCCACGGTGTTTGAAGACTCAAGTTTTGATGGTTTAAGAGTTATAAGCCCATTTGTTCCTTCTCGGTTTATCATGGATTATAAGAACTTCTAGGACAAGTAGTTGATGTTTTCATGAAACACATGAGTTAGATGGTGTTTGGGAGAGTCAATAGATGTTTGTCAAGCTTCCACGTTGTTTGAAGACTCAAGTTTTCATGGTTTAAGAGTTTTAAGCCCACTTGTTCCTTCTCGGTTTTTCATGGATTATAAGAACTTCTAGGACAAGTAGTTGATGTTTTCATGAAACACATGAGTTAGATGGTGTTTGGGAGAGTCAATAGATGTTTGTCAAGCACCCACGGTGTTTGAAGACTGAAGAAATCTTGGTTTAAGACTTGTAAGCCCATTTGTTCCTTCTCGGTTTATCATGAAATATAAGAACTTCTAGGCCAGGTAGTTGATGTTTTCATGAAACACATGAGTTAGATTGTGTTTGGGAGAGTCAATAGATGTTTGTCAAGCTTCCACGTTGTTTGAAGACTCAAGTTTTCATGGTTTAAGAGTTATAGGCCTATTTGTTCCTTGTCGGTTTATCATGGATTGTAAGAACTTCTTGGACAAGTAGTTGATGTTTTCATGAAACACATGAGTTAGATGGTGTTTGGGAGAGTCAATAGATGTTTGTCAAGCACCCACGGTGTTTGAAGATCAAGAAATCTTGGTTTAAGACTTGTAAGCCCATTTGTTCCATCTCGGTTTATCATGCAATATAAGAACTTCTAGGCCAAGTAGTTAATGTTTTCATGAAACACATGAGTTAGATGGTGTTTGGGAGAGTCAATAGATGTTTGTCAAGCTTCCACGGTGTTTGAAGACCTAAGAAATCTTGGTTTAAGACTTGTAAGCCCATTTGTTCCTTCTCGGTTTATCATGAAATATAAGAACTTCTAGGCTAGGTAGTTGATGTTTTCATGAAACACATGAGTTAGATTGTGTTTGGGAGAGTCAATAGATGTTTGTCAAGCTTCCACGTTGTTTGAAGACTCAAGTTTTCATGGTTTAAGAGTTATAAGCCCATTTGTTCCTTCTCGGTTTATCATGGATTATAAGAACTTCTAGGACAAGTAGTTGAAGTTTTCATTAAACACATGAGTTAGATGGTGTTTGGGAGAGTCAATAGATGTTTGTCAAGCTTCCACGGTGTTTGAAGACTCAAGTTTTCATGGTTTAAGACTTGTATGTCCATTTGTTCCTTCTCGGTTTATCATGCAATATAAGAACTTCTAGGCCAGGTAGTTGATGTTTTCATGAAACACATGAGTTAGATGGTGTTTGGGAGAGTCAATAGATGTTTGTCAAGCTTCCACGGTGTTTGAAGACTCAAGTTTTCATGGTTTAAGACTTGTAAGCCCATTTGTTCCTTCTCGGTTTATCATGCAATATAAGAACTTCTAGGCCAGGTAGTTGATGTTTTCATGAAACACATGAGTTAGATTGTGTTTGGGAGAGTCAATAGATGTTTGTCAAGCTTTCACGTTGTTTGAAGACTCAAGTTTTCATGGTTTAAGAGTTATAAGCCTATTTGTTCCTTGTCGATTTATCATGGATTATAAGAACTTCTTGGACATGTAGTTGATGTTTTCATGAAACACATGAGTTAGATGGTGTTTGGGAGAGTCAATAGATGATTGTCAAGCACCCACGGTGTTTGAAGACTCAAGTTTTCATGGTTTAAGACTTGTAAGCCCATTTGTTCCTTCTCGGTTTATCATGCAATATAAGAACTTCTAGGCCAGGTAGTTGATGTTTTCATGAAACACATGAGTTAGATGGTGTTTGGGAGAGTCAAGAGATGTTTGTCAAGCTTCCACGGTGTTTGAAGACTCAAGTTTTCATGGTTTAAGAGTTATAAGCCCATTTGTTCCTTCTCGGTTTATCATGGATTATAAGAACTTCTAGGACTAGTAGTTGATATTTTCATGAAACACATGAGTTAGATGGTGTTTGGGAGAGTCAATAGATATTTGTCAAGCTTCCACGGTGTTTGAAGACTCAAGTTTTGATGGTTTAAGAGTTATAAGCCCATTTGTTCCTTCTCGGTTTATCATGGATTATAAGAACTTCTAGGACAAGTAGTTGATGTTTTCATGAAACACATGAGTTAGATGGTGTTTGGGAGAGTCAATAGATGTTTGTCAAGCTTCCACGTTGTTTGAAGACTCAAGTTTTCATGGTTTAAGAGTTTTAAGCCCACTTGTTCCTTCTCGGTTTTTCATGGATTATAAGAACTTCTAGGACAAGTAGTTGATGTTTTCATGAAACACATGAGTTAGATGGTGTTTGGGAGAGTCAATAGATGTTTGTCAAGCACCCACGGTGTTTGAAGACTGAAGAAATCTTGGTTTAAGACTTGTAAGCCCATTTGTTCCTTCTCGGTTTATCATGAAATATAAGAACTTCTAGGCCAGGTAGTTGATGTTTTCATGAAACACATGAGTTAGATTGTGTTTGGGAGAGTCAATAGATGTTTGTCAAGCTTCCACGTTGTTTGAAGACTCAAGTTTTCATGGTTTAAGAGTTATAGGCCTATTTGTTCCTTGTCGGTTTATCATGGATTGTAAGAACTTCTTGGACAAGTAGTTGATGTTTTCATGAAACACATGAGTTAGATGGTGTTTGGGAGAGTCAATAGATGTTTGTCAAGCACCCACGGTGTTTGAAGACTGAAGAAATCTTGGTTTAAGACTTGTAAGCCCATTTGTTCCATCTCGGTTTATCATGCAATATAAGAACTTCTAGGCCAAGTAGTTAATGTTTTCATGAAACACATGAGTTAGATGGTGTTTGGGAGAGTCAATAGATGTTTGTCAAGCTTCCACGGTGTTTGAAGACTGAAGAAATCTTGGTTTAAGACTTGTAAGCCCATTTGTTCCTTCTCGGTTTATCATGAAATATAAGAACTTCTAGGCTAGGTAGTTGATGTTTTCATGAAACACATGAGTTAGATTGTGTTTGGGAGAGTCAATAGATGTTTGTCAAGCTTCCACGTTGTTTGAAGACTCAAGTTTTCATGGTTTAAGAGTTATAAGCCCATTTGTTCCTTCTCGGTTTATCATGGATTATAAGAACTTCTAGGACAAGTAGTTGAAGTTTTCATTAAACACATGAGTTAGATGGTGTTTGGGAGAGTCAATAGATGTTTGTCAAGCTTCCACGGTGTTTGAAGACTCAAGTTTTCATGGTTTAAGACTTGTATGTCCATTTGTTCCTTCTCGGTTTATCATGCAATATAAGAACTTCTAGGCCAGGTAGTTGATGTTTTCATGAAACACATGAGTTAGATGGTGTTTGGGAGAGTCAATAGATGTTTGTCAAGCTTCCACGGTGTTTGAAGACTCAAGTTTTCATGGTTTAAGACTTGTAAGCCCATTTGTTCCTTCTCGGTTTATCATGCAATATAAGAACTTCTAGGCCAGGTAGTTGATGTTTTCATGAAACACATGAGTTAGATTGTGTTTGGGAGAGTCAATAGATGTTTGTCAAGCTTTCACGTTGTTTGAAGACTCAAGTTTTCATGGTTTAAGAGTTATAAGCCTATTTGTTCCTTGTCGATTTATCATGGATTATAAGAACTTCTTGGACATGTAGTTGATGTTTTCATGAAACACATGAGTTAGATGGTGTTTGGGAGAGTCAATAGATGATTGTCAAGCACCCACGGTGTTTGAAGACTCAAGTTTTCATGGTTTAAGACTTGTAAGCCCATTTGTTCCTTCTCGGTTTATCATGCAATATAAGAACTTCTAGGCCAGGTAGTTGATGTTTTCATGAAACACATGAGTTAGATTGTGTTTGGGAGAGTCAATAGATGTTTGTCAAGCTTCCACGTTGTTTGAAGACTCAAGTTTTGATGGTTTAAGAGTTATAAGCCCATTTGTTCCTTCTCGGTTTATCATGGATTATAAAAACTTCTAGGACAAGTAGTTGATGTTTTCATGAAACACATGAGTTAGATGGTGTTTGGGAGAGTCAATAGATGTTTTTCAAGCTTCCACGGTGTTCGAAGGCTCAAGTTTTCATGGTTTAAGAGTTATAAGTCCATTTGTTCCTTCTCGGTCCATCATGGATTACAAGAACTTCTAGGACAGGTAGTTGATGTTTTCATGAAACACGAGTTAGATGGTGTTTGGGAGAGTCAATAGATGTTTGTCAAGCACCCACGGTGTTTGAAGACTGAAGAAATCTTGGTTTAAGACTTGTAAGCCCATTTGTTCCTTCTCGGTTTATCATGAAATATAAGAACTTCTAGGCCAGGTAGTTGATGTTTTCATGAAACACATGAGTTAGATTGTGTTTGGGAGAGTCAATAGATGTTTGTCAAGCTTCCACGTTGTTTGAAGACTCAAGTTTTCATGGTTTAAGAGTTATAAGCCTATTTGTTCCTTGTCGGTTTATCATGGATTGTAAGAACTTCTTGGACAAGTAGTTGATGTTTTCATGAAACACATGAGTTAGATGGTGTTTGGGAGAGTCAATAGATGTTTGTCAAGCACCCACGGTGTTTGAAGACTGAAGAAATCTTGGTTTAAGACTTGTAAGCCCATTTGTTCCATCTCGGTTTATCATGCAATATAAGAACTTCTAGGCCAAGTAGTTAATGTTTTCATGAAACACATGAGTTAGATGGTGTTTGGGAGAGTCAATAGATGTTTGTCAAGCTTCCACGGTGTTTGAAGACTCAAGTTTTCATGGTTTAAGAGTTATAAGCCCATTTGTTCCTTCTCGATTTATCATGGATTATAAGAACTTCTAGGACTAGTAGTTGATATTTTCATGAAACACATGAGTTAGATGGTGTTTGGGAGAGTCAATAGATATTTGTCAAGCTTCCACAGTGTTTGAAGACTCAAGTTTTGATGGTTTAAGAGTTATAAGCCCATTTGTTCCTTCTCGGTTTATCATGGATTATAAGAACTTCTAGGACAAGTAGTTGATGTTTTCATGAAACACATGAGTTAGATGGTGTTTGGGAGAGTCAATAGATGTTTTTCAAGCTTCCACGATGTTCGAAGGCTCAAGTTTTCATGGTTTAAGAGTTATAAGTCCATTTGTTCCTTCTCGGTCCATCATGGATTACAAGAACTTCTAGGACAGGTAGTTGATGTTTTCATGAAACACATGAGTTAGATGGTGTTTGGGAGAGTCAATAGATGTTTGTCAAGCACCCACGGTGTTTGAAGACTGAAGAAATCTTGGTTTAAGACTTGTAAGCCCATTTGTTCCTTCTCGGTTTATCATGGAATATAAGAACTTCTAGGCCAGGTAGTTGATGTTTTCATGAAACACATGAGTTAGATTGAGTTTGGGAGAGTCAAGAGATGTTTGTCAAGCTTCCACGTTGTTTGAAGACTCAAGTTTTTATGGTTTAAGAGTTGTAAGCCTATTTGTTCCTTGTCGGTTTATCATGGATTATAAGAACTTGTAGGACATGTAGTTGATGTTTTCATGAAACACATGAGTTAGATGGTGTTTGGGAGAGTCAATAGATGATTGTCAAGCACCCACCGTGTTTGAAGACTGAAGAAATCTTGGTTTAAGACTTGTAAGCCCTTTTGTTCCTTCTCGGTTTATCATGGAATATAAGAACTTCTAGGCTAGGTAGTTGATGTTTTCATGAAACACATGAGTTAGATTGTGTTTAGGAGAGTCAATAGATGTTTGTCAAGCTTCCACGTTGTTTGAAGACTCAAGTTTTCATGGTTTAAGAGTTTTAAGCCCACATGTTCCTTCTCGGTTTTTCATGGATTATAAGAACTTCTAGGACAAGTAGTTGATGTTTTCATGAAACACATGAGTTAGATGGTGTTTGGGAGTGTCAATAGATGTTTGTCAAGCTTCCATAGTGTTTGAAGACTCATGTTTTCATGGTTTAAGTGTTATAAGCCCATTAGTTCCTTCTCGGTTTATCATGCAATATAAGAACTTCTAGGCCAGGTAGTTGATGTTTTCATGAAACACATGAGTTAGATGGTGTTTGGGAGAGTCAATAGATGTTTGTCAAGCTTCCACGGTGTTTGAAGACTCAAGTTTTCATGGTTTAAGACTTGTAAGCCCATTTGTTCCTTCTCGGTTTATCATGCAATATAAGAACTTCTAGGCAAGGTAGTTGATGTTTTCATGAAACACATGAGTTAGATTGTGTTTGGGAGAGTCAATAGATGTTTGTCAAGCTTCCACGTTGTTTGAAGACTCAAGTTTTCATGGTTTAAGAGTTATAAGCCTATTTGTTCCTTGTCGATTTATCATGGATTATAAGAACTTCTTGGACATGTAGTTGATGTTTTCATGAAACACATGAGTTAGATGGTGTTTGGGAGAGTCAATAGATGATTGTCAAGCACCCACGGTGTTTGAAGACTCAAGTTTTCATGGTTTAAGACTTGTAAGCCCATTTGTTCCTTCTCGGTTTATCATGCAATATAAGAACTTCTAGGCCAGGTAGTTGATGTTTTCATGAAACACATGAGTTAGATTGTGTTTGGGAGAGTCAATAGATGTTTGTCAAGCTTCCACGTTGTTTGAAGACTCAAGTTTTGATGGTTTAAGAGTTATAAGCCCATTTGTTCCTTCTCGGTTTATCATGGATTATAAAAACTTCTAGGACAAGTAGTTGATGTTTTCATGAAACACATGAGTTAGATGGTGTTTGGGAGAGTCAATAGATGTTTTTCAAGCTTCCACGGTGTTCGAAGGCTCAAGTTTTCATGGTTTAAGAGTTATAAGTCCATTTGTTCCTTCTCGGTCCATCATGGATTACAAGAACTTCTAGGACAGGTAGTTGATGTTTTCATGAAACACATGAGTTAGATGGTGTTTGGGAGAGTCAATAGATGTTTGTCAAGCACCCACGGTGTTTGAAGACTGAAGAAAATCTTGGTTTAAGACTTGTAAGCCCATTTGTTCCTTTTCGGTTTATCATGAAATATAAGAACTTCTAGGCCAGGTAGTTGATGTTTTCATGAAACACATGAGTTAGATTGTGTTTGGGAGAGTCAATAGATGTTTGTCAAGCTTCCACGTTGTTTGAAGACTCAAGTTTTCATGGTTTAAGAGTTATAAGCCTATTTGTTCCTTGTCGGTTTATCATGGCTTGTAAGAACTTCTTGGACAAGTAGTTGATGTTTTCATGAAACACATGAGTTAGATGGTGTTTGGGAGAGTCAATAGATGTTTGTCAAGCACCCACGGTGTTTGAAGACTGAAGAAATCTTGGTTTAAGACTTGTAAGCCCATTTGTTCCATCTCGGTTTATCATGCAATATAAGAACTTCTAGGCCAAGTAGTTAATGTTTTCATGAAACACATGAGTTAGATGGTGTTTGGGAGAGTCAATAGATGTTTGTCAAGCTTCCACGGTGTTTGAAGACTCAAGTTTTCATGGTTTAAGAGTTATAAGCCCATTTGTTCCTTCTCGGTTTATCATGGATTATAAGAACTTCTAGGACTAGTAGTTGATATTTTCATGAAACACATGAGTTAGATGGTGTTTGGGAGAGTCAATAGATATTTGTCAAGCTTCCACGGGGTTTGAAGACTCAAGTTTTGATGGTTTAAGAGTTATAAGCCCATTTGTTCCTTCTCGGTTTATCATGGATTATAAGAACTTCTAGGACAAGTAGTTGATGTTTTCATGAAACACATGAGTTAGATGGTGTTTGGGAGAGTTAATAGATGTTTTTCAAGCTTCCACGGTGTTCGAAGGCTCAAGTTTTCATGGTTTAAGAGTTATAAGTCCATTTGTTCCTTCTCGGTCCATCATGGATTACAAGAACTTCTAGGACAGGTAGTTGATGTTTTCATGAAACACATGAGTTAGATGGTGTTTGGGAGAGTCAATAGATGTTTGTCAAGCACCCACGGTGTTTGAAGACTGAAGAAATCTTGGTTTAAGACTTGTAAGCCCATTTGTTCCTTCTCGGTTTATCATGGAATATAAGAACTTCTAGGCCAGGTAGTTGATGTTTTCATGAAACACATGAGTTAGATTGAGTTTGGGAGAGTCAAGAGATGTTTGTCAAGCTTCCACGTTGTTTGAAGACTCAAGTTTTTATGGTTTAAGAGTTGTAAGCCTATTTGTTCCTTGTCGGTTTATCATGGATTATAAGAACTTGTAGGACATGTAGTTGATGTTCTCATGAAACACATGAGTTAGATGGTGTTTGGGAGAGTCAATAGATGATTGTCAAGCACCCACCGTGTTTGAAGACTGAAGAAATCTTGGTTTAAGACTTGTAAGCCCTTTTGTTCCTTCTCGGTTTATCATGGAATATAAGAACTTCTAGGCTAGGTAGTTGATGTTTTCATGAAACACATGAGTTAGATTGTGTTTGGGAGAGTCAATAGATGTTTGTCAAGCTTCCACGTTGTTTGAAGACTCAAGTTTTCATGGTTTAAGAGTTTTAAGCCCACTTGTTCCTTCTCGGTTTTTCATGGATTATAAGAACTTCTAGGACAAGTAGTTGATGTTTTCATGAAACACATGAGTTAGATGGTGTTTGGGAGTGTCAATAGATGTTTGTCAAGCTTCCATAGTGTTTGAAGACTCATGTTTTCATGGTTTAAGAGTTACAAGCCCATTTGTTCCTTCTCGGTTTATCATGGATTATAAGAACTTCTAGGACAAGTAGTTGAAGTTTTCATTAAACACATGAGTTAGATGGTGTTTGGGAGAGTCAATAGATGTTTGTCAAGCTTCCACGGTGTTTGAAGACTCAAGTTTTCATGGCTTAAGACTTGTAAGCCTATTTGTTCCTTGTCGGTTTATCATGGATTATAAGAACTTCTAGGACATGTAGTGGATGATTTCATGAAACACATGAGTTAGATGGTGTTTGGGAGAGTCAATAGATGATTGTCAAGCACCCACCGTGTTTGAAGACTGAAGAAATCTTGGTTTAAGACTTGTAAGCCCTTTTGTTCCTTCTCGGTTTATCATGGAATATAAGAACTTCTAGGCCAGGTAGTTGATGTTTTCATGAAACACATGAGTTAGATTGTGTTTGGGAGAGTCAATAGATGTTTGTCAAGCTTCCACGTTGTTTGAAGACTCAAGTTTTCATGGTTTAAGAGTTTTAAGCCCACTTGTTCCTTCTCGGTTTTTCATGGATTATAAGAACTTCTAGGACTAGTAGTTGATATTTTCATGAAACACATGAGTTAGATGGTGTTTGGGAGAGTCAATAGATATTTGTCAAGCTTCCACGGTGTTTGAAGACTCATGTTTTCATGGTTTAAGAGTTATAAGCCCATTTGTTCCTTCTCGGTTTATCATGGATTATAAAAACTTCTAGGACAAGTAGTTGATGTTTTCATGAAACACATGAGTTAGATGGTGTTTGGGAGAGTCAATAGATGTTTTTCAAGCTTCCACGGTGTTCGAAGGCTCAAGTTTTCATGGTTTAAGAGTTATAAGTCCATTTGTTCCTTCTCGGTCCATCATGGATTACAAGAACTTCTAGGACAGGTAGTTGATGTTTTCATGAAACACATGAGTTAGATGGTGTTTGGGAGAGTCAATAGATGTTTTTCAAGCTTCCACGGTGTTCGAAGGCTCAAGTTTTCATGGTTTAAGAGTTATAAGTCCATTTGTTCCTTCTCGGTCCATCATGGATTACAAGAACTTCTAGGACAAGTAGTTGATGTTTTCATGAAACACATGAGTTAGATGGTGTTTGGGAGAGTCAATAGATGTTTTTCAAGCTTCCACGGTGTTCGAAGGCTCAAGTTTTCATGGTTTAAGAGTTATAAGTCCATTTGTTCCTTCTCGGTCCATCATGGATTACAAGAACTTCTAGGACAGTAGTTGATGTTTTCATGAAACACATGAGTTAGATGGTGTTTGGGAGAGTCAATAGATGTTTGTCAAGCACCCACGGTGTTTGAAGACCGAAGAAATCTTGGTTTAAGACTTGTAAGCCCATTTGTTCCTTCTCGGTTTATCATGAAATATAAGAACTTCTAGGCCAGGTAGTTGATGTTTTCATGAAACACATGAGTTAGATTGTGTTTGGGAGAGTCAATAGATGTTTGTCAAGCTTCCACGTTGTTTGAAGACTCAAGTTTTCATGGTTTAAGAGTTATAAGCCTATTTGTTCCTTGTCGGTTTATCATGGCTTGTAAGAACTTCTTGGACAAGTAGTTGATGTTTTCATGAAACACATGAGTTAGATGGTGTTTGGGAGAGTCAATAGATGTTTGTCAAGCACCCACGGTGTTTGAAGACTGAAGAAATCTTGGTTTAAGACTTGTAAGCCCATTTGTTCCATCTCGGTTTATCATGCAATATAAGAACTTCTAGGCCAAGTAGTTAATGTTTTCATGAAACACATGAGTTAGATGGTGTTTGGGAGAGTCAATAGATGTTTGTCAAGCTTCCACGGTGTTTGAAGACTCAAGTTTTCATGGTTTAAGAGTTATAAGCCCATTTGTTCCTTCTCGGTTTATCATGGATTATAAGAACTTCTAGGACTAGTAGTTGATATTTTCATGAAACACATGAGTTAGATGGTGTTTGGGAGAGTCAATAGATATTTGTCAAGCTTCCACGGTGTTTGAAGACTCAAGTTTTGATGGTTTAAGAGTTATAAGCCCATTTGTTCCTTCTCGGTTTATCATGGATTATAAGAACTTCTAGGACAAGTAGTTGATGTTTTCATGAAACACATGAGTTAGATGGTGTTTGGGAGAGTTAATAGATGTTTTTCAAGCTTCCACGGTGTTCGAAGGCTCAAGTTTTCATAGTTTAAGAGTTATAAGTCCATTTGTTCCTTCTCGGTCCATCATGGATTACAAGAACTTCTAGGACAGTAGTTGATGTTTTCATGAAACACATGAGTTAGATGGTGTTTGGGAGAGTCAATAGATGTTTGTCAAGCACCCACGGTGTTTGAAGACTGAAGAAATCTTGGTTTAAGACTTGTAAGCCCATTTGTTCCTTCTCGGTTTATCATGGAATATAAGAACTTCTAGGCCAGGTAGTTGATGTTTTCATGAAACACATGAGTTAGATTGAGTTTGGGAGAGTCAAGAGATGTTTGTCAAGCTTCCACGTTGTTTGAAGACTCAAGTTTTTATGGTTTAAGAGTTGTAAGCCTATTTGTTCCTTGTCGGTTTATCATGGATTATAAGAACTTGTAGGACATGTAGTTGATGTTTTCATGAAACACATGAGTTAGATGGTGTTTGGGAGAGTCAATAGATGATTGTCAAGCACCCACCGTGTTTGAAGACTGAAGAAATCTTGGTTTAAGACTTGTAAGCCCTTTTGTTCCTTCTCGGTTTATCATGGAATATAAGAACTTCTAGGCTAGGTAGTTGATGTTTTCATGAAACACATGAGTTAGATTGTGTTTGGGAGAGTCAATAGATGTTTGTCAAGCTTCCACGTTGTTTGAAGACTCAAGTTTTCATGGTTTAAGAGTTTTAAGCCCACTTGTTCCTTCTCGGTTTATCATGGATTATAAAAACTTCTAGGACAAGTAGTTGATGTTTTCATGAAACACATGAGTTAGATGGTGTTTGGGAGAGTCAATAGATGTTTTTCAAGCTTCCACGGTGTTCGAAGGCTCAAGTTTTCATGGTTTAAGAGTTATAAGTCCATTTGTTCCTTCTCGGTCCATCATGGATTACAAGAACTTCTAGGACAGGTAGTTGATGTTTTCATGAAACACATGAGTTAGATGGTGTTTGGGAGAGTCAATAGATGTTTTTCAAGCTTCCACGGTGTTCGAAGGCTCAAGTTTTCATGGTTTAAGAGTTATAAGTCCATTTGTTCCTTCTCGGTCCATCATGGATTACAAGAACTTCTAGGACAAGTAGTTGATGTTTTCATGAAACACATGAGTTAGATGGTGTTTGGGAGAGTCAATAGATGTTTTTCAAGCTTCCACGGTGTTCGAAGGCTCAAGTTTTCATGGTTTAAGAGTTATAAGTCCATTTGTTCCTTCTCGGTCCATCATGGATTACAAGAACTTCTAGGACAGGTAGTTGATGTTTTCATGAAACACATGAGTTAGATGGTGTTTGGGAGAGTCAATAGATGTTTGTCAAGCACCCACGGTGTTTGAAGACTGAAGAAATCTTGGTTTAAGACTTGTAAGCCCATTTGTTCCTTCTCGGTTTATCATGAAATATAAGAACTTCTAGGCCAGGTAGTTGATGTTTTCATGAAACACATGAGTTAGATTGTGTTTGGGAGAGTCAATAGATGTTTGTCAAGCTTCCACGTTGTTTGAAGACTCAAGTTTTCATGGTTTAAGAGTTATAAGCCTATTTGTTCCTTGTCGGTTTATCATGGCTTGTAAGAACTTCTTGGACAAGTAGTTGATGTTTTCATGAAACACATGAGTTAGATGGTGTTTGGGAGAGTCAATAGATGTTTGTCAAGCACCCACGGTGTTTGATGATGGTAGATATCTTGGTTTAAGACTTGTAAGCCCATTTGTTCCATCTCGGTTTATCATGCAATATAAGAACTTCTAGGCCAAGTAGTTAATGTTTTCATGAAACACATGAGTTAGATGGTGTTTGGGAGAGTCAATAGATGTTTGTCAAGCTTCCACGGTGTTTGAAGACTCAAGTTTTCATGGTTTAAGAGTTATAAGCCCATTTGTTCCTTCTCGGTTTATCATGGATTATAAGAACTTCTAGGACTAGTAGTTGATATTTTCATGAAACACATGAGTTAGATGGTGTTTGGGAGAGTCAATAGATATTTGTCAAGCTTCCACGGTGTTTGAAGACTCAAGTTTTGATGGTTTAAGAGTTATAAGCCCATTTGTTCCTTCTCGGTTTATCATGGATTATAAGAACTTCTAGGACAAGTAGTTGATGTTTTCATGAAACACATGAGTTAGATGGTGTTTGGGAGAGTTAATAGATGTTTTTCAAGCTTCCACGGTGTTCGAAGGCTCAAGTTTTCATAGTTTAAGAGTTATAAGTCCATTTGTTCCTTCTCGGTCCATCATGGATTACAAGAACTTCTAGGACAGGTAGTTGATGTTTTCATGAAACACATGAGTTAGATGGTGTTTGGGAGAGTCAATAGATGTTTGTCAAGCACCCACGGTGTTTGAAGACTCAAGAAATCTTGGTTTAAGACTTGTAAGCCCATTTGTTCCTTCTCGGTTTATCATGGAATATAAGAACTTCTAGGCCAGGTAGTTGATGTTTTCATGAAACACATGAGTTAGATTGAGTTTGGGAGAGTCAAGAGATGTTTGTCAAGCTTCCACGTTGTTTGAAGACTCAAGTTTTTATGGTTTAAGAGTTGTAAGCCTATTTGTTCCTTGTCGGTTTATCATGGATTATAAGAACTTGTAGGACATGTAGTTGATGTTTTCATGAAACACATGAGTTAGATGGTGTTTGGGAGAGTCAATAGATGATTGTCAAGCACCCACCGTGTTTGAAGACTGAAGAAATCTTGGTTTAAGACTTGTAAGCCCTTTTGTTCCTTCTCGGTTTATCATGGAATATAAGAACTTCTAGGCTAGGTAGTTGATGTTTTCATGAAACACATGAGTTAGATTGTGTTTGGGAGAGTCAATAGATGTTTGTCAAGCTTCCACGTTGTTTGAAGACTCAAGTTTTCATGGTTTAAGAGTTTTAAGCCCACTTGTTCCTTCTCGGTTTATCATGGATTATAAAAACTTCTAGGACAAGTAGTTGATGTTTTCATGAAACACATGAGTTAGATGGTGTTTGGGAGAGTCAATAGATGTTTTTCAAGCTTCCACGGTGTTCGAAGGCTCAAGTTTTCATGGTTTAAGAGTTATAAGCCCATTTGTTCCTTCTCGGTTTATCATGGATTATAAGAACTTCTAGGACTAGTAGTTGATATTTTCATGAAACTCATGAGTTAGATGGTGTTTGGGAGAGTCAATAGATGTTTTTCAAGCTTCCACGGTGTTCGAAGGCTCAAGTTTTCATGGTTTAAGAGTTATAAGTCCATTTGTTCCTTCTCGGTCCATCATGGATTACAAGAACTTCTAGGACAAGTAGTTGATGTTTTCATGAAACACATGAGTTAGATGGTGTTTGGGAGAGTCAATAGATGTTTTTCAAGCTTCCACGGTGTTCGAAGGCTCAAGTTTTCATGGTTTAAGAGTTATAAGTCCATTTGTTCCTTCTCGGTCCATCATGGATTACAAGAACTTCTAGGACAGGTAGTTGATGTTTTCATGAAACACATGAGTTAGATGGTGTTTGGGAGAGTCAATAGATGTTTGTCAAGCACCCACGGTGTTTGAAGACTGAAGAAATCTTGGTTTAAGACTTGTAAGCCCATTTGTTCCTTCTCGGTTTATCATGAAATATAAGAACTTCTAGGCCAGGTAGTTGATGTTTTCATGAAACACATGAGTTAGATTGTGTTTGGGAGAGTCAATAGATGTTTGTCAAGCTTCCACGTTGTTTGAAGACTCAAGTTTTCATGGTTTAAGAGTTATAAGCCTATTTGTTCCTTGTCGGTTTATCATGGCTTGTAAGAACTTCTTGGACAAGTAGTTGATGTTTTCATGAAACACATGAGTTAGATGGTGTTTGGGAGAGTCAATAGATGTTTGTCAAGCACCCACGGTGTTTGAAGACTGAAGAAATCTTGGTTTAAGACTTGTAAGCCCATTTGTTCCATCTCGGTTTATCATGCAATATAAGAACTTCTAGGCCAAGTAGTTAATGTTTTCATGAAACACATGAGTTAGATGGTGTTTGGGAGACTCAATAGATGTTTGTCAAGCTTCCACGGTGTTTGAAGACTCAAGTTTTCATGGTTTAAGAGTTATAAGCCCATTTGTTCCTTCTCGGTTTATCATGGATTATAAGAACTTCTAGGACTAGTAGTTGATATTTTCATGAAACACATGAGTTAGATGGTGTTTGGGAGAGTCAATAGATATTTGTCAAGCTTCCACGGTGTTTGAAGACTCAAGTTTTGATGGTTTAAGAGTTATAAGCCCATTTGTTCCTTCTCGGTTTATCATGGATTATAAGAACTTCTAGGACAAGTAGTTGATGTTTTCATGAAACACATGAGTTAGATGGTGTTTGGGAGAGTTAATAGATGTTTTTCAAGCTTCCACGGTGTTCGAAGGCTCAAGTTTTCATAGTTTAAGAGTTATAAGTCCATTTGTTCCTTCTCGGTCCATCATGGATTACAAGAACTTCTAGGACAGGTAGTTGATGTTTTCATGAAACACATGAGTTAGATGGTGTTTGGGAGAGTCAATAGATGTTTGTCAAGCACCCACGGTGTTTGAAGACTGAAGAAATCTTGGTTTAAGACTTGTAAGCCCATTTGTTCCTTCTCGGTTTATCATGGAATATAAGAACTTCTAGGCCAGGTAGTTGATGTTTTCATGAAACACATGAGTTAGATTGAGTTTGGGAGAGTCAAGAGATGTTTGTCAAGCTTCCACGTTGTTTGAAGACTCAAGTTTTTATGGTTTAAGAGTTGTAAGCCTATTTGTTCCTTGTCGGTTTATCATGGATTATAAGAACTTGTAGGACATGTAGTTGATGTTTTCATGAAACACATGAGTTAGATGGTGTTTGGGAGAGTCAATAGATGATTGTCAAGCACCCACCGTGTTTGAAGACTGAAGAAATCTTGGTTTAAGACTTGTAAGCCCTTTTGTTCCTTCTCGGTTTATCATGGAATATAAGAACTTCTAGGCTAGGTAGTTGATGTTTTCATGAAACACATGAGTTAGATTGTGTTTGGGAGAGTCAATAGATGTTTGTCAAGCTTCCACGTTGTTTGAAGACTCAAGTTTTCATGGTTTAAGAGTTTTAAGCCCACTTGTTCCTTCTCGGTTTTTCATGGATTATAAGAACTTCTAGGACAAGTAGTTGATGTTTTCATGAAACACATGAGTTAGATGGTGTTTGGGAGTGTCAATAGATGTTTGTCAAGCTTCCATAGTGTTTGAAGACTCATGTTTTCATGGTTTAAGAGTTATAAGCCCATTTGTTCCTTCTCGGTTTATCATGGATTATAAGAACTTCTAGGACAAGTAGTTGAAGTTTTCATTAAACACATGAGTTAGATGGTGTTTGGGAGAGTCAATAGATGTTTGTCAAGCTTCCACGGTGTTTGAAGACTCAAGTTTTCATGGCTTAAGACTTGTAAGCCCATTTGTTCCTTCTCGGTTTATCATGCAATATAAGAACTTCTAGGCCAGGTAGTTGATGTTTTCATGAAACACATGAGTTAGATGGTGTTTGGGAGAGTCAATATATGTTTGTCAAGCTTCCACGGTGTTTGAAGACTCAAGTTTTCATGGTTTAAGACTTGTAAGCCCATTTGTTCCTTCTCGGTTTATCATGCAATATAAGAACTTCTAGGCCAGGTAGTTGATGTTTTCATGAAACACATGAGTTAGATTGTGTTTGGGAGAGTCAATAGATGTTTGTCAAGCTTCCACGTTGTTTGAAGACTCAAGTTTTCATGGTTTAAGAGTTATAAGCCTATTTGTTCCTTGTCGATTTATCATGGATTATAAGAACTTCTTGGACATGTAGTTGATGTTTTCATGAAACACATGAGATAGATGGTGTTTGGGAGAGTCAATAGATGATTGTCAAGCACCCACGGTGTTTGAAGACTCAAGTTTTCATGGTTTAAGACTTGTAAGCCCATTTGTTGCTTCTCGGTTTATCATGCAATATAAGAACTTCTAGGCCAGGTAGTTGATGTTTTCATGAAACACATGAGTTAGATTGTGTTTGGGAGAGTCAATAGATGTTTGTCAAGCTTCCACGTTGTTTGAAGACTCAAGTTTTGATGGTTTAAGAGTTATAAGCCCATTTGTTCCTTCTCGGTTTATCATGGATTATAAAAACTTCTAGGACAAGTAGTTGATGTTTTCATGAAACACATGAGTTAGATGGTGTTTGGGAGAGTGAATAGATGATTGTCAAGCACCCACCGTGTTTGAAGACTGAAGAAATCTTGGTTTAAGACTTGTAAGCCCTTTTGTTCCTTCTCGGTTTATCATGGAATATAAGAACTTCTAGGACAAGTAGTTGATGTTTTCATGAAACACATGAGTTAGATGGTGTTTGGGAGAGTCAATAGATGATTGTCAAGCACCCACCGTGTTTGAAGACTGAAGAAATCTTGGTTTAAGACTTGTAAGCCCTTTTGTTCCTTCTCGGTTTATCATGGAATATAAGAACTTCTAGGCCAGGTAGTTGATGTTTTCATGAAACACATGAGTTAGATTGTGTTTGGGAGAGTCAATAGATGTTTGTCAAGCTTCCACGTTGTTTGAAGACTCAAGTTTTCATGGTTTAAGAGTTTTAAGCCCACTTGTTCCTTCTCGGTTTTTCATGGATTATAAGAACTTCTAGGACTAGTAGTTGATATTTTCATGAAACACATGAGTTAGATGGTGTTTGGGAGAGTCAATAGATATTTGTCAAGCTTCCACGGTGTTTGAAGACTCATGTTTTCATGGTTTAAGAGTTATAAGCCCATTTGTTCCTTCTCGGTTTATCATGGATTATAAAAACTTCTAGGACAAGTAGTTGATGTTTTCATGAAACACATGAGTTAGATGGTGTTTGGGAGAGTCAATAGATGTTTTTCAAGCTTCCACGGTGTTCGAAGGCTCAAGTTTTCATGGTTTAAGAGTTATAAGTCCATTTGTTCCTTCTCGGTCCATCATGGATTACAAGAACTTCTAGGACAGGTAGTTGATGTTTTCATGAAACACATGAGTTAGATGGTATTTGGGAGAGTCAATAGATGTTTGTCAAGCACCCACGGTGTTTGAAGACTGAAGAAATCTTGGTTTAAGACTTGTAAGCCCATTTGTTCCTTCTCGGTTTATCATGGAATATAAGAACTTCTAGGCCAGGTAGTTGATGTTTTCATGAAACACATGAGTTAGATTGTGTTTGGGAGAGTCAAGAGATGTTTGTCAAGCTTCCACGTTGTTTGAAGACTCAAGTTTTTATGGTTTAAGAGTTGTAAGCCTATTTGTTCCTTGTCGGTTTATCATGGATTATAAGAACTTCTAGGACATGTAGTGGATGTTTTCATGAAACACATGAGTTAGATGGTGTTTGGGAGAGTCAATAGATGATTGTCAAGCACCCACCGTGTTTGAAGACTGAAGAAATCTTGGTTTAAGACTTGTAAGCCCTTTTGTTCCTTCTCGGTTTATCATGGAATATAAGAACTTCTAGGCCAGGTAGTTGATGTTTTCATGAAACACATGAGTTAGATTGTGTTTGGGAGAGTCAATAGATGTTTGTCAAGCTTCCACGTTGTTTGAAGACTCAAGTTTTCATGGTTTAAGAGTTTTAATCCCACTTGTTCCTTCTCGGTTTTTCATGGATTATAAGAACTTCTAGGACAAGTAGTTGATGTTTTAATGAAACACATGAGTTAGATGGTGTTTGGGAGAGTCAATAGATGTTTGTCAAGCTTCCATAGTGTTTGAAGACTCATGTTTTCATGGTTTAAGAGTTATAAGCCCATTTGTTCCTTCTCGGATTATCATGGATTATAAGAACTTCTAGGACAAGTAGTTGAAGTTTTCATGAAACACATGGGTTAGATGGTGTTTGGGAGAGTCAATAGATGTTTGTCAAGCTTCCACGGTGTTTGAAGACTCAAGTTTTCATGGTTTAAGACTTGTAAGCCCAGTTGTTCCTTCTCGGTTTATCATGCAATATAAGAACTTCTAGGCCAGGTAGTTGATGTTTTCATGAAACACATGAGTTAGATTGTGTTTGGGAGAGTCAATAGATGTTTGTCAAGCTTCCACGTTGTTTGAAGACTCAAGTTTTCATGGTTTAAGAGTTATAAGCCTATTTGTTCCTTTTCGATTTATCATGGATTATAAGAACTTCTTGGACATGTAGTTGATGTTTTCATGAAACACATGAGTTAGATGGTGTTTGGGAGAGTCAATAGATGATTGTCAAGCACCCACGGTGTTTGAAGACTGAAGAAATCTTGGTTTAAGACTTGTAAGCCCTTTTGTTCCTTCTCGGTTTATCATGGAATATAAGAACTTCTAGGCCAGGTAGTTGATGTTTTCATGAAACACATGAGTTAGATTGTGTTTAGGAGAGTCAATAGATGTTTGTCAAGCTTCCACGTTGTTTGAAGACTCAAGTTTTCATGGTTTAAGAGTTTTAAGCCCACTTGTTCCTTCTCGGTTTTTCATGGATTATAAGAACTTCTACGACAAGTAGTTGATGTTTTCATGCAACACATGAGTTAGATGGTGTTTGGGAGAGTCAATAGATGTTTGTCAAGCTTCCATAGTGTTTGAAGACTCATGTTTTCATGGTTTAAGAGTTATAAGCCCATTTGTTCCTTCTCGGTTTATCATGGATTATAAGAACTTCTTGGACAAGTAGTTGATGTTTTCATGAAACACATGAGTTAGATGGTGTTTGGGAGAGTCAATAGATGTTTGTCAAGCTTCCACGGTATTTGAAGACTCAAGTTTTCAGGGTTTAAGAGTTATAAGCCCATTTGTTCCTTCTCGGTTTATCATGGATTATATGAACTTCTTGGACAAGTAGTTGATGTTTTCATGAAACACATGAGTTAGATGGTGTTTGGGAGAGTCAATAGATGTTAGTCAAGCTTCCATAGTGTTTGAAGACTCAAGTTTTCATGGTTTAAGAGTTATAAGCCCATTTGTTCCTTCTCGGTTTATCATGGATTATAAGAACTTCTAGGACAAGTAGTTGATGTTTTCATGAAACACATGAGTTAGATGGTGTTTGGGAGAGTCAATAGATGTTTGTCAAGCTTCCACGGTATTTGAAGACTCAAGTTTTCATGGTTTAAGAGTTATAAGCCCATTTGTTCCTTCTCGGTTTATCATGGATTATAAGAACTTCTACGACAAGTAGTTGATATTTTCATGAAACACATGAGTTAAATGGTGTTTGGGAGAGTCAATAGATGTTTGTCAAGCTACCACTGTGTTTGAAAACTCAAGTTTTCATGGTTTAAGAGTTATAAGCCCATTTGTTCCTTCTCGGTTTATCATGGATTATAAGAACTTCTACGACAAGTAGTTGATGTTTTCATGAATCACATGAGTTAGATGGTGTTTGGGAGAGTCAATAAATGTTTGTCAAGCTACCACGATGTTTGAAGACTCAAGTTTTCATGGTTTAAGAGTTATAAGCCCAGTTTTTCCTTCTTGGTTTATCATGGATTATAAGAACTTCTAGGACAAGTAGTTGATGTTTTCATGAAACACATGAGTTAGATGGTGTTTGGGAGAGTCAATAGATGTTTGTCAAGCATCCACGGCGTTTGAAGAATGAAGAAATCTTGGTTTAAGACTTGTAAGCTCATTTGTTCCTTCTCGGTTTATCATGCAAAATAAGAACTTCTAGGCCAAGTAGTTAATGTTTTCATGAAACACATGAGTTAGATGGGGTGTGGGAGAGTCAATAGATGTTTGTCAAGCTTCCACGGTGCTTGAAGACTCAAGTTTTCATGGTTGAAGAGTTATAAGCCCATTTGTTCCTTCTCGGTTTATCATGGATTATAAGAACTTCTAGGACAAGTAGTTGATGTTTTCATGAAACACATGAGTTAGATGGTGTTTGGGAGAGTCAATAGATGTTTGTCAAGCTTCCACGGTATTTGAAGACTCAAGTTTTCATGGTTTAAGAGTTATAAGCCCATTTGTTCCTTCTCGGTTTATCATGGATTATAAGAACTTCTACGACAAGTAGTTGATATTTTCATGTAACACATGAGTTAAATGGTGTTTGGGAGAGTCAATAGATATTTGTCAAGCTTCCACGGTATTTGAAGACTCAAGTTTTCATGGTTTAAGAGTTATAAGCCCATTTGTTCCTTCTCGGTTTATCATGGATTATAAGAACTTTTAGGACAAGTAGTTGATGTTTTCATGAAAGCCATGAGTTAGATGGTGTTTGGGAGAGTCAATAGATATTTGTCAAGCTTCCACGTTGTTTGAAGACTCAAGTTTTCATGGTTTAAGAGTTATAAGCCCATTTGTTCCTTCTCGGTTTATCATGGATTATATGAACTACTTGGACAAGTAGTTGATGTTTTCAAGAAACACATGAGTTAGATGGTGTTTGGGAGAGTCAATAGATGTTTGTCAAGCTTCCATAGTGTTTGAAGACTCAAGTATTCATGGTTTAAGAGTTATAAGCCCACTCGTTCCTTTTCGGTTTATCATGGATTATAAGTACTTCTAGGACAAGTAGTTGATGTTTTCATGAAACACATGAGTTAGATGGTGTTTGGGAGAGTCAATAGATGTTTGTCAAGCTACCACGGTGTTTGAAGACTCAAGTTTTCATGGTTTAAGAGTTATAATCCAATTTGTTCCTTCTCGGTTTATCATGGATTATAAGAACTTCTAGGACAAGTAGTTGATGTTTTCATGAAACACATGAGTTAGATGGTGTTTGGGAGAGTCAATAGATGTTTGTCAAGCTTCCACGGTATTTGAAGACTCAAGTTTTCATGGTTTAAGAGTTATAAGCCCATTTGTTCCTTCTCGGTTTATCATGGATTATAAGAACTTCTACGACAAGAAGTTGATATTTTCATGAAACACATGAGTTAAATGGTGTTTGGGAGAGTCAATAGATATTTTTCAAGCTTCCACGGTATTTGAAGACTCAAGTTTTCATGGTTTTAGAGTTATAAGCCCATTTGTTCCTTCTCGGTTTATCATGGATTATAAGAACTTCTAGGACAAGTAGTTGATGTTTTCATGAAACACATGAGTTAGATGGTGTTTGGGAGAGTCAATAGATGTTTGTCAAGCTTCCACGGTATTTGAAGACTCAAGTTTTCATGGTTTAAGAGTTATAAGCCCATTTGTTCCTTCTCGGTTTATCATGGATTATAAGAACTTCTACGACAAGTAGTTGATATTTTCATGAAACACATGAGTTAAATGGTGTTTGGGAGAGTCAATAGATGTTTGTCAAGCTACCACGGTGTTTGAAGACTCAAGTTTTCATGGTTTAAGAGTTATAAGCCCATTTGTTCCTTCTCGGTTTATCGTTGATTATAAGAACTTCTACGACAAGTAGTTGATGTTTTCATGAAACACATGAGTTAGATGGTGTTTGGGTGAGTCAATAGATGTTTGTCAAGCACCCACGGTGTTCGAAGACTGAAGAAATCTTGGTTTAAGACTTGCAAGCCCATTTGTTCCTTCTCGGTTTATCATGGATTATAAGAACTTCTAGGACAAGTAGTTGATGTTTTCATGAAACACATGAGTTAGATGGCGTTTCGGAGAGTCAATAGATGTTTGTCAAGCACCCACGGTGTTTGATGACTGAAGAAATCTTGGTTTAAGACTTGCAAGCCCATTTGTTCCTTCTCGGTTTATCATGGAATATAAGCACTTCTAGGCCAGGTAGTTGATGTTTTCATGAAACACATGAGTTAGATGATGTTTGGGAGAGTCAATAGATATTTGTCAAGCATCCACGGTGTTTGAAGACTCAAGTTTTCATGGTTTAAGAGTTATAAGCCCATTTGTTCCTTCTCGGTTTATCATGGACTATAAGAACTTCTACGACAAGTAGTTGATATTTTCATGAAACACATGAGTTAAATGGTGTTTGGGAGAGTCAATAGATATTTGTCAAGCTTCCACGGTATTTGAAGACTCAAGTTTTCATGGTTTAAGAGTTATAAGCCCATTTGTTCCTTCTCGGTTTATCATGGATTATAAGAACTTTTAGGACAAGTAGTTGATGTTTTCATGAAACACATGAGTTAGATGGTGTTTGGGAGAGTCAATAGATATTTGTCAAGCTTCCACGTTGTTTGAAGACTCAAGTTTTCATGGTTTAAGAGTTATAAGCCCATTTGTTCCTTCTCGGTTTATCATGGATTATATGAACTTCTTGGACAAGTAGTTGATGTTTTCATGAAACACATGAGTTAGATGGTGTTTGGGAGAGTCAATAGATGTTTGTCAAGCTTCCATAGTGTTTGAAGACTCAAGTTTTCATGGTTTAAGAGTTATAAGCCCACTTGATCCTTCTTGGTTTATCATGGAATATAAGAACTTCTAGGAAAAGTAGTTGATGTTTTCATGAAACACATGAGTTAGATGGTGTTTGGGAGAGTCAATAGATGTTTGTCAAGCATCCACGGCGTTTGAAGAATGAAGAAATCATGGTTTAAGACTTGTAAGCTCATTTGTTCCTTTTTATCATGCAATATAAGAACTTCTAGGCCAAGTAGTTAATGTTTTCATGAAACACATGAGTTAGATGGGGTGTGGGAGAGTCAATAGATGTTTGTCAAGCTTCCACGGTGCTTGAAGACTCAAGTTTTCATGGTTGAAGAGTTATAAGCCCATTTGTTCCTTCTCGGTTTATCATGGATTATAAGAACTTCTAGGACAAGTAGTTGATGTTTTCATGAAACACATGAGTTTGATGGTGTTTGGGAGAGTCAATAGATGTTTGTCAAGCACCCACGGTGTTCGAAGACTGAAGAAATCTTGGTTTAAGACTTTTAAGCCCATTTGTTCCTTCTCGGTTTATCATGGAATATAAGCACTTCTAGGCCAGGTAGTTGATGTTTTCATGAAATACATGAGTTAGATGATGTTTGGGAGAGTCAAAAGATATTTGTCAAGCATCCACGGTGTTTGAAGACTCAAGTTTTCATGGTTTAAGAGTTATAAGCCCATTTGTTCCTTCTCGGTTTATCATGGACGATAAGAACTTCTACGACAAGTAGTTGATATTTTCATGAAACACATGAGTTAAATGGTGTTTGGTAGAGTCAATAGATATTTGTCAAGCTTCCACGGTATTTGAAGACTCAAGTTTTCATGGTTTAAGAGTTATAAGCCCATTTGTTCCTTCTCGGTTTATCATGGATTATATGAACTTCTTGGACAAGTAGTTGATGTTTTCATGAAACACATGAGTTAGATGGTGTTTGGGAGAGTCAATAGATGTTTGTCAAGCTTCCATAGTGTTTGAAGACTCAAGTTTTCATGGTTTAAGAGTTATAAGCCCACTTGATCCTTCTTGTTTTATCATGGATTATAAGAACTTCTATGACAAGTAGTTGATGTTTTCATGAAACACATGAGTTAGATGGTGTTTGGGAGAGTCAATAGATGTTTGTCAAGCATCCACGGCGTTTGAAGAATGAAGAAATCTTGGTTTAAGACTTGTAAGCTCATTTGTTCCTTCTCGGTTTATCATGCAATATAAGAACTTCTAGGCCATGTAGTTAATGTTTTCATGAAACACATGAGTTAGATGGGGTGTGGGAGAGTCAATAGATGTTTGTCAAGCTTCCACGGTGCTTGAAGACTCAAGTTTTCCTGGTTTAAGAGTTATAAGCCCATTTGTTCCTTCTCGGTTTATCATGGATTATAAGAACTTCTAGGACAAGTAGTTGATGTTTTCATGAAACACATGAGTTAGATGGTGTTTGGGAGAGTCAATAGATGTTTGTCAAGCATCCACGGCGTTTGAAGAATGAAGAAATCTTGGTTTAAGAGTTGTAAGCTCATTTGTTCCTTCTCGGTTTATCATGCAATATAAGAACTTCTAGGCCATGTAGTTAATGTTTTCATGAAACACATGAGTTAGATGGGGTGTGGGAGAGTCAATAGATGTTTGTCAAGCTTCCACGGTGCTTGAAGACTCAAGTTTTCCTGGTTGAAGAGTTATAAGCCCATTTGTTCCTTCTCGGTTTATCATGGATTATAAGAACTTCTAGGACAAGTAGTTGATGTTTTCATGAAACACATGAGTTAGATGGTGTTTGGGAGAGTCAATAGATGTTTGTCAAGCACCCACGGTGTTTGAAGACTGAAGAAATCTTGGTTTAAGACTTGCAAGCCCATTTGTTCCTTCTCGGTTTATCATGGATTATAAGAACTTCTAGGACAAGTAGTTGATGTTTTCATGAAACACATGAGTTAGATGGTGTTTCGGAGAGTCAATAGATGTTTGTCAAGCACCCACGGTGTTTGATGACTGAAGAAATCTTGGTTTAAGACTTGCAAGCCCATTTGCTCCTTCTCGGTTTACCATGGAATATAAGCACTTCTAGGCCAGGTAGTTGATGTTTTCATGAAACACATGAGTTAGATGGTGTTTGGGAGAGTCAATAGATATTTGTCAAGCATCCACGGTGTTTGAAGACTCAAGTTTTCATGGTTTAAGAGTTATAAGCCCATTTGTTCCTTCTCGGTTTATCATGCAATATAAGAACTTCTAGGCCATGTAGTTAATGTTTTCATGAAACACATGAGTTAGATGGGGTGTGGGAGAGTCAATAGATGTTTGTCAAGCTTCCACGGTGCTTGAAGACTCAAGTTATCCTGGTTGAAGAGTTATAAGCCCATTTGTTCCTTCTCGGTTTATCATGGATTATAAGAACTTCTAGGACAAGTAGTTGATGTTTTCATGAAACACATGAATTAGATGGTGTTTTGGAGAGTCAATAGATGTTTGTCAAGCATCCACGGCGTTTGAAGAATGAAGAAATCTTGGTTTAAGAGTTGTAAGCTCATTTGTTCCTTCTCGGTTTATCATGCAATATAAGAACTTCTAGGCCATGTAGTTAATGTTTTCATGAAACACATGAGTTAGATGGGGTGTGGGAGAGTCAATAGATGTTTGTCAAGCTTCCACGGTGCTTGAAGACTCAAGTTTTCCTGGTTGAAGAGTTATAAGCCCATTTGTTCCTTCTCGGTTTATCATGGATTATAAGAACTGCTAGGACAAGTAGTTGATGTTTTCATGAAACACATGAGTTAGATGGTGTTTGGGAGAGTCAATAGATGTTTGTCAAGCACCCACGGTGTTTGAAGACTGAAGAAATCTTGGTTTAAGACTTGCAAGCCCATTTGTTCCTTCTCGGTTTATCATGGATTATAAGAACTTCTAGGACAAGTAGTTGATGTTTTCATGAAACACATGAGTTAGATGGTGTTTCGGAGAGTCAATAGATGTTTGTCAAGCACCCACGGTGTTTGATGACTGAAGAAATCTTGGTTTAAGACTTGCAAGCCCATTTGCTCCTTCTCGGTTTATCATGGAATATAAGCACTTCTAGGCCAGGTAGTTGATGTTTTCATGAAACACATGAGTTAGATGGTGTTTGGGAGAGTCAATAGATATTTGTCAAGCATCCACGGTGTTTGAAGACTCAAGTTTTCATGGTTTAAGAGTTATAAGCCCATTTGTTCCTTCTCGGTTTATCATGCAATATAAGAATTTCTAGGCCAAGTAGTTAATGTTTTCATGAAACACATGCGTTAGATGGTGTTTGGGAGAGTCAATAGATATTTGTCAAGCTTCCACGTTGTTTGAAGACTCAAGTTTTCATGGTTTAAGAGTTATAAGCCCATTTGTTCCTTCTCGGTTTATCAAGGATTATAAGAACTTCAAGGACAAGTAGTTGATGTTTTCATGAAACACATAAGTTAGACGGTGTTTGGGAGAGTCAATAGATATTTGGCAAGCTTCCACAGTGTTTGAAGACTCAAGTTTTCATGGTTTAAGAGTTATAAGCCCATTTGTTCCTTCTCGGTTTATCATGGATTATATGAACTTCTAGGACAAGTAGTTGATGTTTTCATGAAACACATGAGTTAGATGGCGTTTCGGAGAGTCAATAGATGTTTGTCAAGCACCCACGGTGTTTGATGACTGAAGAAATCTTGGTTTAAGACTTGCAAGCCCATTTGTTCCTTCTCGGTTTATCATGGAATATAAGCACTTCTAGGCCAGGTAGTTGATGTTTTCATGAAACACATGAGTTAGATGATGTTTGGGAGAGTCAATAGATATTTGTCAAGCATCCACGGTGTTTGAAGACTCAAGTTTTCATGGTTTAAGAGTTATAAGCCCATTTGTTCCTTCTCGGTTTATCATGGACTATAAGAACTTCTACGACAAGTAGTTGATATTTTCATGAAACACATGAGTTAAATGGTGTTTGGGAGAGTCAATAGATATTTGTCAAGCTTCCACGGTATTTGAAGACTCAAGTTTTCATGGTTTAAGAGTTATAAGCCCATTTGTTCCTTCTCGGTTTATCATGGATTATAAGAACTTTTAGGACAAGTAGTTGATGTTTTCATGAAACACATGAGTTAGATGGTGTTTGGGAGAGTCAATAGATATTTGTCAAGCTTCCACGTTGTTTGAAGACTCAAGTTTTCATGGTTTAAGAGTTATAAGCCCATTTGTTCCTTCTCGGTTTATCATGAATTATATGAACTTCTTGGACAAGTAGTTGATGTTTTCATGAAACACATGAGTTAGATGGTGTTTGGGAGAGTCAATAGATGTTTGTCAAGCTTCCATAGTGTTTGAAGACTCAAGTTTTCATGGTTTAAGAGTTATAAGCCCACTTGATCCTTCTTGGTTTATCATGGATTATAAGAACTTCTAGGAAAAGTAGTTGATGTTTTCATGAAACACATGAGTTAGATGGTGTTTGGGAGAGTCAATAGATGTTTGTCAAGCATCCACGGCGTTTGAAGAATGAAGAAATCTTGGTTTAAGACTTGTAAGCTCATTTGTTCCTTTTTATCAGGCAATATAAGAACTTCTAGGCCAAGTAGTTAATGTTTTCATGAAACACATGAGTTAGATGGGGTGTGGGAGAGTCAATAGATGTTTGTCAAGCTTCCACGGTGCTTGAAGACTCAAGTTTTCATGGTTGAAGAGTTATAAGCCCATTTGTTCCTTCTCGGTTTATCATGGATTATAAGAACTTCTAGGACAAGTAGTTGATGTTTTCATGAAACACATGAGTTAGATGGTGTTTGGGAGAGTCAATAGATGTTTGTCAAGCATCCACGGCGTTTGAAGAATGAAGAAATCTTGGTTTAAGAGTTGTAAGCTCATTTGTTCCTTCTCGGTTTATCATGCAATATAAGAACTTCTAGGCCATGTAGTTAATGTTTTCATGAAACACATGAGTTAGATGGGGTGTGGGAGAGTCAATAGATGTTTGTCAAGCTTCCACGGTGCTTGAAGACTCAAGTTTTCCTGGTTGAAGAGTTATAAGCCCATTTGTTCCTTCTCGGTTTATCATGGATTATAAGAACTTCTAGGACAAGTAGTTGATGTTTTCATGAAACACATGAGTTAGATGGTGTTTGGGAGAGTCAATAGATGTTTGTCAAGCATCCACGGCGTTTGAAGAATGAAGAAATCTTGGTTTAAGAGTTGTAAGCTCATTTGTTCCTTCTCGGTTTATCATGCAATATAAGAACTTCTAGGCCATGTAGTTAATGTTTTCATGAAACACATGAGTTAGATGGGGTGTGGGAGAGTCAATAGATGTTTGTCAAGCTTCCACGGTGCTTGAAGACTCAAGTTTTCCTGGTTGAAGAGTTATAAGCCCATTTGTTCCTTCTCGGTTTATCATGGATTATAAGAACTTCTAGGACAAGTAGTTGATGTTTTCATGAAACACATGAGTTAGATGGTGTTTGGGAGAGTCAATAGATGTTTGTCAAGCACCCACGGTGTTTGAAGACTGAAGAAATCTTGGTTTAAGACTTGCAAGCTCATTTGTTCCTTCTCGGTTTATCATGGATTATAAGAACTTCTAGGACAAGTAGTTGATGTTTTCATGAAACACATGAGTTAGATGGTGTTTCGGAGAGTCAATAGATGTTTGTCAAGCACCCACGGTGTTTGATGACTGAAGAAATCTTGGTTTAAGACTTGCAAGCCCATTTGCTCCTTCTCGGTTTATCATGGAATATAAGCACTTCTAGGCCAGGTAGTTGATGTTTTCATGAAACACATGAGTTAGATGGTGTTTGGGAGAGTCAATAGATATTTGTCAAGCATCCACGGTGTTTGAAGACTCAAGTTTTCATGGTTTAAGAGTTATAAGCCCATTTGTTCCTTCTCGGTTTATCAAGGATTATAAGAACTTCAAGGACAAGTAGTTGATGTTTTCATGAAACACATAAGTTAGACGGTGTTTGGGGGAGTCAATAGATATTTGGCAAGCTTCCACAGTGTTTGAAGACTCAAGTTTTCATGGTTTAAGTGTTATAAGCCCATTTGTTCCTTCTCGGTTTATCTTGGATTATAAGAACTTCTAGGACAAGTAGTTGATGTTTTCATGAAACACATGAGTTAGATGGTGTTTGGGAGAGTCAATAGATGTTTGTCAAGCTTCCACGGTGTTTGAAGACTCAAGTTTTCATGGTTTAAGAGTTATAAGCCCATTTGTTCCTTCTCGGTTTATCATGGATCATAAGAACTTCTAGGACAAGTAGTTGATGTTTTCATGAAACACATGAGTTAGATGGTGTTTGGGAGAGTCAATAGATGTTTGTCAAGCACCCACGGCGTTTGAAGAATGAAGAAATCTTGGTTTAAGACTTATAAGCCCATTTGTTCCTTCTCGGTTTATCATGGAATACATGAACTTCTAGGACAAGTAGTTAATGTTTTCATGAAACACATGAGTTAGATGGTGTTTGGGAGAGTCAATAGATATTTGTCAAGGTTCCACGTTGTTTGAAGACTCAAGTTTTCATGGTTTAAGAGTTATAAGCCCATTTGTTCCTTCTCGGTTTATCAAGGATTATAAGAACTTCTAGGACAAGTAGTTGATGTTTTCATGAAACACATAAGTTAGACGGTGTTTGGGAGAGTCAATAGATATTTGGCAAGCTTCCACAGTGTTTGAAGACTCAAGTTTTCATGGTTTAAGAGTTATAAGCCCATTTGTTCCTTCTCGGTTTATCATGGATTATAAGAACTTCTAGGACAAGTAGTTGATATTTTCATGAAACACATGAGTTAGATGGTGTTTGGGAGAGTCAATAGATGTTTGTCAAGCTTCCACGGTGTTTGAAGACTCAAGTTTTCATGGTATAAGAGTTATAAGCCCATTTGTTCCTTCTCGGTTTATCATGGATCATAAGAACTTCTAGGACAAGTAGTTGATGTTTTCATGAAACACATGAGTTAGATGGTGTTTGGGAGAGTCAATAGATGTTTGTCAAGCTTCCACGGTGTTTGAAGACTCAAGTTTTCATGGTTTAAGAGTTATAAGCCCATTTGTTCCTTCTCGGTTTATCATGGATCATAAGAACTTCTAGGACAAGTAGTTGATGTTTTCATGAAACACATGAGTTAGATGGTGTTTGGGAGAGTCAATAGATGTTTGTCAAGCACCCACGGCGTTTGAAGAATGAAGAAATCTTGGTTTAAGACTTATAAGCCCATTTGTTCCTTCTCGGTTTATCATGGAATACATGAACTTCTAGGACAAGTAGTTAATGTTTTCATGAAACACATGAGTTAGATGGTGTTTGGGAGAGTCAATAGATATTTGTCAAGGTTCCACGTTGTTTGAAGACTCAAGTTTTCATGGTTTAAGAGTTATAAGCCCATTTGTTCCTTCTCGGTTTATCAAGGATTATAAGAACTTCTAGGACAAGTAGTTGATGTTTTCATGAAACACATAAGTTAGACGGTGTTTGGGAGAGTCAATAGATATTTGGCAAGCTTCCACAGTGTTTGAAGACTCAAGTTTTCATGGTTTAAGAGTTATAAGCCCATTTGTTCCTTCTCGGTTTATCATGGATTATAAGAACTTCTAGGACAAGTAGTTGATATTTTCATGAAACACATGAGTTAGATGGTGTTTGGGAGAGTCAATAGATGTTTGTCAAGCTTCCACGGTGTTTGAAGACTCAAGTTTTCATGGTATAAGAGTTATAAGCCCATTTGTTCCTTCTCGGTTTATCATGGATCATAAGAACTTCTAGGACAAGTAGTTGGTGTTTTCATGAAACACATGAGTTAGATGGTGTTTGGGAGAGTCAATAGATGTTTGTCAAGCACCCACGGCGTTTGAAGAATGAAGAAATCTTGGTTTAAGACTTGTAAGCTCATTTGTTCCTTCTCGGTTTATCATGCAATATAAGAATTTCTAGGCCAAGTAGTTAATGTTTTCATGAAACACATGCGTTAGATGGTGTTTGGGAGAGTCAATAGATATTTGTCAAGCTTCCACGTTGTTTGAAGACTCAAGTTTTCATGGTTTAAGAGTTATAAGCCCATTTGTTCCTTCTCGGTTTATCAAGGATTATAAGAACTTCAAGGACAAGTAGTTGATGTTTTCATGAAACACATAAGTTAGACGGTGTTTGGGAGAGTCAATAGATATTTGGCAAGCTTCCACGGTGTTTGAAGACTTAAGTTTTCATGGTTTAAGTGTTATAAGCCCATTTGTTCCTTCTCGGTTTATCATGGATTATAAGAACTTCTAGGACAAGTAGTTGATGTTTTCATGAAACACATGAGTTAGATGGTGTTTGGGAGAGTCAATAGATGTTTGTCAAGCTTCCACGGTGTTTGAAGACTCAAGTTTTCATGGTTTAAGAGTTATAAGCCCATTTGTTCCTTCTCGGTTTATCACGGATCATAAGAACTTCTAGGACAAGTAGTTGATGTTTTCATGAAACACATAAGTTAGACGGTGTTTGGGAGAGTCAATAGATATTTGTCAAGCTTCCACAGTGTTTGAAGACTCAAGTTTTCATGGTTTAAGAGTTATAAGCCCATTTGTTCCTTCTCGGTTTATCATGCAATATAAGAATTTCTAGGCCAAGTAGTTGATGTTTTCATGAAACACATGCGTTAGATGGTGTTTGGGAGAGTCAATAGATATTTGTCAAGCTTCCCTGTTGTTTGAAGACTCAAGTTTTCATGGTTTAAGAGTTATAAGCCCATTTGTTCCTTCTCGGTTTATCAAGGATTATAAGAACTTCAAGGACAAGTAGTTGATGTTTTCATGAAACACATAAGTTAGACGGTGTTTGGGAGAGTCAATAGATATTTGGCAAGCTTCCACAGTGTTTGAAGACTCAAGTTTTCATGGTTTAAGAGTTATAAGCCCATTTGTTCCTTCTCGGTTTATCATGGATTATAAGAACTTCTAGGACAAGTAGTTGATATTTTCATGAAACACATGAGTTAGATGGTGTTTGGGAGAGTCAATAGATGTTTGTCAAGCTTCCACGGTGTTTGAAGACTCAAGTTTTCATGGTATAAGTGTTATAAGCCCATTTGTTCCTTCTCGGTTTATCATGGATTATAAGAACTTCTAGGACAAGTAGTTGATGTTTTCATGAAACACATGAGTTAGATGGTGTTTGGGAGAGTCAATAGATGTTTGTCAAGCTTCCACGGTGTTTGAAGACTCAAGTTTTCATGGTTTAAGAGTTATAAGCCCATTTGTTCCTTCTCGGTTTATCATGGATCATAAGAACTTCTAGGACAAGTAGTTGATGTTTTCATGAAACACATGAGTTAGATGGTGTTTGGGAGAGTCAATAGATGTTTGTCTAGCACCCACGGCGTTTGAAGAATGAAGAAATCTTGGTTTAAGACTTATAAGCCCATTTGTTCCTTCTCGGTTTATCATGGAATACATGAACTTCTAGGACAAGTAGTTAATGTTTTCATGAAACACATGAGTTAGATGGTGTTTGGGAGAGTCAATAGATATTTGTCAAGGTTCCACGTTGTTTGAAGACTCAAGTTTTCATGGTTTAAGAGTTATAAGCCCATTTGTTCCTTCTCGGTTTATCAAGGATTATAAGAACTTCTAGGACAAGTAGTTGATGTTTTCATGAAACACATAAGTTAGACGGTGTTTGGGAGAGTCAATAGATATTTGGCAAGCTTCCACAGTGTTTGAAGACTCAAGTTTTCATGGTTTAAGAGTTATAAGCCCATTTGTTCCTTCTCGGTTTATCATGGATTATAAGAACTTCTAGGACAAGTAGTTGATATTTTCATGAAACACATGAGTTAGATGGTGTTTGGGAGAGTCAATAGATGTTTGTCAAGCTTCCACGGTGTTTGAAGACTCAAGTTTTCATGGTATAAGAGTTATAAGCCCATTTGTTCCTTCTCGGTTTATCATGGATCATAAGAACTTCTAGGACAAGTAGTTGATGTTTTCATGAAACACATGAGTTAGATGGTGTTTCGGAGAGTCAATAGATGTTTGTCAAGCTTCCACGGTGTTTGAAGACTCAAGTTTTCATGGTTTAAGAGTTATAAGCCCATTTGTTCCTTCTCGGTTTATCATGGATCATAAGAACTTCTAGGACAAGTAGTTGATGTTTTCATGAAACACATGAGTTAGATGGTGTTTGGGAGAGTCAATAGATGTTTGTCAAGCACCCACGGCGTTTGAAGAATGAAGAAATCTTGGTTTAAGACTTATAAGCCCATTTGTTCCTTCTCGGTTTATCATGGAATACATGAACTTCTAGGACAAGTAGTTAATGTTTTCATGAAACACATGAGTTAGATGGTGTTTGGGAGAGTCAATAGATATTTGTCAAGGTTCCACGTTGTTTGAAGACTCAAGTTTTCATGGTTTAAGAGTTATAAGCCCATTTGTTCCTTCTCGGTTTATCAAGGATTATAAGAACTTCTAGGACAAGTAGTTGATGTTTTCATGAAACACATAAGTTAGACGGTGTTTGGGAGAGTCAATAGATATTTGGCAAGCTTCCACCGTGTTTGAAGACTCAAGTTTTCATGGTTTAAGAGTTATAAGCCCATTTGTTCCTTCTCGGTTTATCATGGATTATAAGAACTTCTAGGACAAGTAGTTGATATTTTCATGAAACACATGAGTTAGATGGTGTTTGGGAGAGTCAATAGATGTTTGTCAAGCTTCCACGGTGTTTGAAGACTCAAGTTTTCATGGTATAAGAGTTATAAGCCCATTTGTTCCTTCTCGGTTTATCATGGATCATAAGAACTTCTAGGACAAGTAGTTGGTGTTTTCATGAAACACATGAGTTAGATGGTGTTTGGGAGAGTCAATAGATGTTTGTCAAGCACCCACGGCGTTTGAAGAATGAAGAAATCTTGGTTTAAGACTTGTAAGCTCATTTGTTCCTTCTCGGTTTATCATGCAATATAAGAATTTCTAGGCCAAGTAGTTAATGTTTTCATGAAACACATGCGTTAGATGGTGTTTGGGAGAGTCAATAGATATTTGTCAAGCTTCCACGTTGTTTGAAGACTCAAGTTTTCATGGTTTAAGAGTTATAAGCCCATTTGTTCCTTCTCGGTTTATCATGGATTATAAGAACTTCTAGGACAAGTAGTTGATGTTTTCATGAAACACATGAGTTAGATGGTGTTTGGGAGAGTCAATAGATGTTTGTCAAGCTTCCACGGTGTTTGAAGACTCAAGTTTTCATGGTTTAAGAGTTATAAGCCCATTTGTTCCTTCTCGGTTTATCACGGATCATAAGAACTTCTAGCACAAGTAGTTGATGTTTTCATGAAACACATAAGTTAGACGGTGTTTGGGAGAGTCAATAGATATTTGGCAAGCTTCCACAGTGTTTGAAGACTCAAGTTTTCATGGTTTAAGAGTTATAAGCCCATTTGTTCCTTCTCGGTTTATCATGCAATATAAGAATTTCTAGGCCAAGTAGTTGATGTTTTCATGAAACACATGCGTTAGATGGTGTTTGGGAGAGTCAATAGATATTTGTCAAGCTTCCACGTTGTTTGAAGACTCAAGTTTTCATGGTTTAAGAGTTATAAGCCCATTTGTTCCTTCTCGGTTTATCAAGGATTATAAGAACTTCAAGGACAAGTAGTTGATGTTTTCATGAAACACATAAGTTAGACGGTGTTTGGGAGAGTCAATAGATATTTGGCAAGCTTCCACAGTGTTTGAAGACTCAAGTTTTCATGGTTTAAGAGTTATAAGCCCATTTGTTCCTTCTCGGTTTATCATGGATTATAAGAACTTCTAGGACAAGTAGTTGATATTTTCATGAAACACATGAGTTAGATGGTGTTTGGGAGAGTCAATAGATGTTTGTCAAGCTTCCACGGTGTTTGAAGACTCAAGTTTTCATGGTTTAAGAGTTATAAGCCCATTTGTTCCTTCTCGGTTTATCATGGATCATAAGAACTTCTAGGACAAGTAGTTGGTGTTTTCATGAAACACATGAGTTAGATGGTGTTTGGGAGAGTCAATAGATGTTTGTCAAGCACCCACGGCGTTTGAAGAATGAAGAAATCTTGGTTTAAGACTTGTAAGCTCATTTGTTCCTTCTCGGTTTATCATGCAATATAAGAATTTCTAGGCCAAGTAGTTAATGTTTTCATGAAACACATGCGTTAGATGGTGTTTGGGAGAGTCAATAGATATTTGTCAAGCTTCCACGTTGTTTGAAGACTCAAGTTTTCATGGTTTAAGAGTTATAAGCCCATTTGTTCCTTCTCGGTTTATCAAGGATTATAAGAACTTCAAGGACAAGTAGTTGATGTTTTCATGAAAGACATAAGTTTGACGGTGTTTGGGAGAGTCAATAGATATTTGGCAAGCTTCCACAGTGTTTGAAGACTCACGTTTTCATGGTTTAAGTGTTATAAGCCCATTTGTTCCTTCTCGGTTTATCAAGGATTATAAGAACTTCAAGGACAAGTAGTTGATGTTTTCATGAAACACATAAGTTAGACGGTGTTTGGGAGAGTCAATAGATATTTGGCAAGCTTCCACAGTGTTTGAAGAATCAAGTTTTCATGGTTTAAGTGTTATAAGCCCATTTGTTCCTTCTCGGTTTATCATGGATTATAAGAACTTCTAGGACAAGTAGTTGATGTTTTCATGAAACACATGAGTTAGATGGTGTTTGGGAGAGTCAATAGATGTTTGTCAAGCTTCCACGGTGTTTGAAGACTCAAGTTTTCATGGTTTAAGAGTTATAAGCCCATTTGTTCCTTCTCGGTTTATCACGGATCATAAGAACTTCTAGGACAAGTAGTTGATGTTTTCATGAAACACATAAGTTAGACGGTGTTTGGGAGAGTCAATAGATATTTGGCAAGCTTCCACAGTGTTTGAAGAATCAAGTTTTCATGGTTTAAGTGTTATAAGCCCATTTGTTCCTTCTCGGTTTATCATGGATTATAAGAACTTCTAGGACAAGTAGTTGATGTTTTCATGAAACACATGAGTTAGATGGTGTTTGGGAGAGTCAATAGATGTTTGTCAAGCTTCCACGGTGTTTGAAGACTCAAGTTTTCATGGTTTAAGAGTTATAAGCCCATTTGTTCCTTCTCGGTTTATCAGGGATCATAAGAACTTCTAGGACAAGTAGTTGATGTTTTCATGAAACACATGAGTTAGATGGTGTTTGGGAGAGTCAATAGATGTTTGTCAAGCACCCACGGCGTTTGAAGAATGAAGAAATCTTGGTTTAAGACTTATAAGCCCATTTGTTCCTTCTCGGTTTATCATGGAATACATGAACTTCTAGGACAAGTAGTTAATGTTTTCATGAAACACATGAGTTAGATGGTGTTTGGGAGAGTCAATAGATATTTGTCAAGCTTCCACGTTGTTTGAAGACTCAAGTTTTCATGGTTTAAGAGTTATAAGCCCATTTGTTCCTTCTCGGTTTATCAAGGATTATAAGAACTTCTAGGACAAGTAGTTGATGTTTTCATGAAACACATAAGTTAGACGGTGTTTGGGAGAGTCAATAGATATTTGGCAAGCTTCCACGTTGTTTGAAGACTCAAGTTTTCATGGTTTCAGAGTTATAAGCCCATTTGTTCCTTCTCGGTTTATCAAGGATTATAAGAACTTCTAGGACAAGTAGTTGATGTTTTCATGAAACACATAAGTTAGACGGTGTTTGGGAGAGTCAATAGATATTTGGCAAGCTTCCACAGTGTTTGAAGACTCAAGTTTTCATGGTTTAAGAGTTATAAGCCCATTTGTTCCTTCTCGGTTTATCATGGATTATAAGAACTTCTAGGACAAGTAGTTGATATTTTCATGAAACACATGTGTTAGATGGTGTTTGGGAGAGTCAATAGATGTTTGTCAAGCTTCCACGGTGTTTGAAGACTCAAGTTTTCATGGTTTAAGAGTTATAAGCCCATTTGTTCCTTCTCGGTTTATCATGGATCATAAGAACTTCTAGGACAAGTAGTTGGTGTTTTCATGAAACACATGAGTTAGATGGTGTTTGGGAGAGTCAATAGATGTTTGTCAAGCACCCACGGCGTTTGAAGAATGAAGAAATCTTGGTTTAAGACTTGTAAGCTCATTTGTTCCTTCTCGGTTTATCATGCAATATAAGAATTTCTAGGCCAAGTAGTTAATGTTTTCATGAAACACATGCGTTAGATGGTGTTTGGGAGAGTCAATAGATATTTGTCAAGCTTCCACGTTGTTTGAAGACTCAAGTTTTCATGGTTTAAGAGTTATAAGCCCATTTGTTCCTTCTCGGTTTATCAAGGATTATAAGAACTTCAAGGACAAGTAGTTGATGTTTTCATGAAAGACATAAGTTTGACGGTGTTTGGGAGAGTCAATAGATATTTGGCAAGCTTCCACAGTGTTTGAAGACTCAAGTTTTCATGGTTTAAGTGTTATAAGCCCATTTGTTCCTTCTCGGTTTATCAAGGATTATAAGAACTTCAAGGACAAGTAGTTGATGTTTTCATGAAACACATAAGTTAGACGGTGTTTGGGAGAGTCAATAGATATTTGGCAAGCTTCCACAGTGTTTGTAGAATCAAGTTTTCATGGTTTAAGTGTTATAAGCCCATTTGTTCCTTCTCGGTTTATCATGGATTATAAGAACTTCTTGGACAAGTAGTTGATGTTTTCATGAAACACATGAGTTAGATGGTGTTTGGGAGAGTCAATAGATGTTTGTCAAGCTTCCACGGTGTTTGAAGACTCAAGTTTTCATGGTTTAAGAGTTATAAGCCCATTTGTTCCTTCTCGGTTTATCACGGATCATAAGAACTTCTAGGACAAGTAGTTGATGTTTTCATGAAACACATAAGTTAGACGGTGTTTGGGAGAGTCAATAGATATTTGGCAAGCTTCCACAGTGTTTGAAGAATCAAGTTTTCATGGTTTAAGTGTTATAAGCCCATTTGTTCCTTCTCGGTTTATCATGGATTATAAGAACTTCTAGGACAAGTAGTTGATGTTTTCATGAAACACATGAGTTAGATGGTGTTTGGGAGAGTCAATAGATGTTTGTCAAGCTTCCACGGTGTTTGAAGACTCAAGTTTTCATGGTTTAAGAGTTATAAGCCCATTTGTTCCTTCTCGGTTTATCAGGGATCATAAGAACTTCTAGGACAAGTAGTTGATGTTTTCATGAAACACATGAGTTAGATGGTGTTTGGGAGAGTCAATAGATGTTTGTCAAGCACCCACGGCGTTTGAAGAATGAAGAAATCTTGGTTTAAGACTTATAAGCCCATTTGTTCCTTCTCGGTTTATCATGGAATACATGAACTTCTAGGACAAGTAGTTAATGTTTTCATGAAACACATGAGTTAGATGGTGTTTGGGATAGTCAATAGATATTTGTCAAGCTTCCACGTTGTTTGAAGACTCAAGTTTTCATGGTTTAAGAGTTATAAGCCCATTTGTTCCTTCTCGGTTTATCAAGGATTATAAGAACTTCTAGGACAAGTAGTTGATGTTTTCATGAAACACATAAGTTAGACGGTGTTTGGGAGAGTCAATAGATATTTGGCAAGCTTCCACAGTGTTTGAAGACTCAAGTTTTCATGGTTTAAGAGTTATAAGCCCATTTGTTCCTTCTCGGTTTATCATGGATTATAAGAACTTCTAGGACAAGTAGTTGATATTTTCATGAAACACATGAGTTAGATGGTGTTTGGGAGAGTCAATAGATGTTTGTCAAGCTTCCACGGTGTTTGAAGACTCAAGTTTTCATGGTATAAGAGTTATAAGCCCATTTGTTCCTTCTCGGTTTATCATGGATCATAAGAACTTCTAGGACAAGTAGTTGGTGTTTTCATGAAACACATGAGTTAGATGGTGTTTGGGAGAGTCAATAGATGTTTGTCAAGCACCCACGGCGTTTGAAGAATGAAGAAATCTTGGTTTAAGACTTGTAAGCTCATTTGTTCCTTCTCGGTTTATCATGCAATATAAGAATTTCTAGGCCAAGTAGTTAATGTTTTCATGAAACACATGCGTTAGATGGTGTTTGGGAGAGTCAATAGATATTTGTCAAGCTTCCACGTTGTTTGAAGACTCAAGTTTTCATGGTTTAAGAGTTATAAGCCCATTTGTTCCTTCTCGGTTTATCAAGGATTATAAGAACTTCAAGGACAAGTAGTTGATGTTTTCATGAAACACATAAGTTAGACGGTGTTTGGGAGAGTCAATAGATATTTGGCAAGCTTCCACTTTGTTTGAAGACTCAAGTTTTCATGGTTTAAGTGTTATAAGCCCATTTGTTCCTTCTCGGTTTATCAAGGATTATAAGAACTTCAAGGACAAGTAGTTGATGTTTTCATGAAACACATAAGTTAGACGGTGTTTGGGAGAGTCAATAGATATTTGGCAAGCTTCCACAGTGTTTGAAGAATCAAGTTTTCATGGTTTAAGTGTTATAAGCCCATTTGTTCCTTCTCGGTTTATCATGGATTATAAGAACTTCTAGGACAAGTAGTTGATGTTTTCATGAAACACATGAGTTAGATGGTGTTTGGGAGAGTCAATAGATGTTTGTCAAGCTTCCACGGTGTTTGAAGACTCAAGTTTTCATGGTTTAAGAGTTATAAGCCCATTTGTTCCTTCTCGGTTTATCAGGGATCATAAGAACTTCTAGGAGTAGTTGATGTTTTCATGAAACACATGAGTTAGATGGTGTTTGGGAGAGTCAATAGATGTTTGTCAAGCACCCACGGCGTTTGAAGAATGAAGAAATCTTGGTTTAAGACTTATAAGCCCATTTGTTCCTTCTCGGTTTATCATGGATTATAAGAACTTCTAGGACAAGTAGTTGATGTTTTCATGAAACACATAAGTTAGACGGTGTTTGGGAGAGTCAATAGATATTTGGCAAGCTTCCACAGTGTTTGAAGACTCAAGTTTTCATGGTTTAAGAGTTATAAGCCCATTTGTTCCTTCTCGGTTTATCAAGGATTATAAGAACTTCAAGGACAAGTAGTTGATGTTTTCATGAAACACATAAGTTAGACGGTGTTTGGGAGAGTCAATAGATATTTGGCAAGCTTCCACAGTGTTTGAAGAATCAAGTTTTCATGGTTTAAGTGTTATAAGCCCATTTGTTCCTTCTCGGTTTATCATGGATTATAAGAACTTCTAGGACAAGTAGTTGATGTTTTCATGAAACACATGAGTTAGATGGTGTTTGGGAGAGTCAATAGATGTTTGTCAAGCTTCCACGGTGTTTGAAGACTCAAGTTTTCATGGTTTAAGAGTTATAAGCCCATTTGTTCCTTCTCGGTTTATCACGGATCATAAGAACTTCTAGGACAAGTAGTTGATGTTTTCATGAAACACATAAGTTAGACGGTGTTTGGGAGAGTCAATAGATATTTGGCAAGCTTCCACGAGTGTTTGAAGAATCAAGTTTTCATGGTTTAAGTGTTATAAGCCCATTTGTTCCTTCTCGGTTTATCATGGATTATAAGAACTTCTAGGACAAGTAGTTGATGTTTTCATGAAACACATGAGTTAGATGGTGTTTGGGAGAGTCAATAGATGTTTGTCAAGCTTCCACGGTGTTTGAAGACTCAAGTTTTCATGGTTTAAGAGTTATAAGCCCATTTGTTCCTTCTCGGTTTATCAGGGATCATAAGAACTTCTAGGACAAGTAGTTGATGTTTTCATGAAACACATGAGTTAGATGGTGTTTGGGAGAGTCAATAGATGTTTGTCAAGCACCCACGGCGTTTGAAGAATGAAGAAATCTTGGTTTAAGACTTATAAGCCCATTTGTTCCTTCTCGGTTTATCATGGAATACATGAACTTCTAGGACAAGTAGTTAATGTTTTCATGAAACACATGAGTTAGATGGTGTTTGGGATAGTCAATAGATATTTGTCAAGCTTCCACGTTGTTTGAAGACTCAAGTTTTCATGGTTTAAGAGTTATAAGCCCATTTGTTCCTTCTCGGTTTATCAAGGATTATAAGAACTTCTAGGACAAGTAGTTGATGTTTTCATGAAACACATAAGTTAGACGGTGTTTGGGAGAGTCAATAGATATTTGGCAAGCTTCCACAGTGTTTGAAGACTCAAGTTTTCATGGTTTAAGAGTTATAAGCCCATTTGTTCCTTCTCGGTTTATCATGGATTATAAGAACTTCTAGGACAAGTAGTTGATATTTTCATGAAACACATGAGTTAGATGGTGTTTGGGAGAGTCAATAGATGTTTGTCAAGCTTCCACGGTGTTTGAAGACTCAAGTTTTCATGGTATAAGAGTTATAAGCCCATTTGTTCCTTCTCGGTTTATCATGGATCATAAGAACTTCTAGGACAAGTAGTTGGTGTTTTCATGAAACACATGAGTTAGATGGTGTTTGGGAGAGTCAATAGATGTTTGTCAAGCACCCACGGCGTTTGAAGAATGAAGAAATCTTGGTTTAAGACTTGTAAGCTCATTTGTTCCTTCTCGGTTTATCATGCAATATAAGAATTTCTAGGCCAAGTAGTTAATGTTTTCATGAAACACATGCGTTAGATGGTGTTTGGGAGAGTCAATAGATATTTGTCAAGCTTCCACGTTGTTTGAAGACTCAAGTTTTCATGGTTTAAGAGTTATTTGCCCATTTGTTCCTTCTCGATTTATCAAGGATTATAAGAACTTCAAGGACAAGTAGTTGATGTTTTCATGAAACACATAAGTTAGACGGTGTTTGGGAGAGTCAATAGATATTTGGCAAGCTTCCACAGTGTTTGAAGACTCAAGTTTTCATGGTTTAAGTGTTATAAGCCCATTTGTTCCTTCTCGGTTTATCAAGGATTATAAGAACTTCAAGGACAAGTAGTTGATGTTTTCATGAAACACATAAGTTAGACGGTGTTTGGGAGAGTCAATAGATATTTGGCAAGCTTCCACAGTGTTTGAAGAATCAAGTTTTCATGGTTTAAGTGTTATAAGCCCATTTGTTCCTTCTCGGTTTATCATGGATTATAAGAACTTCTAGGACAAGTAGTTGATGTTTTCATGAAACACATGAGTTAGATGGTGTTTGGGAGAGTCAATAGATGTTTGTCAAGCTTCCACGGTGTTTGAAGACTCAAGTTTTCATGGTTTAAGAGTTATAAGCCCATTTGTTCCTTCTCGGTTTATCAGGGATCATAAGAACTTCTAGGACAAGTAGTTGATGTTTTCATGAAACACATGAGTTAGATGGTGTTTGGGAGAGTCAATAGATGTTTGTCAAGCACCCACGGCGTTTGAAGAATGAAGAAATCTTGGTTTAAGACTTATAAGCCCATTTGTTCCTTCTCGGTTTATCAAGGATTATAAGAACTTCAAGGACAAGTAGTTGATGTTTTCATGAAACACATAAGTTAGACGGTGTTTGGGAGAGTCAATAGATATTTGGCAAGCTTCCACAGTGTTTGAAGACTTAAGTTTTCATGGTTTAAGTGTTATAAGCCCATTTGTTCCTTCTCGGTTTATCATGGATTATAAGAACTTCTAGGACAAGTAGTTGATGTTTTCATGAAACACATGAGTTAGATGGTGTTTGGGAGAGTCAATAGATGTTTGTCAAGCTTCCACGGTGTTTGAAGACTCAAGTTTTCATGGTTTAAGAGTTATAAGCCCATTTGTTCCTTCTCGGTTTATCACGGATCATAAGAACTTCTAGGACAAGTAGTTGATGTTTTCATGAAACACATAAGTTAGACGGTGTTTGGGAGAGTCAATAGATATTTGTCAAGCTTCCACAGTGTTTGAAGACTCAAGTTTTCATGGTTTAAGAGTTATAAGCCCATTTGTTCCTTCTCGGTTTATCATGCAATATAAGAATTTCTAGGCCAAGTAGTTGATGTTTTCATGAAACACATGCGTTAGATGGTGTTTGGGAGAGTCAATAGATATTTGTCAAGCTTCCACGTTGATTGAAGACTCAAGTTTTCGTGGTTTAAGAGTTATAAGCCCATTTGTTCCTTCTCGGTTTATCAAGGATTATAAGAACTTCAAGGACAAGTAGTTGATGTTTTCATGAAACACATAAGTTAGACGGTGTTTGGGAGAGTCAATAGATATTTGGCAAGCTTCCACAGTGTTTGAAGACTCAAGTTTTCATGGTTTAAGAGTTATAAGCCCATTTGTTCCTTCTCGGTTTATCATGGATTATAAGAACTTCTAGGACAAGTTGTAACATCCCTAAATTTCATATGTTATGACTTAGCTAAATTCTTGGAATGAATTGTATGTTTTGTTACAGAAAAGGTGATAGATTGAGTTAGAATGATTGATTTGAGATTCTGGCTATACCGGTGAACTCGGTAGAACCTAAGGAAGAAATAGGTGAAATCTAAACTCTTAGATTTACTCTGGCTAAGTTAGGACCTACTGGTAAATTTAATTTTCTTCAGGACCTATTGGGAATTCTTAGAAAACACAAGGGTGTTTTAGTCTTTTTACACCTCAGTGGCAAATTAGTGATTCTTCCTTTAAGTGAGGGGCAAAATGGACATTTCACACTCCCCTCCCTCTTGCTTAAGTGAACCGGTCCTATAGGGAGAGCCAAAGGGCTCATCTTCTCCAAATTTGCTAAGTTTCCATAGCTAAGCTTGCTCCAAGGTTCAAGGGTCCAAAGTAAGTATTTTTATACACCTTTTGGCTTAAGTCCTTTGATGGTTATTGATCACTATGATCTCTTCTTCAATCCTATGGTATTAGTTTCTTGAGGAACTCATTTTCATCCCCAAGAATCAAGAACACCCATGTCTAAAAGTTGGTTGTTTTGGTTGAATGTTTTGAAGGAAGTTGAAGGGAAGCTTGTCTTGACTAACAATCCCATCTTGGAATCAAGTTAGGAGCACTTCAAGGTGAGTGTGGATTTACTTGTGTTATTGTATGATGTTCTTAGAGTGAAAGTGTATGATGTAGGATTAAGCTTGAATCTAGGGTTTTCTCCTATGCTTGAGGTTGGATGTGTTCTTATTACATGTTTTCAAGGATTAGGGTTTAGAAAAAAAGGAGTGGAATGATTGGTATACTTGATGGATTTGAGGACATGATCCCATAGAGAATTTAGGGTTTTGATTTGAAGTTGGGCGTGGCACTATTCCTGCCCAGAAGACCCACCACGGGCGTGGTCCCCACCACGGCCCGGCCGTGGTCCTCTCGGGATAGGAAATGTTGGTGTCTCGTGCCCAACCACGGCCGTGGTCCCCACCACGGGCTGGCCGTGGTTGGCTCCGGAAAGAAAAATGTTGTGTCTTTGAAATCGCCCCACGGGTGTGGTGGCCACCAGGGGCTGGCCGTGGTCCAGACCACGGGCGTGGTGCCAACCAGGGGCAGGCCGTGGTTGTCTCTGTTTTCAATTTGTTGAGTTTTGTTTTCTGAACCGTGGCCGTGGTTACCACCACGGGCTGGCCGTGGTTGACTCTGTTTGTGATATTGTGATGCTTATGCCTAGGGTCTTGATACCATATGCTAGGTTTAGGATGAAGAATGACTTAGCATTAGAATGAGATGTGTAGCTAAGTAAGAATGCTTGATAGAAGTGACTTAGCACTAATGTAACTAAGTAAGAATGCTTGATAGAGTTGAGTATGATGGTTATGTGTTGTATATGCTTGAATTGATTACATGTAATGTTATTATGATGATATTATGAATGAGCATGATATGAGTATGAGAACATTGCATTGCATAGCGAGATGGCCTAACCGGAAAGGGTTAGTGTACAAAACAGAGGGGTGCCTAGCTGATGAGCTAGATGGAAATGAAATAGCATACCTAATTGCATTGCATTGCGAGGTGGCCTAACCGGAAGGGGTTAGTGTACAAAACAGAGGGGTGCCTAGCTTATTAGCTAGAAGGAAACGGAATTGGCATAACACATTCATATGCATATTGCGAGGGCCTAACCGAAAGGGGTTAGTGCACAACAAGAGGAGTGGAGAAAGAAAAAGTGTGAATAAAAGGTGTGAACATCATGTGCATTCATTCATTGCATTGGTTGGTTGGTGTTACTTGACATATTGTGAATTGTGTTAGTTTACCACCTGATAGAGAGGTAGAGTTTGTTATAGACTTAGTACCGGGAGCCGGACCGATGTCTGTAGCACCTTATAGAATGTCACCATTGGAACTAGGAGAACTTAAGAAACAAGTAGAGGAACTATTGGAAAGAGGATTCATTAGACCCAGTGTGTCTCCATGGGGAGCACCTGTGTTATTGGTGAAGAAGAAGGATGGGAGTATGAGGTTGTGTGTGGATTACCTAGCGGTTGAATAAGATTACCATAAAGAATAGGTATCCATTACCTAGGATAGATGATTTACTTGACCAACTTAGAGATGCCACGGTATTCTCTAAAATTGATCTTCGTTCTGGTTACCATCAAATTAAGATCAAGCCAGATGATGTACCAAAGTCTGCTTTTAGAACTAGATATGGACACTATGAGTACTTGGTGATGCCATTTGGTTTAACTAATGCTCCAGCGGTGTTTATGGATTACATGAATAGAATTTTTAGACCGTACCTAGATAAGTTTGTTGTAGTGTTCATAGATGATATTCTCATATATTCGCAAACAGCGGAAGAACATGAGGAACATCTTAGAATAGTACTGCAGATACTCAGAGAAAGGAAATTGTATGCTAAACCTGAGAAGTGCGAATTTTGGTTGAATGAAGTGAAGTTTTTAGGGCACACTATATCCCATGACGGGGTAGCAGTGGACTCTAGTAAGGTTGAGGCGGTTGTACAGTGGGAGCAACCAAAGTCGGTTACTGAGATTAGAAGTTTTCTAGGATTAGCCGGATACTACCGGAAGTTCATTCGGGGTTTTTCTCAGTTGGCACTTCCTTTAACTGAATTGACCCGGAAAGGACAAGCCATGGTATGGAGTGAAAAGTGTGAGGAGAGTTTTCAGGAACTCAAACATAGATTGACCACGACTCAGCTTTAGTTATTGCCGACCTATCCAAAGATTTGGAGGTGTACTGTGATGCCTCTAAATTGGGTTTAGGATGTGTGTTGATGCAGGATAGGAAGGTAGTGGCTTATGCATCTAGACAACTTAGAACTCATGAGAAGAATTATCCGACCCATGACCTAGAACTTGCAGCCATAGTTTTTGCACTTAAGATCTGGAGACATTATTTGTATGGTGTAAAGTTTGAGGTGTTCAGTGATCATAAGAGCTTGAAGTATCTATTTGATCAGAAGGAACTGAACATGAGACAAAGAAGGTGGATGGAATACTTAAAGGATTATGAATTTGAACTTAAGTATCATCCTGGCAAGGCCAACGTTGTGGCTGATGCCCTCAGTAGGAAGTCTCTGCACGTATCTCAGATGATGGTGCATGAGTTAGACCTGGTAGAACAATTTCGAGACCTTAGTATCCAAGTGGATATGAGTAGTGTGACACTGAGACTAGCTTTGTTAGAAATCTCATGTGACCTTAAGGACCAGATTAGACATGAACAAAGCCTGGATAAGGAACTACAAGATCGTAGGGTCTCAATAGCTTTTTCCTTAGAGGATGATGGATTGATTAGGTTTAGACAAAGGATTTGTGTTCCTAAAGGGGGAAACCTCAAGGGACAAATTCTGGAGGAAGCTCATAAAAGTAAGTTCTCGATACATCCTGGTGCGACTAAGATGTATCAAGATCTGAAAGAAAGATTTTGGTGGCCGGGAATGAAAAGAGATGTGGCCGAGTATGTGGCCAAATGTTTGACTTGTCAGAAAGTCAAGATTGAACACCAGAAACCAGCCGGAATGCTCCAACCTTTGGAAATTCCAGAGTGGAAGTGGGACAAAATTTCCATGGACTTTGTAACCAGTTTGCCTAGGGTACAGAAGGGTTATGATGCTATATGGGTCATTGTGGATAGACTGACTAAGTCTGCCCATTTTCTTCCCATAAGGATTTCTTATTCCCTAGATAAACTTGCTGAGTTATTTGTTGGTGAGATTGTTCGATTGCACGGTGTGCCATTGAGCATTGTGTCAGATAGAGATCCCAGATTTACCTCTAGATTTTGGAATGCCTTACATCAGTCTTTCGGGACTAAGCTCAGTTTCAGTACTGCTTATCACCCACAGTCTGATGGTCAGTCCGAGCGGACTATCCAAACGTTAGAAGATATGTTGAGAGCTTGTGTTCTTGAGGATAAGGGTAGTTGGGATAGATACTTACCATTGGTAGAGTTTGCTTACAACAACAGTTTCCATTCCAGCATTGGGATGGCACCGTATGAGGCACTCTATGGTAGAAAATGTAGGTCACCTCTGTGTTGGTATGAGGTAGGTGAGCGGAACCTGTTAGGACCTGAGTTAGTTCAAGAAACTACCGAAAAGGTTAGGGTTATACAGGAGAAAATAAGAATTGCTCAGAGTCGACAAAAGAGTTATGCTGACAAAAGAAGGCGTCCTCTAGAGTTTGAAGAGGGTGAACATGTATTTCTTAGAGTCTCACCCATGACAGGAATTGGTAGAGCCATTCGGGCAAAGAAGTTAAATCCTCGTTTCATTGGTCCGTTTCAAATTCTAAAGCGTATTGGACTTGTAGCTTACCATATAGCTCTTCCTCCACATCTGTCCAATCTCCATCCTGTGTTTCATGTATCCCAGTTGAGAAAGTATGTTCCGGATCTTTCACACATCATTGAAGTTGAGTCGGTACAATTGAGAGCTGACCTTACGTTTCAGGCTAAGCCAGCTAAGATCATTGACCGCAGTGTGAAGTCCCTGAGGAACAAGACTATTTCCCTGGTGAAGGTGCTTTGGGATGGACAGTCACCTGAAGAGGCTACGTGGGAATTGGAGGAAGATTTGCGCAAGCTGCATCCCGATCTATTTTGATCAGGTATGTCTTTGACTTAATTTTGTGGGCAAAATTCTTTTAAGGGGGGGAGAATGTAACATCCCTAAATTTCATATGTTATGACTTAGCTAAATTCTTGGAATGAATTGTATGTTTTGTTACAAAAAAGGTGATAGATTGAGTTAGAATGATTGATTTGAGATTCTGGCTATCTTAGGTGAACTCGGTGAGAACCTAAGGAAGAAATAGGTGAAATCTAAACTCTTAGATTTACTCGCTAAGTTAGGACCCTCTTGGTAAATTTAATTTTCTTCAGACCTATTGGGAATTCTTAGAAAACACAAGGGTGTTTTAGTCTTTTTACACCTCAGTGGCAAATTAGTGATTCTTCCTTTAAGTGAGGGGCAAAATGGACATTTCACACTCCCCTCCCTCTTGCTTAAGTGAACCGGTCCTATAGGGAGAGCCAAAGGGCTCATCTTCTCCAAATTTGCTAAGTTTCCATAGCTAAGCTTGCTCCAAGGTTCAAGGGTCCAAAGTAAGTATTTTTATACACCTTTTGGCTTAAGTCCTTTGATGGTTATTGATCACTATGATCTCTTCTTCAATCCTATGGTATTAGTTTCTTGAGGAACTCATTTTCATCCCCAAGAATCAAGAACACCCATGTCTAAAAGTTGGTTGTTTTGGTTGAATGTTTTGAAGGAAGTTGAAGGGAAGCTTGTCTTGACTAACAATCCCATCTTGGAATCAAGTTAGGAGCACTTCAAGGTGAGTGTGGATTTACTTGTGTTATTGTATGATGTTCTTAGAGTGAAAGTGTATGATGTAGGATTAAGCTTGAATCTAGGGTTTTCTCCTATGCTTGAGGTTGGATGTGTTCTTATTACATGTTTTCAAGGATTAGGGTTTAGAAAAAAAGGAGTGGAATGATTGGTATACTTGATGGATTTGAGGACATGATCCCATAGAGAATTTAGGGTTTTGATTTGAAGTTGGGCGTGGCACTATTCCTGCCCAGAAGACCCACCACGGGCGTGGTCCCCACCACGGCCCGGCCGTGGTCCTCTCGGGATAGGAAATGTTGGTGTCTCGTGCCCAACCACGGCCGTGGTCCCCACCACGGGCTGGCCGTGGTTGGCTCTGGAAAGAAAAATGTTGTGTGCTGAAATCTGACCACGGGTGTGGTGGCCACCAGGGGCTGGCCGTGGTCCAGACCACGGGCGTGGTGCCAACCAGGGGCAGGCCGTGGTTGTCTCTGTTTCCAATTTGTTGAGTTTTGTTTTTACGAACCGTAGTAGTGGTTACCACCACGGGCTGGCCGTGGTTGACTCTGTTTGTGATATTGTGATGCTTATGCCTAGGGTCTTGATACCATATGCTAGGTTTAGGATGAAGAATGACTTAGCATTAGAATGAGATGTGTAGCTAAGTAAGAATGCTTGATAGAAGTGACTTAGCACTAATGTAACTAAGTAAGAATGCTTGATAGAGTTGAGTATGATGGTTATGTGTTGTATATGCTTGAATAGATTACATGTAATGTTATTATGATGATATTATGAATGAGCATGATATGAGTATGAGAACATTGCATTGCATAGCGAGATGGCCTAACCGGAAAGGGTTAGTGTACAAAACAGAGGGGTGCCTAGCTGATGAGCTAGATGGAAATGAAATAGCATACCTAATTGCATTGCATTGCGAGGTGGCCTAACCGGAAGGGGTTAGTGTACAAAACAGAGGGGTGCCTAGCTTATTAGCTAGAAGGAAACGGAATTGGCATAACACATTCATATGCATATTGCGAGGGCCTAACCGAAAGGGGTTAGTGCACAACAAGAGGAGTGGAGAAAGAAAAAGTGTGAATAAAAGGTGTGAACATCATGTGCATTCATTCATTGCATTGGTTGGTTGGTGTTACTTGACATATTGTGAATTGTGTTATACTTACTCTCTACTTACATTTATACTTTATCTGCAAGTTATTCATATTCACTGGGAAGTTGTTCTCACCACCTCTTTCTCAGATTCGCAGGAACACCCCGGACCCTCTACGGGTTAAGTACGGAGGATTCTGTTGGTTATTTTGGGATTTATATTTTTGGTGGAGTTAAGCTCCGTGATGTAACTATAACAGGATGTGTATTATTCTGATGTAGATGTTACAGGGAACTGAATACTACTTTTGATGTACTCGGTTCTGTATATGTTTAGTGTGCTCAGTCAGGATAGTGTTTAGAATACACTTGTATAACGTTGCATACTCTGATAATGTATTGGTTGAGATCTGAGATCTCTTGATGATATATGTGTATGTGTATATATATAATATATGTACGCTGGTTGGTTTGAAATGGTTGTTGGAAATCCGCTGCTTATGTTATACTTTTGTGTGGTAATGTTCAAGAATAAAAGGAAACGCTGCCGAAATTTTCTATATTTCTATACTCCACGTAAGGCTTATGGTTGGTAAATAACATAGTAACTAATAGGTCTTACACAAGTAGTTGATATTTTCATGAAACACATGAGTTAGATGGTGTTTGGGAGAGTCAATAGATGTTTGTCAAGCTTCCACGGTGTTTGAAGACTCAAGTTTTCATGGTATAAGTGTTATAAGCCCATTTGTTCCTTCTCGGTTTATCATGGATTATAAGAACTTCTAGGACAAGTAGTTGATGTTTTCATGAAACACATGAGTTAGATGGTGTTTGGGAGAGTCAATAGATGTTTGTCAAGCTTCCACGGTGTTTGAAGACTCAAGTTTTCATGGTTTAAGAGTTATAAGCCCATTTGTTCCTTCTCGGTTTATCATGGATCATAAGAACTTCTAGGACAAGTAGTTGATGTTTTCATGAAACACATGAGTTAGATGGTGTTTGGGAGAGTCAATAGATGTTTGTCTAGCACCCACGGCGTTTGAAGAATGAAGAAATCTTGGTTTAAGACTTATAAGCCCATTTGTTCCTTCTCGGTTTATCATGGAATACATGAACTTCTAGGACAAGTAGTTAATGTTTTCATGAAACACATGAGTTAGATGGTGTTTGGGAGAGTCAAAAGATATTTGTCAAGGTTCCACGTTGTTTGAAGACTCAAGTTTTCATGGTTTAAGAGTTATAAGCCCATTTGTTCCTTCTCGGTTTATCAAGGATTATAAGAACTTCTAGGACAAGTAGTTGATGTTTTCATGAAACACATAAGTTAGACGGTGTTTGGGAGAGTCAATAGATATTTGGCAAGCTTCCACAGTGTTTGAAGACTCAAGTTTTCATGGTTTAAGAGTTATAAGCCCATTTGTTCCTTCTCGGTTTATCATGGATTATAAGAACTTCTAGGACAAGTAGTTGATATTTTCATGAAACACATGAGTTAGATGGTGTTTGGGAGAGTCAATAGATGTTTGTCAAGCTTCCACGGTGTTTGAAGACTCAAGTTTTCATGGTATAAGAGTTATAAGCCCATTTGTTCCTTCTCGGTTTATCATGGATCATAAGAACTTCTAGGACAAGTAGTTGATGTTTTCATGAAACACATGAGTTAGATGGTGTTTCGGAGAGTCAATAGATGTTTGTCAAGCTTCCACGGTGTTTGAAGACTCAAGTTTTCATGGTTTAAGAGTTATAAGCCCATTTGTTCCTTCTCGGTTTATCATGGATCATAAGAACTTCTAGGACAAGTAGTTGATGTTTTCATGAAACACATGAGTTAGATGGTGTTTGGGAGAGTCAATAGATGTTTGTCAAGCACCCACGGCGTTTGAAGAATGAAGAAATCTTGGTTTAAGACTTATAAGCCCATTTGTTCCTTCTCGGTTTATCATGGAATACATGAACTTCTAGGACAAGTAGTTAATGTTTTCATGAAACACATGAGTTAGATGGTGTTTGGGAGAGTCAATAGATATTTGTCAAGGTTCCACGTTGTTTGAAGACTCAAGTTTTCATGGTTTAAGAGTTATAAGCCCATTTGTTCCTTCTCGGTTTATCAAGGATTATAAGAACTTCTAGGACAAGTAGTTGATGTTTTCATGAAACACATAAGTTAGACGGTGTTTGGGAGAGTCAATAGATATTTGGCAAGCTTCCACAGTGTTTGAAGACTCAAGTTTTCATGGTTTAAGAGTTATAAGCCCATTTGTTCCTTCTCGGTTTATCATGGATTATAAGAACTTCTAGGACAAGTAGTTGATATTTTCATGAAACACATGAGTTAGATGGTGTTTGGGAGAGTCAATAGATGTTTGTCAAGCTTCCACGGTGTTTGAAGACTCAAGTTTTCATGGTATAAGAGTTATAAGCCCATTTGTTCCTTCTCGGTTTATCATGGATCATAAGAACTTCTAGGACAAGTAGTTGGTGTTTTCATGAAACACATGAGTTAGATGGTGTTTGGGAGAGTCAATAGATGTTTGTCAAGCACCCACGGCGTTTGAAGAATGAAGAAATCTTGGTTTAAGACTTGTAAGCTCATTTGTTCCTTCTCGGTTTATCATGCAATATAAGAATTTCTAGGCCAAGTAGTTAATGTTTTCATGAAACACATGCGTTAGATGGTGTTTGGGAGAGTCAATAGATATTTGTCAAGCTTCCACGTTGTTTGAAGACTCAAGTTTTCATGGTTTAAGAGTTATAAGCCCATTTGTTCCTTCTCGGTTTATCATGGATTATAAGAACTTCTAGGACAAGTAGTTGATGTTTTCATGAAACACATGAGTTAGATGGTGTTTGGGAGAGTCAATAGATGTTTGTCAAGCTTCCACGGTGTTTGAAGACTCAAGTTTTCATGGTTTAAGAGTTATAAGCCCATTTGTTCCTTCTCGGTTTATCACGGATCATAAGAACTTCTAGCACAAGTAGTTGATGTTTTCATGAAACACATAAGTTAGACGGTGTTTGGGAGAGTCAATAGATATTTGGCAAGCTTCCACAGTGTTTGAAGACTCAAGTTTTCATGGTTTAAGAGTTATAAGCCCATTTGTTCCTTCTCGGTTTATCATGCAATATAAGAATTTCTAGGCCAAGTAGTTGATGTTTTCATGAAACACATGCGTTAGATGGTGTTTGGGAGAGTCAATAGATATTTGTCAAGCTTCCACGTTGTTTGAAGACTCAAGTTTTCATGGTTTAAGAGTTATAAGCCCATTTGTTCCTTCTCGGTTTATCAAGGATTATAAGAACTTCAAGGACAAGTAGTTGATGTTTTCATGAAACACATAAGTTAGACGGTGTTTGGGAGAGTCAATAGATATTTGGCAAGCTTCCACAGTGTTTGAAGACTCAAGTTTTCATGGTTTAAGAGTTATAAGCCCATTTGTTCCTTCTCGGTTTATCATGGATTATAAGAACTTCTAGGACAAGTAGTTGATATTTTCATGAAACACATGAGTTAGATGGTGTTTGGGAGAGTCAATAGATGTTTGTCAAGCTTCCACGGTGTTTGAAGACTCAAGTTTTCATGGTTTAAGAGTTATAAGCCCATTTGTTCCTTCTCGGTTTATCATGGATCATAAGAACTTCTAGGACAAGTAGTTGGTGTTTTCATGAAACACATGAGTTAGATGGTGTTTGGGAGAGTCAATAGATGTTTGTCAAGCACCCACGGCGTTTGAAGAATGAAGAAATCTTGGTTTAAGACTTGTAAGCTCATTTGTTCCTTCTCGGTTTATCATGCAATATAAGAATTTCTAGGCCAAGTAGTTAATGTTTTCATGAAACACATGCGTTAGATGGTGTTTGGGAGAGTCAATAGATATTTGTCAAGCTTCCACGTTGTTTGAAGACTCAAGTTTTCATGGTTTAAGAGTTATAAGCCCATTTGTTCCTTCTCGGTTTATCAAGGATTATAAGAACTTCAAGGACAAGTAGTTGATGTTTTCATGAAAGACATAAGTTTGACGGTGTTTGGGAGAGTCAATAGATATTTGGCAAGCTTCCACGGTGTTTGAAGACTCACGTTTTCATGGTTTAAGTGTTATAAGCCCATTTGTTCCTTCTCGGTTTATCAAGGATTATAAGAACTTCAAGGACAAGTAGTTGATGTTTTCATGAAACACATAAGTTAGACGGTGTTTGGGAGAGTCAATAGATATTTGGCAAGCTTCCACGGTGTTTGAAGAATCAAGTTTTCATGGTTTAAGTGTTATAAGCCCATTTGTTCCTTCTCGGTTTATCATGGATTATAAGAACTTCTAGGACAAGTAGTTGATGTTTTCATGAAACACATGAGTTAGATGGTGTTTGGGAGAGTCAATAGATGTTTGTCAAGCTTCCACGGTGTTTGAAGACTCAAGTTTTCATGGTTTAAGAGTTATAAGCCCATTTGTTCCTTCTCGGTTTATCACGGATCATAAGAACTTCTAGGACAAGTAGTTGATGTTTTCATGAAACACATAAGTTAGACGGTGTTTGGGAGAGTCAATAGATATTTGGCAAGCTTCCACCGTGTTTGAAGAATCAAGTTTTCATGGTTTAAGTGTTATAAGCCCATTTGTTCCTTCTCGGTTTATCATGGATTATAAGAACTTCTAGGACAAGTAGTTGATGTTTTCATGAAACACATGAGTTAGATGGTGTTTGGGAGAGTCAATAGATGTTTGTCAAGCTTCCACGGTGTTTGAAGACTCAAGTTTTCATGGTTTAAGAGTTATAAGCCCATTTGTTCCTTCTCGGTTTATCGTTGATAATAAGAACTTCTACGACAAGTAGTTGATGTTTTCATGAAACACATGAGTTCGATGGTGTTTGGGAGAGTCAATAGATGTTTGTCAAGCACCCACGGCGTTTGAAGAATGAAGAAATCTTGGTTTAAGACTTATAAGCCCATTTGTTCCTTCTCGGTTTATCATGGAATACATGAACTTCTAGGACAAGTAGTTAATGTTTTCATGAAACACATGAGTTAGATGGTGTTTGGGAGAGTCAATAGATATTTGTCAAGCTTCCACGTTGTTTGAAGACTCAAGTTTTCATGGTTTAAGAGTTATAAGCCCATTTGTTCCTTCTCGGTTTATCAAGGATTATAAGAACTTCTAGGACAAGTAGTTGATGTTTTCATGAAACACATAAGTTAGACGGTGTTTGGGAGAGTCAATAGATATTTGGCAAGCTTCCACGTTGTTTGAAGACTCAAGTTTTCATGGTTTCAGAGTTATAAGCCCATTTGTTCCTTCTCGGTTTATCAAGGATTATAAGAACTTCTAGGACAAGTAGTTGATGTTTTCATGAAACACATAAGTTAGACGGTGTTTGGGAGAGTCAATAGATATTTGGCAAGCTTCCACAGTGTTTGAAGACTCAAGTTTTCATGGTTTAAGAGTTATAAGCCCATTTGTTCCTTCTCGGTTTATCATGGATTATAAGAACTTCTAGGACAAGTAGTTGATATTTTCATGAAACACATGTGTTAGATGGTGTTTGGGAGAGTCAATAGATGTTTGTCAAGCTTCCACGGTGTTTGAAGACTCAAGTTTTCATGGTTTAAGAGTTATAAGCCCATTTGTTCCTTCTCGGTTTATCATGGATCATAAGAACTTCTAGGACAAGTAGTTGGTGTTTTCATGAAACACATGAGTTAGATGGTGTTTGGGAGAGTCAATAGATGTTTGTCAAGCACCCACGGCGTTTGAAGAATGAAGAAATCTTGGTTTAAGACTTGTAAGCTCATTTGTTCCTTCTCGGTTTATCATGCAATATAAGAATTTCTAGGCCAAGTAGTTAATGTTTTCATGAAACACATGCGTTAGATGGTGTTTGGGAGAGTCAATAGATATTTGTCAAGCTTCCACGTTGTTTGAAGACTCAAGTTTTCATGGTTTAAGAGTTATAAGCCCATTTGTTCCTTCTCGGTTTATCAAGGATTATAAGAACTTCAAGGACAAGTAGTTGATGTTTTCATGAAAGACATAAGTTTGACGGTGTTTGGGAGAGTCAATAGATATTTGGCAAGCTTCCACAGTGTTTGAAGACTCAAGTTTTCATGGTTTAAGTGTTATAAGCCCATTTGTTCCTTCTCGGTTTATCAAGGATTATAAGAACTTCAAGGACAAGTAGTTGATGTTTTCATGAAACACATAAGTTAGACGGTGTTTGGGAGAGTCAATAGATATTTGGCAAGCTTCCACAGTGTTTGAAGAATCAAGTTTTCATGGTTTAAGTGTTATAAGCCCATTTGTTCCTTCTCGGTTTATCATGGATTATAAGAACTTCTAGGACAAGTAGTTGATGTTTTCATGAAACACATGAGTTAGATGGTGTTTGGGAGAGTCAATAGATGTTTGTCAAGCTTCCACGGTGTTTGAAGACTCAAGTTTTCATGGTTTAAGAGTTATAAGCCCATTTGTTCCTTCTCGGTTTATCACGGATCATAAGAACTTCTAGGACAAGTAGTTGATGTTTTCATGAAACACATAAGTTAGACGGTGTTTGGGAGAGTCAATAGATATTTGGCAAGCTTCCACAGTGTTTGAAGAATCAAGTTTTCATGGTTTAAGTGTTATAAGCCCATTTGTTCCTTCTCGGTTTATCATGGATTATAAGAACTTCTAGGACAAGTAGTTGATGTTTTCATGAAACACATGAGTTAGATGGTGTTTGGGAGAGTCAATAGATGTTTGTCAAGCTTCCACGGTGTTTGAAGACTCAAGTTTTCATGGTTTAAGAGTTATAAGCCCATTTGTTCCTTCTCGGTTTATCAGGGATCATAAGAACTTCTAGGACAAGTAGTTGATGTTTTCATGAAACACATGAGTTAGATGGTGTTTGGGAGAGTCAATAGATGTTTGTCAAGCACCCACGGCGTTTGAAGAATGATGAAATCTTGGTTTAAGACTTATAAGCCCATTTGTTCCTTCTCGGTTTATCATGGAATACATGAACTTCTAGGACAAGTAGTTAATGTTTTCATGAAACACATGAGTTAGATGGTGTTTGGGATAGTCAATAGATATTTGTCAAGCTTCCACGTTGTTTGAAGACTCAAGTTTTCATGGTTTAAGAGTTATAAGCCCATTTGTTCCTTCTCGGTTTATCAAGGATTATAAGAACTTCTAGGACAAGTAGTTGATGTTTTCATGAAACACATAAGTTAGACGGTGTTTGGGAGAGTCAATAGATATTTGGCAAGCTTCCACAGTGTTTGAAGACTCAAGTTTTCATGGTTTAAGAGTTATAAGCCCATTTGTTCCTTCTCGGTTTATCATGGATTATAAGAACTTCTAGGACAAGTAGTTGATATTTTCATGAAACACATGAGTTAGATGGTGTTTGGGAGAGTCAATAGATGTTTGTCAAGCTTCCACGGTGTTTGAAGACTCAAGTTTTCATGGTATAAGAGTTATAAGCCCATTTGTTCCTTCTCGGTTTATCATGGATCATAAGAACTTCTAGGACAAGTAGTTGGTGTTTTCATGAAACACATGAGTTAGATGGTGTTTGGGAGAGTCAATAGATGTTTGTCAAGCACCCACGGCGTTTGAAGAATGAAGAAATCTTGGTTTAAGACTTGTAAGCTCATTTGTTCCTTCTCGGTTTATCATGCAATATAAGAATTTCTAGGCCAAGTAGTTAATGTTTTCATGAAACACATGCGTTAGATGGTGTTTGGGAGAGTCAATAGATATTTGTCAAGCTTCCACGTTGTTTGAAGACTCAAGTTTTCATGGTTTAAGAGTTATAAGCCCATTTGTTCCTTCTCGGTTTATCAAGGATTATAAGAACTTCAAGGACAAGTAGTTGATGTTTTCATGAAACACATAAGTTAGACGGTGTTTGGGAGAGTCAATAGATATTTGGCAAGCTTCCACAGTGTTTGAAGACTCAAGTTTTCATGGTTTAAGTGTTATAAGCCCATTTGTTCCTTCTCGGTTTATCAAGGATTATAAGAACTTCAAGGACAAGTAGTTGATGTTTTCATGAAACACATAAGTTAGACGGTGTTTGGGAGAGTCAATAGATATTTGGCAAGCTTCCACAGTGTTTGAAGAATCAAGTTTTCATGGTTTAAGTGTTATAAGCCCATTTGTTCCTTCTCGGTTTATCATGGATTATAAGAACTTCTAGGACAAGTAGTTGATGTTTTCATGAAACACATGAGTTAGATGGTGTTTGGGAGAGTCAATAGATGTTTGTCAAGCTTCCACGGTGTTTGAAGACTCAAGTTTTCATGGTTTAAGAGTTATAAGCCCATTTGTTCCTTCTCGGTTTATCGTGGGATCATAAGAACTTCTAGGACAAGTAGTTGATGTTTTCATGAAACACATGAGTTAGATGGTGTTTGGGAGAGTCAATAGATGTTTGTCAAGCACCCACGGCGTTTGAAGAATGAAGAAATCTTGGTTTAAGACTTATAAGCCCATTTGTTCCTTCTCGGTTTATCATGGATTATAAGAACTTCTAGGACAAGTAGTTGATGTTTTCATGAAACACATAAGTTAGACGGTGTTTGGGAGAGTCAATAGATATTTGGCAAGCTTCCACAGTGTTTGAAGACTCAAGTTTTCATGGTTTAAGAGTTATAAGCCCATTTGTTCCTTCTCGGTTTATCAAGGATTATAAGAACTTCAAGGACAAGTAGTTGATGTTTTCATGAAACACATAAGTTAGACGGTGTTTGGGAGAGTCAATAGATATTTGGCAAGCTTCCACAGTGTTTGAAGAATCAAGTTTTCATGGTTTAAGTGTTATAAGCCCATTTGTTCCTTCTCGGTTTATCATGGATTATAAGAACTTCTAGGACAAGTAGTTGATGTTTTCATGAAACACATGAGTTAGATGGTGTTTGGGAGAGTCAATAGATGTTTGTCAAGCTTCCACGGTGTTTGAAGACTCAAGTTTTCATGGTTTAAGAGTTATAAGCCCATTTGTTCCTTCTCGGTTTATCACGGATCATAAGAACTTCTAGGACAAGTAGTTGATGTTTTCATGAAACACATAAGTTAGACGGTGTTTGGGAGAGTCAATAGATATTTGGCAAGCTTCCACAGTGTTTGAAGAATCAAGTTTTCATGGTTTAAGTGTTATAAGCCCATTTGTTCCTTCTCGGTTTATCATGGATTATAAGAACTTCTAGGACAAGTAGTTGATGTTTTCATGAAACACATGAGTTAGATGGTGTTTGGGAGAGTCAATAGATGTTTGTCAAGCTTCCACGGTGTTTGAAGACTCAAGTTTTCATGGTTTAAGAGTTATAAGCCCATTTGTTCCTTCTCGGTTTATCAGGGATCATAAGAACTTCTAGGACAAGTAGTTGATGTTTTCATGAAACACATGAGTTAGATGGTGTTTGGGAGAGTCAATAGATGTTTGTCAAGCACCCACGGCGTTTGAAGAATGAAGAAATCTTGGTTTAAGACTTGTAAGCTCATTTGTTCCTTCTCGGTTTATCATGCAATATAAGAATTTCTAGGCCAAGTAGTTAATGTTTTCATGAAACACATGCGTTAGATGGTGTTTGGGAGAGTCAATAGATATTTGTCAAGCTTCCACGTTGTTTGAAGACTCAAGTTTTCATGGTTTAAGAGTTATAAGCCCATTTGTTCCTTCTCGGTTTATCAAGGATTATAAGAACTTCAAGGACAAGTAGTTGATGTTTTCATGAAACACATAAGTTAGACGGTGTTTGGGAGAGTCAATAGATATTTGGCAAGCTTCCACAGTGTTTGAAGACTCAAGTTTTCATGGTTTAAGAGTTATAAGCCCATTTGTTCCTTCTCGGTTTATCATGGATTATAAGAACTTCTAGGACAAGTAGTTGATATTTTCATGAAACACATGAGTTAGATGGTGTTTGGGAGAGTCAATAGATGTTTGTCAAGCTTCCACGGTGTTTGAAGACTCAAGTTTTCATGGTTTAAGAGTTATAAGCCCATTTGTTCCTTCTCGGTTTATCAGGGATCATAAGAACTTCTAGGACAAGTAGTTGATGTTTTCATGAAACACATGAGTTAGATGGTGTTTGGGAGAGTCAATAGATGTTTGTCAAGCACCCACGGCGTTTGAAGAATGAAGAAATCTTGGTTTAAGACTTATAAGCCCATTTGTTCCTTCTCGGTTTATCATGGAATACATGAACTTCTAGGACAAGTAGTTAATGTTTTCATGAAACACATGAGTTAGATGGTGTTTGGGATAGTCAATAGATATTTGTCAAGCTTCCACGTTGTTTGAAGACTCAAGTTTTCATGGTTTAAGAGTTATAAGCCCATTTGTTCCTTCTCGGTTTATCAAGGATTATAAGAACTTCTAGGACAAGTAGTTGATGTTTTCATGAAACACATAAGTTAGACGGTGTTTGGGAGAGTCAATAGATATTTGGCAAGCTTCCACAGTGTTTGAAGACTCAAGTTTTCATGGTTTAAGAGTTATAAGCCCATTTGTTCCTTCTCGGTTTATCATGGATTATAAGAACTTCTAGGACAAGTAGTTGATATTTTCATGAAACACATGAGTTAGATGGTGTTTGGGAGAGTCAATAGATGTTTGTCAAGCTTCCACGGTGTTTGAAGACTCAAGTTTTCATGGTATAAGAGTTATAAGCCCATTTGTTCCTTCTCGGTTTATCATGGATCATAAGAACTTCTAGGACAAGTAGTTGGTGTTTTCATGAAACACATGAGTTAGATGGTGTTTGGGAGAGTCAATAGATGTTTGTCAAGCACCCACGGCGTTTGAAGAATGAAGAAATCTTGGTTTAAGACTTGTAAGCTCATTTGTTCCTTCTCGGTTTATCATGCAATATAAGAATTTCTAGGCCAAGTAGTTAATGTTTTCATGAAACACATGCGTTAGATGGTGTTTGGGAGAGTCAATAGATATTTGTCAAGCTTCCACGTTGTTTGAAGACTCAAGTTTTCATGGTTTAAGAGTTATAAGCCCATTTGTTCCTTCTCGGTTTATCAAGGATTATAAGAACTTCAAGGACAAGTAGTTGATGTTTTCATGAAACACATAAGTTAGACGGTGTTTGGGAGAGTCAATAGATATTTGGCAAGCTTCCACAGTGTTTGAAGACTCAAGTTTTCATGGTTTAAGTGTTATAAGCCCATTTGTTCCTTCTCGGTTTATCAAGGATTATAAGAACTTCAAGGACAAGTAGTTGATGTTTTCATGAAACACATAAGTTAGACGGTGTTTGGGAGAGTCAATAGATATTTGGCAAGCTTCCACAGTGTTTGAAGAATCAAGTTTTCATGGTTTAAGTGTTATAAGCCCATTTGTTCCTTCTCGGTTTATCATGGATTATAAGAACTTCTAGGACAAGTAGTTGATGTTTTCATGAAACACATGAGTTAGATGGTGTTTGGGAGAGTCAATAGATGTTTGTCAAGCTTCCACGGTGTTTGAAGACTCAAGTTTTCATGGTTTAAGAGTTATAAGCCCATTTGTTCCTTCTCGGTTTATCAGGGATCATAAGAACTTCTAGGACAAGTAGTTGATGTTTTCATGAAACACATGAGTTAGATGGTGTTTGGGAGAGTCAATAGATGTTTGTCAAGCACCCACGGCGTTTGAAGAATGAAGAAATCTTGGTTTAAGACTTATAAGCCCATTTGTTCCTTCTCGGTTTATCATGGATTATAAGAACTTCTAGGACAAGTAGTTGATGTTTTCATGAAACACATAAGTTAGACGGTGTTTGGGAGAGTCAATAGATATTTGGCAAGCTTCCACAGTGTTTGAAGACTCAAGTTTTCATGGTTTAAGAGTTATAAGCCCATTTGTTCCTTCTCGGTTTATCAAGGATTATAAGAACTTCAAGGACAAGTAGTTGATGTTTTCATGAAACACATAAGTTAGACGGTGTTTGGGAGAGTCAATAGATATTTGGCAAGCTTCCACGTTGTTTGAAGACTCAAGTTTTCATGGTTTAAGTGTTATAAGCCCATTTGTTCCTTCTCGGTTTATCATGGATTATAAGAACTTCTAGGACAAGTAGTTGATGTTTTCATGAAACACATGAGTTAGATGGTGTTTGGGAGAGTCAATAGATGTTTGTCAAGCTTCCACGGTGTTTGAAGACTCAAGTTTTCATGGTTTAAGAGTTATAAGCCCATTTGTTCCTTCTCGGTTTATCACGGATCATAAGAACTTCTAGGACAAGTAGTTGATGTTTTCATGAAACACATAAGTTAGACGGTGTTTGGGAGAGTCAATAGATATTTGGCAAGCTTCCACAGTGTTTGAAGAATCAAGTTTTCATGGTTTAAGTGTTATAAGCCCATTTGTTCCTTCTCGGTTTATCATGGATTATAAGAACTTCTAGGACAAGTAGTTGATGTTTTCATGAAACACATGAGTTAGATGGTGTTTGGGAGAGTCAATAGATGTTTGTCAAGCTTCCACGGTGTTTGAAGACTCAAGTTTTCATGGTTTAAGAGTTATAAGCCCATTTGTTCCTTCTCGGTTTATCAGGGATCATAAGAACTTCTAGGACAAGTAGTTGATGTTTTCATGAAACACATGAGTTAGATGGTGTTTGGGAGAGTCAATAGATGTTTGTCAAGCACCCACGGCGTTTGAAGAATGAAGAAATCTTGGTTTAAGACTTGTAAGCTCATTTGTTCCTTCTCGGTTTATCATGCAATATAAGAATTTCTAGGCCAAGTAGTTAATGTTTTCATGAAACACATGCGTTAGATGGTGTTTGGGAGAGTCAATAGATATTTGTCAAGCTTCCACGTTGTTTGAAGACTCAAGTTTTCATGGTTTAAGAGTTATAAGCCCATTTGTTCCTTCTCGGTTTATCAAGGATTATAAGAACTTCAAGGACAAGTAGTTGATGTTTTCATGAAACACATAAGTTAGACGGTGTTTGGGAGAGTCAATAGATATTTGGCAAGCTTCCACAGTGTTTGAAGACTCAAGTTTTCATGGTTTAAGAGTTATAAGCCCATTTGTTCCTTCTCGGTTTATCATGGATTATAAGAACTTCTAGGACAAGTAGTTGATATTTTCATGAAACACATGAGTTAGATGGTGTTTGGGAGAGTCAATAGATGTTTGTCAAGCTTCCACGGTGTTTGAAGACTCAAGTTTTCATGGTATAAGAGTTATAAGCCCATTTGTTCCTTCTCGGTTTATCATGGATCATAAGAACTTCTAGGACAAGTAGTTGGTGTTTTCATGAAACACATGAGTTAGATGGTGTTTGGGAGAGTCAATAGATGTTTGTCAAGCACCCACGGCGTTTGAAGAATGAAGAAATCTTGGTTTAAGACTTGTAAGCTCATTTGTTCCTTCTCGGTTTATCATGCAATATAAGAATTTCTAGGCCAAGTAGTTAATGTTTTCATGAAACACATGCGTTAGATGGTGTTTGGGAGAGTCAATAGATATTTGTCAAGCTTCCACGTTGTTTGAAGACTCAAGTTTTCATGGTTTAAGAGTTATAAGCCCATTTGTTCCTTCTCGGTTTATCAAGGATTATAAGAACTTCAAGGACAAGTAGTTGATGTTTTCATGAAACACATAAGTTAGACGGTGTTTGGGAGAGTCAATAGATATTTGGCAAGCTTCCACAGTGTTTGAAGACTTAAGTTTTCATGGTTTAAGTGTTATAAGCCCATTTGTTCCTTCTCGGTTTATCATGGATTATAAGAACTTCTAGGACAAGTAGTTGATGTTTTCATGAAACACATGAGTTAGATGGTGTTTGGGAGAGTCAATAGATGTTTGTCAAGCTTCCACGGTGTTTGAAGACTCAAGTTTTCATGGTTTAAGAGTTATAAGCCCATTTGTTCCTTCTCGGTTTATCACGGATCATAAGAACTTCTAGGACAAGTAGTTGATGTTTTCATGAAACACATAAGTTAGACGGTGTTTGGGAGAGTCAATAGATATTTGGCAAGCTTCCACAGTGTTTGAAGACTCAAGTTTTCATGGTTTAAGAGTTATAAGCCCATTTGTTCCTTCTCGGTTTATCATGGATTATAAGAACTTCTAGGACAAGTAGTTGATATTTTCATGAAACACATGAGTTAGATGGTGTTTGGGAGAGTCAATAGATGTTTGTCAAGCTTCCACGGTGTTTGAAGACTCAAGTTTTCATGGTATAAGAGTTATAAGCCCATTTGTTCCTTCTCGGTTTATCATGGATCATAAGAACTTCTAGGACAAGTAGTTGGTGTTTTCATGAAACACATGAGTTAGATGGTGTTTGGGAGAGTCAATAGATGTTTGTCAAGCACCCACGGCGTTTGAAGAATGAAGAAATCTTGGTTTAAGACTTGTAAGCTCATTTGTTCCTTCTCGGTTTATCATGCAATATAAGAATTTCTAGGCCAAGTAGTTAATGTTTTCATGAAACACATGCGTTAGATGGTGTTTGGGAGAGTCAATAGATATTTGTCAAGCTTCCACGTTGTTTGAAGACTCAAGTTTTCATGGTTTAAGAGTTATAAGCCCATTTGTTCCTTCTCGGTTTATCAAGGATTATAAGAACTTCAAGGACAAGTAGTTGATGTTTTCATGAAACACATAAGTTAGACGGTGTTTGGGAGAGTCAATAGATATTTGGCAAGCTTCCATGGTGTTTGAAGGCTTAATTTTTCATGGTTTAAGTGTTATAAGCCCATTTGTTCCTTCTCGGTTTATCATGGATTATAAGAACTTCTAGGACAAGTAGTTGATGTTTTCATGAAACACATGAGTTAGATGGTGTTTGGGAGAGTCAATAGATGTTTGTCAAGCTTCCACGGTGTTTGAAGACTCAAGTTTTCATGGTTTAAGAGTTATAAGCCCATTTGTTCCTTCTCGGTTTATCACGGATCATAAGAACTTCTAGGACAAGTAGTTGATGTTTTCATGAAACACATAAGTTAGACGGTGTTTGGGAGAGTCAATAGATATTTGGCAAGCTTCCACAGTGTTTGAAGACTCAAGTTTTCATGGTTTAAGAGTTATAAGCCCATTTGTTCCTTCTCGGTTTATCATGCAATATAAGAATTTCTAGGCCAAGTAGTTGATGTTTTCATGAAACACATGCGTTAGATGGTGTTTGGGAGAGTCAATAGATATTTGTCAAGCTTCCACGTTGTTTGAAGACTCAAGATTTCATGGTTTAAGAGTTATAAGCCCATTTGTTCCTTCTCGGTTTATCAAGGATTATAAGAACTTCAAGGACAAGTAGTTGATGTTTTCATGAAACACATAAGTTAGACGGTGTTTGGGAGAGTCAATAGATATTTGGCAAGCTTCCACTGTTTGAAGACTCAAGTTTTCATGGTTTAAGAGTTATAAGCCCATTTGTTCCTTCTCGGTTTATCATGGATTATAAGAACTTCTAGGACAAGTAGTTGATATTTTCATGAAACACATGAGTTAGATGGTGTTTGGGAGAGTCAATAGATGTTTGTCAAGCTTCCACGGTGTTTGAAGACTCAAGTTTTCATGGTTTAAGAGTTATAAGCCCATTTGTTCCTTCTCGGTTTATCATGGATCATAAGAACTTCTAGGACAAGTAGTTGGTGTTTTCATGAAACACATGAGTTAGATGGTGTTTGGGAGAGTCAATAGATGTTTGTCAAGCACCCACGGCGTTTGAAGAATGAAGAAATCTTGGTTTAAGACTTGTAAGCTCATTTGTTCCTTCTCGGTTTATCATGCAATATAAGAATTTCTAGGCCAAGTAGTTAATGTTTTCATGAAACACATGCGTTAGATGGTGTTTGGGTGAGTCAATAGATATTTGTCAAGCTTCCACGTTGTTTGAAGACTCAAGTTTTCATGGTTTAAGAGTTATAAGCCCATTTGTTCCTTCTCGGTTTATCAAGGATTATAAGAACTTCAAGGACAAGTAGTTGATGTTTTCATGAAACACATAAGTTAGACGGTGTTTGGGAGAGTCAATAGATATTTGGCAAGCTTCCACAGTGTTTGAAGACTCAAGTTTTCATGGTTTAAGTGTTATAAGCCCATTTGTTCCTTCTCGGTTTATCAAGGATTATAAGAACTTCAAGGACAAGTAGTTGATGTTTTCATGAAACACATAAGTTAGACGGTGTTTGGGAGAGTCAATAGATATTTGGCAAGCTTCCACAGTGTTTGAAGAATCAAGTTTTCATGGTTTAAGTGTTATAAGCCCATTTGTTCCTTCTCGGTTTATCATGGATTATAAGAACTTCTAGGACAAGTAGTTGATGTTTTCATGAAACACATGAGTTAGATGGTGTTTGGGAGAGTCAATAGATGTTTGTCAAGCTTCCACGGTGTTTGAAGACTCAAGTTTTCATGGTTTAAGAGTTATAAGCCCATTTGTTCCTTCTCGGTTTATCAGGGATCATAAGAACTTCTAGGACAAGTAGTTGATGTTTTCATGAAACACATGAGTTAGATGGTGTTTGGGAGAGTCAATAGATGTTTGTCAAGCACCCACGGCGTTTGAAGAATGAAGAAATCTTGGTTTAAGACTTATAAGCCCATTTGTTCCTTCTCGGTTTATCATGGAATACATGAACTTCTAGGACAAGTAGTTAATGTTTTCATGAAACACATGAGTTAGATGGTGTTTGGGAGAGTCAATAGATATTTGTCAAGGTTCCACGTTGTTTGAAGACTCAAGTTTTCATGGTTTCAGAGTTATAAGCCCATTTGTTCCTTCTCGGTTTATCACGGATCATAAGAACTTCTAGGACAAGTAGTTGATGTTTTCATGAAACACATAAGTTAGACGGTGTTTGGGAGAGTCAATAGATATTTGGCAAGCTTCCACAGTGTTTGAAGACTCAAGTTTTCATGGTTTAAGAGTTATAAGCCCATTTGTTCCTTCTCGGTTTATCATGCAATATAAGAATTTCTAGGCCAAGTAGTTGATGTTTTCATGAAACACATGCGTTAGATGGTGTTTGGGAGAGTCAATAGATATTTGTCAAGCTTCCACGTTGTTTGAAGACTCAAGATTTCATGGTTTAAGAGTTATAAGCCCATTTGTTCCTTCTCGGTTTATCAAGGATTATAAGAACTTCAAGGACAAGTAGTTGATGTTTTCATGAAACACATAAGTTAGACGGTGTTTGGGAGAGTCAATAGATATTTGGCAAGCTTCCACAGTGTTTGAAGACTCAAGTTTTCATGGTTTAAGAGTTATAAGCCCATTTGTTCCTTCTCGGTTTATCATGGATTATAAGAACTTCTAGGACAAGTAGTTGATATTTTCATGAAACACATGAGTTAGATGGTGTTTGGGAGAGTCAATAGATGTTTGTCAAGCTTCCACGGTGTTTGAAGACTCAAGTTTTCATGGTTTAAGAGTTATAAGCCCATTTGTTCCTTCTCGGTTTATCATGGATCATAAGAACTTCTAGGACAAGTAGTTGGTGTTTTCATGAAACACATGAGTTAGATGGTGTTTGGGAGAGTCAATAGATGTTTGTCAAGCACCCACGGCGTTTGAAGAATGAAGAAATCTTGGTTTAAGACTTGTAAGCTCATTTGTTCCTTCTCGGTTTATCATGCAATATAAGAATTTCTAGGCCAAGTAGTTAATGTTTTCATGAAACACATGCGTTAGATGGTGTTTGGGTGAGTCAATAGATATTTGTCAAGCTTCCACGTTGTTTGAAGACTCAAGTTTTCATGGTTTAAGAGTTATAAGCCCATTTGTTCCTTCTCGGTTTATCAAGGATTATAAGAACTTCAAGGACAAGTAGTTGATGTTTTCATGAAACACATAAGTTAGACGGTGTTTGGGAGAGTCAATAGATATTTGGCAAGCTTCCACAGTGTTTGAAGACTCAAGTTTTCATGGTTTAAGTGTTATAAGCCCATTTGTTCCTTCTCGGTTTATCAAGGATTATAAGAACTTCAAGGACAAGTAGTTGATGTTTTCATGAAACACATAAGTTAGACGGTGTTTGGGAGAGTCAATAGATATTTGGCAAGCTTCCACAAAGTGTTTGAAGAATCAAGTTTTCATGGTTTAAGTGTTATAAGCCCATTTGTTCCTTCTCGGTTTATCATGGATTATAAGAACTTCTAGGACAAGTAGTTGATGTTTTCATGAAACACATGAGTTAGATGGTGTTTGGGAGAGTCAATAGATGTTTGTCAAGCTTCCACGGTGTTTGAAGACTCAAGTTTTCATGGTTTAAGAGTTATAAGCCCATTTGTTCCTTCTCGGTTTATCAGGGATCATAAGAACTTCTAGGACAAGTAGTTGATGTTTTCATGAAACACATGAGTTAGATGGTGTTTGGGAGAGTCAATAGATGTTTGTCAAGCACCCACGGCGTTTGAAGAATGAAGAAATCTTGGTTTAAGACTTATAAGCCCATTTGTTCCTTCTCGGTTTATCATGGAATACATGAACTTCTAGGACAAGTAGTTAATGTTTTCATGAAACACATGAGTTAGATGGTGTTTGGGAGAGTCAATAGATATTTGTCAAGGTTCCACGTTGTTTGAAGACTCAAGTTTTCATGGTTTCAGAGTTATAAGCCCATTTGTTCCTTCTCGGTTTATCAAGGATTATAAGAACTTCTAGGACAAGTAGTTGATGTTTTCATGAAACACATAAGTTAGACGGTGTTTGGGAGAGTCAATAGATATTTGGCAAGCTTCCACAGTGTTTGAAGACTCAAGTTTTCATGGTTTAAGAGTTATAAGCCCATTTGTTCCTTCTCGGTTTATCATGGATTATAAGAACTTCTAGGACAAGTAGTTGATATTTTCATGAAACACATGAGTTAGATGGTGTTTGGGAGAGTCAATAGATGTTTGTCAAGCTTCCACGGTGTTTGAAGACTCAAGTTTTCATGGTTTAAGAGTTATAAGCCCATTTGTTCCTTCTCGGTTTATCATGGATTATAAGAACTTCAAGGACAAGTAGTTGATGTTTTCATGAAACACATAAGTTAGACGGTGTTTGGGAGAGTCAATAGATATTTGGCAAGCTTCCACAGTGTTTGAAGACTCAAGTTTTCATGGTTTAAGAGTTATAAGCCCATTTGTTCCTTCTCGGTTTATCATGGATTATAAGAACTTCTAGGACAAGTAGTTGATATTTTCATGAAACACATGAGTTAGATGGTGTTTGGGAGAGTCAATAGATGTTTGTCAAGCTTCCACGGTGTTTGAAGACTCAAGTTTTCATGGTTTAAGAGTTATAAGCCCATTTGTTCCTTCTCGGTTTATCATGGATCATAAGAACTTCTAGGACAAGTAGTTGGTGTTTTCATGAAACACATGAGTTAGATGGTGTTTGGGAGAGTCAATAGATGTTTGTCAAGCACCCACGGCGTTTGAAGAATGAAGAAATCTTGGTTTAAGACTTGTAAGCTCATTTGTTCCTTCTCGGTTTATCATGCAATATAAGAATTTCTAGGCCAAGTAGTTAATGTTTTCATGAAACACATGCGTTAGATGGTGTTTGGGTGAGTCAATAGATATTTGTCAAGCTTCCACGTTGTTTGAAGACTCAAGTTTTCATGGTTTAAGAGTTATAAGCCCATTTGTTCCTTCTCGGTTTATCAAGGATTATAAGAACTTCAAGGACAAGTAGTTGATGTTTTCATGAAACACATAAGTTAGACGGTGTTTGGGAGAGTCAATAGATATTTGGCAAGCTTCCACAGTGTTTGAAGACTCAAGTTTTCATGGTTTAAGTGTTATAAGCCCATTTGTTCCTTCTCGGTTTATCAAGGATTATAAGAACTTCAAGGACAAGTAGTTGATGTTTTCATGAAACACATAAGTTAGACGGTGTTTGGGAGAGTCAATAGATATTTGGCAAGCTTCCACAGTGTTTGAAGAATCAAGTTTTCATGGTTTAAGTGTTATAAGCCCATTTGTTCCTTCTCGGTTTATCATGGATTATAAGAACTTCTAGGACAAGTAGTTGATGTTTTCATGAAACACATGAGTTAGATGGTGTTTGGGAGAGTCAATAGATGTTTGTCAAGCTTCCACGGTGTTTGAAGACTCAAGTTTTCATGGTTTAAGAGTTATAAGCCCATTTGTTCCTTCTCGGTTTATCAGGGATCATAAGAACTTCTAGGACAAGTAGTTGATGTTTTCATGAAACACATGAGTTAGATGGTGTTTGGGAGAGTCAATAGATGTTTGTCAAGCACCCACGGCGTTTGAAGAATGAAGAAATCTTGGTTTAAGACTTATAAGCCCATTTGTTCCTTCTCGGTTTATCATGGAATACATGAACTTCTAGGACAAGTAGTTAATGTTTTCATGAAACACATGAGTTAGATGGTGTTTGGGAGAGTCAATAGATATTTGTCAAGGTTCCACGTTGTTTGAAGACTCAAGTTTTCATGGTTTCAGAGTTATAAGCCCATTTGTTCCTTCTCGGTTTATCAAGGATTATAAGAACTTCTAGGACAAGTAGTTGATGTTTTCATGAAACACATAAGTTAGACGGTGTTTGGGAGAGTCAATAGATATTTGGCAAGCTTCCACAGTGTTTGAAGACTCAAGATTTCATGGTTTAAGAGTTATAAGCCCATTTGTTCCTTCTCGGTTTATCAAGGATTATAAGAACTTCAAGGACAAGTAGTTGATGTTTTCATGAAACACATAAGTTAGACGGTGTTTGGGAGAGTCAATAGATATTTGGCAAGCTTCCACAGTGTTTGAAGACTCAAGTTTTCATGGTTTAAGAGTTATAAGCCCATTTGTTCCTTCTCGGTTTATCATGGATTATAAGAACTTCTAGGACAAGTAGTTGATATTTTCATGAAACACATGAGTTAGATGGTGTTTGGGAGAGTCAATAGATGTTTGTCAAGCTTCCACGGTGTTTGAAGACTCAAGTTTTCATGGTTTAAGAGTTATAAGCCCATTTGTTCCTTCTCGGTTTATCATGGATCATAAGAACTTCTAGGACAAGTAGTTGGTGTTTTCATGAAACACATGAGTTAGATGGTGTTTGGGAGAGTCAATAGATGTTTGTCAAGCACCCACGGCGTTTGAAGAATGAAGAAATCTTGGTTTAAGACTTGTAAGCTCATTTGTTCCTTCTCGGTTTATCATGCAATATAAGAATTTCTAGGCCAAGTAGTTAATGTTTTCATGAAACACATGCGTTAGATGGTGTTTGGGTGAGTCAATAGATATTTGTCAAGCTTCCACGTTGTTTGAAGACTCAAGTTTTCATGGTTTAAGAGTTATAAGCCCATTTGTTCCTTCTCGGTTTATCAAGGATTATAAGAACTTCAAGGACAAGTAGTTGATGTTTTCATGAAACACATAAGTTAGACGGTGTTTGGGAGAGTCAATAGATATTTGGCAAGCTTCCACAGTGTTTGAAGACTCAAGTTTTCATGGTTTAAGTGTTATAAGCCCATTTGTTCCTTCTCGGTTTATCAAGGATTATAAGAACTTCAAGGACAAGTAGTTGATGTTTTCATGAAACACATAAGTTAGACGGTGTTTGGGAGAGTCAATAGATATTTGGCAAGCTTCCACAGTGTTTGAAGAATCAAGTTTTCATGGTTTAAGTGTTATAAGCCCATTTGTTCCTTCTCGGTTTATCATGGATTATAAGAACTTCTAGGACAAGTAGTTGATGTTTTCATGAAACACATGAGTTAGATGGTGTTTGGGAGAGTCAATAGATGTTTGTCAAGCTTCCACGGTGTTTGAAGACTCAAGTTTTCATGGTTTAAGAGTTATAAGCCCATTTGTTCCTTCTCGGTTTATCATGGATTATAAGAACTTCTAGGACAAGTAGTTGATGTTTTCATGAAACACATGAGTTAGATGATGTTTGGGAGAGTCAATAGATGTTTGTCAAGCACCCACGGCGTTTGAAGAATGAAGAAATCTTGGTTTAAGACTTATAAGCCCATTTGTTCCTTCTCGGTTTATCATGGAATACATGAACTTCTAGGACAAGTAGTTAATGTTTTCATGAAACACATGAGTTAGATGGTGTTTGGGAGAGTCAATAGATATTTGTCAAGGTTCCACGTTGTTTGAAGACTCAAGTTTTCATGGTTTAAGCAGTTATAAGCCCATTTGTTCCTTCTCGGTTTATCAAGGATTATAAGAACTTCTAGGACAAGTAGTTGATGTTTTCATGAAACACATAAGTTAGACGGTGTTTGGGAGAGTCAATAGATATTTGGCAAGCTTCCACAAAGTGTTTGAAGACTCAAGTTTTCATGGTTTAAGAGTTATAAGCCCATTTGTTCCTTCTCGGTTTATCATGGATTATAAGAACTTCTAGGACAAGTAGTTGATATTTTCATGAAACACATGAGTTAGATGGTGTTTGGGAGAGTCAATAGATGTTTGTCAAGCTTCCACGGATTTTGAAGACTCAAGTTTTCATGGTTTAAGAGTTATAAGCCCATTTGTTCCTTCTCGGTTTATCATGGATCATAAGAACTTCTAGGACAAGTAGTTGGTGTTTTCATGAAACACATGAGTTAGATGGTGTTTGGGAGAGTCAATAGATGTTTGTCAAGCACCCACGGCGTTTGAAGAATGAAGAAATCTTGGTTTAAGACTTGTAAGCTCATTTGTTCCTTCTCGGTTTATCATGCAATATAAGAATTTCTAGGCCAAGTAGTTAATGTTTTCATGAAACACATGCGTTAGATGGTGTTTGGGAGAGTCAATAGATATTTGTCAAGCTTCCACGTTGTTTGAAGACTCAAGTTTTCATGGTTTAAGAGTTATAAGCCCATTTGTTCCTTCTCGGTTTATCAAGGATTATAAGAACTTCAAGGACAAGTAGTTGATGTTTTCATGAAACACATAAGTTAGACGGTGTTTGGGAGAGTCAATAGATATTTGGCAAGCTTCCACAGTGTTAGAAGACTTAAGTTTTCATGGTTTAAGTGTTATAAGCCCATTTGTTCCTTCTCGGTTTATCATGGATTATAAGAACTTCTAGGACAAGTAGTTGATGTTTTCATGAAACACATGAGTTAGATGGTGTTTGGGAGAGTCAATAGATGTTTGTCAAGCTTCCACGGTGTTTGAAGACTCAAGTTTTCATGGTTTAAGAGTTATAAGCCCATTTGCTCCTTCTCGGTTTATCACGGATCATAAGAACTTCTAGGACAAGTAGTTGATGTTTTCATGAAACACATAAGTTAGGCGGTGTTTGGGAGAGTCAATAGATATTTGGCAAGCTTCCACAGTGTTTGAAGAATCAAGTTTTCATGGTTTAAGTGTTATAAGCCCATTTGTTCCTTCTCGGTTTATCATGGATTATAAGAACTTCTAGGACAAGTAGTTGATGTTTTCATGAAACACATGAGTTAGATGGTGTTTGGGAGAGTCAATAGATGTTTGTCAAGCTTCCACGGTGTTTGAAGACTCAAGTTTTCATGGTTTAAGAGTTATAAGCCCATTTGTTCCTTCTCGGTTTATCATTTATAAAAAGAACTTCTAGGACAAGTAGTTGATGTTTTCATGAAACACATGAGTTAGATGGTGTTTGGGAGAGTCAATAGATGTTTGTCAAGCACCCACGGCGTTTGAAGAATGAAGAAATCTTGGTTTAAGACTTATAAGCCCATTTGTTCCTTCTCGGTTTATCATGGAATACATGAACTTCTAGGACAAGTAGTTAATGTTTTCATGAAACACATGAGTTAGATGGTGTTTGGGAGAGTCAATAGATATTTGTCAAGGTTCCACGTTGTTTGAAGACTCAAGTTTTCATGGTTTCAGAGTTATAAGCCCATTTGTTCCTTCTCGGTTTATCAAGGATTATAAGAACTTCTAGGACAAGTAGTTGATGTTTTCATGAAACACATAAGTTAGACGGTGTTTGGGAGAGTCAATAGATATTTGGCAAGCTTCCACAGTGTTTGAAGACTCAAGTTTTCATGGTTTAAGAGTTATAAGCCCATTTGTTCCTTCTCGGTTTGTCACGGATCATAAGAACTTCTAGGACAAGTAGTTGATGTTTTCATGAAACACATAAGTTAGACGGTGTTTGGGAGAGTCAATAGATATTTGGCAAGCTTCCACAGTGTTTGAAGACTCAAGTTTTCATGGTTTAAGAGTTATAAGCCCATTTGTTCCTTCTCGGTTTATCATGCAATATAAGAATTTCTAGGCCAAGTAGTTGATGTTTTCATGAAACACATGCGTTAGATGGGGTTTGGGAGAGTCAATAGATATTTGTCAAGCTTCCACGTTGTTTGAAGACTCAAGTTTTCATGGTTTAAGAGTTATAAGCCCATTTGTTCCTTCTCGGTTTATCAAGGATTATATGAACTTCAAGGACAAGTAGTTGATGTTTTCATGAAACACATAAGTTAGACGGTGTTTGGGAGAGTCAATAGATATTTGGCAAGCTTCCACAGTGTTTGAAGACTCAAGTTTTCATGGTTTAAGAGTTATAAGCCCATTTGTTCCTTCTCGGTTTATCATGGATTATAAGAACTTCTAGGACAAGTAGTTGATATTTTCATGAAACACATGAGTTAGATGGTGTTTGGGAGAGTCAATAGATGTTTGTCAAGCTTCCACGGTGTTTGAAGACTCAAGTTTTCATGGTTTAAGAGTTATAAGCCCATTTGTTCCTTCTCGGTTTATCATGGATCATAAGAACTTCTAGGACAAGTAGTTGGTGCTTTCATGAAACACATGAGTTAGATGGTGTTTGGGAGAGTCAATAGATGTTTGTCAAGCACCCACGGCGTTTGAAGAATGAAGAAATCTTGGTTTAAGACTTGTAAGCTCATTTGTTCCTTCTCGGTTTATCATGCAATATAAGAATTTCTAGGCCAAGTAGTTAATGTTTTCATGAAACACATGCGTTAGATGGTGTTTGGGAGAGTCAATAGATATTTGTCAAGCTTCCACGTTGTTTGAAGACTCAAGTTTTCATGGTTTAAGAGTTATAAGCCCATTTGTTCCTTCTCGGTTTATCAAGGATTATAAGAACTTCAAGGACAAGTAGTTGATGTTTTCATGAAACACATAAGTTAGACGGTGTTTGGGAGAGTCAATAGATATTTGTCAAGCTTCCACGTTGTTTGAAGACTCAAGTTTTCATGGTTTAAGAGTTATAAGCCCATTTGTTCCTTCTCGGTTTATCAAGGATTATAAGAACTTCAAGGACAAGTAGTTGATGTTTTCATGAAACACATAAGTTAGACGGTGTTTGGGAGAGTCAATAGATATTTGGCAAGCTTCCACAGTGTTAGAAGACTTATGTTTTCATGGTTTAAGTGTTATAAGCCCATTTGTTCCTTCTCGGTTTATCATGGATTATAAGAACTTCTAGGACAAGTAGTTGATGTTTTCATGAAACACATGAGTTAGATGGTGTTTGGGAGAGTCAATAGATGTTTGTCAAGCTTCCACGGTGTTTGAAGACTCAAGTTTTCATGGTTTAAGAGTTATAAGCCCATTTGTTCCTTCTCGGTTTATCAAGGATTATAAGAACTTCTAGGACAAGTAGTTGATGTTTTCATGAAACACATAAGTTAGACGGTGTTTGGGAGAGTCAATAGATATTTGGCAAGCTTCCACAGTGTTTGAAGACTCAAGTTTTCATGGTTTAAGAGTTATAAGCCCATTTGTTCCTTCTCGGTTTATCATGGATTATAAGAACTTCTAGGACAAGTAGTTGATATTTTCATGAAACACATGAGTTAGATGGTGTTTGGGAGAGTCAATAGATGTTTGTCAAGCTTCCACGGTGTTTGAAGACTCAAGTTTTCATGGTTTAAGAGTTATAAGCCCATTTGTTCCTTCTCGGTTTATCATGGATCATAAGAACTTCTAGGACAAGTAGTTGGTGTTTTCATGAAACACATGAGTTAGATGGTGTTTGGGAGAGTCAATAGATGTTTGTCAAGCACCCACGGCTTGAAGAATGAAGAAATCTTGGTTTAAGACTTGTAAGCTCATTTGTTCCTTCTCGCTTATCATGCAATATAAGAATTTCTAGGCCAAGTAGTTAATGTTTTCATGAAACACATGCGTTAGATGGTGTTTGGGAGAGTCAATAGATATTTGTCAAGCTTCCACGTTGTTTGAAGACTCAAGTTTTCATGGTTTAAGAGTTATAAGCCCATTTGTTCCTTCTCGGTTTATCAAGGATTATAAGAACTTCAAGGACAAGTAGTTGATGTTTTCATGAAACACATAAGTTAGACGGTGTTTGGGAGAGTCAATAGATATTTGGCAAGCTTCCACAGTGTTAGAAGACTTATGTTTTCATGGTTTAAGTGTTATAAGCCCATTTGTTCCTTCTCGGTTTATCATGGATTATAAGAACTTCTAGGACAAGTAGTTGATGTTTTCATGAAACACATGAGTTAGATGGTGTTTGGGAGAGTCAATAGATGTTTGTCAAGCTTCCACGGTGTTTGAAGACTCAAGTTTTCATGGTTTAAGAGTTATAAGCCCATTTGTTCCTTCTCGGTTTATCACGGATCATAAGAACTTCTAGGACAAGTAGTTGATGTTTTCATGAAACACATGAGTTAGATGGTGTTTGGGAGAGTCAATAGATGTTTGTCAAGCTTCCACAGTGTTAGAAGACTTATGTTTTCATGGTTTAAGTGTTATAAGCCCATTTGTTCCTTCTCGGTTTATCATGGATTATAAGAACTTCTAGGACAAGTAGTTGATGTTTTCATGAAACACATGAGTTAGATGGTGTTTGGGAGAGTCAATAGATGTTTGTCAAGCTTCCACGGTGTTTGAAGACTCAAGTTTTCATGGTTTAAGAGTTATAAGCCCATTTGTTCCTTCTCGGTTTATCATGCAATATAAGAATTTCTAGGCCAAGTAGTTGATGTTTTCATGAAACACATGCGTTAGATGGTGTTTGGGAGAGTCAATAGATATTTGTCAAGCTTCCACGTTGTTTGAAGACTCAAGTTTTCATGGTTTAAGAGTTATAAGCCCATTTGTTCCTTCTCGGTTTATCAAGGATTATCAGAACTTCGAGGACAAGTATTTCATGTTTTCATGAAACACATAAGTTAGACGGTGTTTGGGAGAGTCAATAGATATTTGGCAAGCTTCCACTTGTTTGAAGACTCAAGTTTTCATGGTTTAAGAGTTATAAGCCCATTTGTTCCTTCTCGGTTTATCATGGATTATAAGAACTTCTAGGACAAGTAGTTGATATTTTCATGAAACACATGAGTTAGATGGTGTTTGGGAGAGTCAATAGATGTTTGTCAAGCTTCCACGGTGTTTGAAGACTCAAGTTTTCATGGTTTAAGAGTTATAAGCCCATTTGTTCCTTCTCGGTTTATCATGGATCATAAGAACTTCTAGGACAAGTAGTTGGTGCTTTCATGAAACACATGAGTTAGATGGTGTTTGGGAGAGTCAATAGATGTTTGTCAAGCACCCACGGCGTTTGAAGAATGAAGAAATCTTGGTTTAAGACTTGTAAGCTCATTTGTTCCTTCTCGGTTTATCATGCAATATAAGAATTTCTAGGCCAAGTAGTTAATGTTTTCATGAAACACATGCGTTAGATGGTGTTTGGGAGAGTCAATAGATATTTGTCAAGCTTCCACGTTGTTTGAAGACTCAAGTTTTCATGGTTTAAGAGTTATAAGCCCATTTGTTCCTTCTCGGTTTATCAAGGATTATAAGAACTTCAAGGACAAGTAGTTGATGTTTTCATGAAACACATAAGTTAGACGGTGTTTGGGAGAGTCAATAGATATTTGGCAAGCTTCCACAGTGTTTGAAGACTCAAGTTTTCATGGTTTAAGTGTTATAAGCCCATTTGTTCCTTCTCGGTTTATCAAGGATTATAAGAACTTCAAGGACAAGTAGTTGATGTTTTCATGAAACACATAAGTTAGATGGTGTTTGGGAGAGTCAATAGATATTTGGCAAGCTTCCACGTGTTTGAAGACTCAAGTTCTCATGGTTTAAGTGTTATAAGCCCATTTGTTCCTTCTCGGTTTATCATGGATTATAAGAACTTCTAGGACAAGTAGTTGATGTTTTCATGAAACACATGAGTTAGATGGTGTTTGGGAGAGTCAATAGATGTTTGTCAAGCTTCCACGGTGTTTGAAGACTCAAGTTTTCATGGTTTAAGAGTTATAAGCCCATTTGTTCCTTCTCGGTTTATCATGGATCATAAGAACTTCTAGGACAAGTAGTTGATGTTTTCATGAAACACATGAGTTAGATGGTGTTTGGGAGAGTCAATAGATGTTTGTCAAGCACCCACGGCGTTTGAAGAATGAAGAAATCTTGGTTTAAGACTTATAAGCCCATTTGTTCCTTCTCGGTTTATCATGGAATACATGAACTTCTAGGACAAGTAGTTAATGTTTTCATGAAACACATGAGTTAGATGGTGTTTGGGAGAGTCAATAGATATTTGTCAAGGTTCCACGTTGTTTGAAGACTCAAGTTTTCATGATTTAAGCGTTATAAGCCCATTTGTTCCTTCTCGGTTTATCAAGGATTATAAGAACTTCTAGGACAAGTAGTTGATGTTTTCATGAAACACATAAGTTAGACGGTGTTTGGGAGAGTCAATAGATATTTGGCAAGCTTCCACAGTGTTTGAAGACTCAAGTTTTCATGGTTTAAGAGTTATAAGCCCATTTGTTCCTTCTCGGTTTATCATGGATTATAAGAACTTCTAGGACAAGTAGTTGATATTTTCAAGAAACACATGAGTTAGATGGTGTTTGGGAGAGTCAATAGATGTTTGTCAAGCTTCCACGGTGTTTGAAGACTCAAGTTTTCATGGTTTAAGAGTTATAAGCCCATTTGTTCCTTCTCGGTTTATCATGGATCATAAGAACTTCTAGGACAAGTAGTTGGTGTTTTCATGAAACACATGAGTTAGATGGTGTTTGGGAGAGTCAATAGATGTTTGTCAAGCACCCACGGCGCTTTGAAGAATGAAGAAATCTTGGTTTAAGACTTGTAAGCTCATTTGTTCCTTCTCGGTTTATCATGCAATATAAGAATTTCTAGGCCAAGTAGTTAATGTTTTCATGAAACACATGCGTTAGATGGTGTTTGGGAGAGTCAATAGATATTTGTCAAGCTTCCACGTTGTTTGAAGACTCAAGTTTTCATGGTTTAAGAGTTATAAGCCCATTTGTTCCTTCTCGGTTTATCAAGGATTATAAGAACTTCAAGGACAAGTAGTTGATGTTTTCATGAAACACATAAGTTAGACGGTGTTTGGGAGAGTCAATAGATATTTGGCAAGCTTCCACAGTGTTTGAAGACTTAAGTTTTCATGGTTTAAGTGTTATAAGCCCATTTGTTCCTTCTCGGTTTATCATGGATTATAAGAACTTCTAGGACAAGTAGTTGATGTTTTCATGAAACACATGAGTTAGATGGTGTTTGGGAGAGTCAATAGATGTTTGTCAAGCTTCCACGGTGTTTGAAGACTCAAGTTTTCATGGTTTAAGAGTTATAAGCCCATTTGTTCCTTCTCGGTTTATCACGGATCATAAGAACTTCTAGGACAAGTAGTTGATGTTTTCATGAAACACATAAGTTAGACGGTGTTTGGGAGAGTCAATAGATATTTGGCAAGCTTCCACAGTGTTTGAAGACTCAAGTTTTCATGGTTTAAGAGTTATAAGCCCATTTGTTCCTTCTCGGTTTATCATGCAATATAAGAATTTCTAGGCCAAGTAGTTGATGTTTTCATGAAACACATGCGTTAGATGGTGTTTGGGAAAGTCAATAGATGTTTGTCAAGCACCACGGTGTTTGAAGACTGAAGAAATCTTGGTTTAAGACTTGTAAGCCGATTTGTTCCTTCTCGGTTTATCATGCAATATAAGAACTTCTAGGCCAAGTAGTTAATGTTTTCATGCAACACATGAGTTAGATGGTGTTTGGGAGAGTCAATAGATATTTGTCAAGCTTCCACGGTGTTTGAAGACTCAAGTTTTCATGGTTCAAGAGTTATAAGCCCATTTGTTCCTTCTCGGTTTATCATGGATTATAAGAACTTCTAGGACTTGTAGTTGATATTTTCATGAATCACATGAGTTAGATGGTGTTTGGGTGAGTCAATAGATGTTTGTCAAGCTTCCACGGTGTTCGAAGACTCAAGTTTTCATGGTTTAAGAGTTATAAGCCCATTTGTTCCTTCTCGGTTTATCAAGGATTATAAGAACTTCAAGGACAAGTAGTTGATGTTTTCATGAAACACATAAGTTAGACGGTGTTTGGGAGAGTCAATAGATATTTGGCAAGCTTCCACAGTGTTAGAAGACTTATGTTTTCATGGTTTAAGTGTTATAAGCCCATTTGTTCCTTCTCGGTTTATCATGGATTATAAGAACTTCTAGGACAAGTAGTTGATGTTTTCATGAAACACATGAGTTAGATGGTGTTTGGGAGAGTCAATAGATGTTTGTCAAGCTTCCACGGTGTTTGAAGACTCAAGTTTTCATGGTTTAAGAGTTATAAGCCCATTTGTTCCTTCTCGGTTTATCACGGATCATAAGAACTTCTAGGACAAGTAGTTGATGTTTTCATGAAACACATGAGTTAGATGGTGTTTGGGAGAGTCAATAGATGTTTGTCAAGCTTCCACAGTGTTAGAAGACTTATGTTTTCATGGTTTAAGTGTTATAAGCCCATTTGTTCCTTCTCGGTTTATCATGGATTATAAGAACTTCTAGGACAAGTAGTTGATGTTTTCATGAAACACATGAGTTAGATGGTGTTTGGGAGAGTCAATAGATGTTTGTCAAGCTTCCACGGTGTTTGAAGACTCAAGTTTTCATGGTTTAAGAGTTATAAGCCCATTTGTTCCTTCTCGGTTTATCATGCAATATAAGAATTTCTAGGCCAAGTAGTTAATGTTTTCATGAAACACATGCGTTAGATGGTGTTTGGGAGAGTCAATAGATATTTGTCAAGCTTCCACGTTGTTTGAAGACTCAAGTTTTCATGGTTTAAGAGTTATAAGCCCATTTGTTCCTTCTCGGTTTATCAAGGATTATAAGAACTTCAAGGACAAGTAGTTGATGTTTTCATGAAACACATAAGTTAGACGGTGTTTGGGAGAGTCAATAGATATTTGGCAAGCTTCCACAGTGTTTGAAGACTCAAGTTTTCATGGTTTAAGTGTTATAAGCCCATTTGTTCCTTCTCGGTTTATCAAGGATTATAAGAACTTCAAGGACAAGTAGTTGATGTTTTCATGAAACACATAAGTTAGACGGTGTTTGGGAGAGTCAATAGATATTTGGCAAGCTTCCACAAGTTGTTTGAAGACTCAAGTTCTCATGGTTTAAGTGTTATAAGCCCATTTGTTCCGACTCGTTTTATCGTTGATAATAAGAACTTCTCCGACAAGTAGTTGATGTTTTCATGAAACACATGAGTTCGATGGTGTTTGGGAGAGTCAATAGATGTTTGTCAAGCTTCCACGGTGTTTGAAGACTCAAGTTTTCATGGTTTAAGAGTTATAAGCCCATTTGTTCCTTCTCGGTTTATCATGCAATATAAGAATTTCTAGGCCAAGTAGTTGATGTTTTCATGAAACACATGAGTTAGATGGTGTTTGGGAGAGTCAATAGATATTTGTCAAGCTTCCACGTTGTTTGAAGACTCAAGTTTTCATGGTTTAAGAGTTATAAGCCCATTTGTTCCTTCTCGGTTTATCAAGGATTATAAGAACTTCAAGGACAAGTAGTTGATGTTTTCATGAAACACATAAGTTAGATGGTGTTTGGGAGAGTCAATAGATATTTGGCAAGCTTCCACGTTTGAAGACTCAAGTTTTCATGGTTTAAGAGTTATAAGCCCATTTGTTCCTTCTCGGTTTATCATGGATTATAAGAACTTCTAGGACAAGTAGTTGATATTTTCATGAAACACATGAGTTAGATGGTGTTTGGGAGAGTCAATAGATGTTTGTCAAGCTTCCACGGTGTTTGAAGACTCAAGTTTTCATGGTTTAAGAGTTATAAGCCCATTTGTTCCTTCTCGGTTTATCATGGATCATAAGAACTTCTAGGACAAGTAGTTGATGCTTTCATGAAACACATGAGTTAGATGGTGTTTGGGAGAGTCAATAGATGTTTGTCAAGCACCCACGGCGTTTGAAGAATGAAGAAATCTTGGTTTAAGACTTGTAAGCTCATTTGTTCCTTCTCGGTTTATCATGCAATATAAGAATTTCTAGGCCAAGTAGTTAATGTTTTCATGAAACACATGAGTTAGATGGTGTTTGGGAGAGTCAATAGATATTTGTCAAGCTTCCACGTTGTTTGAAGACTCAAGTTTTCATGGTTTAAGAGTTATAAGCCCATTTGTTCCTTCTCGGTTTATCAAGGATTATAAGAACTTCAAGGACAAGTAGTTGATGTTTTCATGAAACACATAAGTTAGACGGTGTTTGGGAGAGTCAATAGATATTTGGCAAGCTTCCACAGTGTTTGAAGACTCAAGTTTTCATGGTTTAAGTGTTATAAGCCCATTTGTTCCTTCTCGGTTTATCAAGGATTATAAGAACTTCAAGGACAAGTAGTTGATGTTTTCATGAAACACATAAGTTAGAAGGTGTTTGGGAGAGTCAATAGATATTTGTCAAACTTCCACGGTGTTTGAAGACTCAAGTTCTCATGGTTTAAGTGTTATAAGCCCATTTGTTCCTTCTCGGTTTATCATGGATTATAAGAACTTCTAGGACAAGTAGTTGATGTTTTCATGAAACACATGAGTTAGATGGTGTTTGGGAGAGTCAATAGATGTTTGTCAAGCTTCCACGGTGTTTGAAGACTCAAGTTTTCATGGTTTAAGAGTTATAAGCCCATTTGTTCCTTCTCGGTTTATCATGGATCATAAGAACTTCTAGGACAAGTAGTTGATGTTTTCATGAAACACATGAGTTAGATGGTGTTTGGGAGAGTCAATAGATGTTTGTCAAGCACCCACGGCGTTTGAAGAATGAAGAAATCTTGGTTTAAGACTTATAAGCCCATTTGTTCCTTCTCGGTTTATCATGGAATACATGAACTTCTAGGACAAGTAGTTAATGTTTTCATGAAACACATGAGTTAGATGGTGTTTGGGAGAGTCAATAGATATTTGTCAAGGTTCCACGTTGTTTGAAGACTCAAGTTTTCATGATTTAAGCGTTATAAGCCCATTTGTTCCTTCTCGGTTTATCAAGGATTATAAGAACTTCTAGGACAAGTAGTTGATGTTTTCATGAAACACATGAGTTAGATGGTGTTTGGGAGAGTCAATAGATGTTTGTCAAGCACCCACAGTGTTTGAAGACTGAAGTTTTCATGGTTTAATAGTTATAAGCCCATTTGTTCCTTCTCGGTTTATCATGGATTATAAGAACTTCTAGGACAAGTAGTTGATGTTTTCAAGAAACACATGAGTTAGATGGTGTTTGGGAGAGTCAATAGATGTTTGTCAAGCACCCACGGTGTTTGAAGACTGAAGTTTTCATGGTTTAAGAGTTATAAGCCCATTTGTTACTTCTCGGTTTATCATGGATTATAAGAACTTCTAGGACAAGTAGTTGATGTTTTCAAGAAACACATGAGTTAGATGGTGTTTGGGAGAGTCAATAGATGTTTGTCAAGCACCCACGGTGTTTGAAGAATGAAGAAATCTTGGTTTAAGACTTGTAAGCTCATTTGTTCCTTCTCGGTTTATCATGCAATATAAGAATATCTAGGCCAAGTAGTTGATGTTTTCATGAAACACATGAGTTAGATGGTGTTTGGGAGAGTCAATAGATATTTGTCAAGCTTCCACGTTGTTTGAAGACTCAAGTTTTCATGGTTTAAGAGTTATAAGCCCATTTGTTCCTTCTCGGTTTATCATGGATTATAAGAACTTCAAGGACAAGTAGTTGATGTTTTCATGAAACACATGAGTTAGATGGTGTTTGGGAGAGTCAATAGATGTTTGGCAAGATTCCACGTGTTTGAAGGCTTAATTTTTCATGGTTTAAGTGTTATAAGCCCATTTGTTCCTTCTCGGTTTATCATGGATTATAAGAACTTCTAGGACAAGTAGTTGATGTTTTCATGAAACACATGAGTTAGATGGTGTTTGGGAGAGTCAATAGATGTTTGTCAAGCTTCCACGGTGTTTGAAGACTCAAGTTTTCATGGTTTAAGAGTTATAAGCCCATTTGTTCCTTCTCGGTTTATCATGGATCATAAGAACTTCTAGGACAAGTAGTTGGTGTTTTCATGAAACACATGAGTTAGATGGTGTTTGGGAGAGTCAATAGATATTTGTCAAGCTTCCACGTTGTTTGAAGACTCAAGTTTTCATGGTTTAAGAGTTATAAGCCCATTTGTTCCTTCTCGGTTTATCATGGAATATAAGAACTTCTAGGCCAAGTAGTTGATGTTTTCATGAAACACATGAGTTAGATGGTGTTTGGGAGAGTCAATAGATGTTTGTCAAGCACCACGGTGTTTGAAGAATGAAGAAATCTTGGTTTAAGAGTTGTAAGCCCATTTGTTCCTTCTCGGTTTATCATGGAATATAAGAACTTCTAGGCCAAGTAGTTGATGTTTTCATGAAACACATGAGTTAGATGGTGTTTGGGAGAGTCAATAGATGTTTGTCAAGCTTCCACGGTGTTTGAAGACTCAAGTTTTCATGGTTTAAGAGTTATAAGCCCATTTGTTCCTTCTCGGTTTATCATGGATTATAAGAACTTCTAGGACTTGTAGTTGATGTTTTCATGAAACACATGAGTTAGATGGTGTTTGGGAGAGTCAATAGATGTTTGTCAAGCTTCCACGGTGTTCAAGACTCAAGTTTTCATGGTTTAAGAGTTATAAGCCCATTTGTTCCTTCTCGGTTTATCATGGATTATAAGAACTTCTAGGACAAGTAGTTGATGTTTTCATGAAACACATGAGTTAGATGGTGTTTGGGAGAGTCAATAGATATTTGTAAAGCACACACGGTGTTTGAAGACCAAAGAAATCTTGGTTTAAGACTTGCAAGCCCATTTGTTCCTTCTCGGTTTATCATGGAATATAAGAACTTCTAGGCCAAGTTGTTGATGTTTTCATGAAACACATGAGTTAGATGGTGTTTGGGAGAGTCAATAGAAATTTGTCAAGCATCCACTGTTTCAAGGCTCAAGTTTTCATGGTTTAAGAGTTATAAGCCCATTTGTTCCTTCTCGATTTATCATGGATTATAAGAACTTCTAGGCCAAGTAGTTGATGTTTTCATGAAACACATGAGTTAGATGGTGTTTGGGAGAGTCAATAGATGTTTGTCAAGCACCCACGGTGATTGAAGACTGATGGAATCTTGGTTTAAGACTTGTAAGCCCATTTGTTCCTTCTCGGTTTATCATGGAATATAAGAACTTCTAGGCCAAGTAGTGGATGTTTTCATGAAACACATGAGTTAGATGGTGTTTGGGAGAGTCAATAGATATTTGTCAAGCACCCACGGTGTTTGAAGACTGAAGTTTTCATGGTTTAATAGTTATAAGCCCATTTGTTCCTTCTCGGTTTATCATGAATTATAAGAACATCTAGGACTAGTAGTTGATGTTTTCATGAAACAGTTGAGTTAGATGGTGTTTGGGAGAGTCAATAGATGTTTGTCAAGCTTCCACGGAGGTTGAAGACTCAAGTTTTCATGGTTTAAGAGTTATAAGCCCATTTGTTCCTTCTCGGTTTATCATGGAATATAAGAACTTCTAGGACAAGTAGTTGATGTTTTCATGAAACACATGAGTTAGATGGTGTTTGGGAGAGTCAATAGATGTTTGTCAAGCACCCACGGTGTTTGAAGAATGAAGAAATCTTGGTTTAAGACTTATACGCCCATTTGTTCCTTCTCGGTTTATCATGCATTATAAGAACTTCTAGGCCAAGTAGTTGATGTTTTCATGAAACATATGAGTTAGATGGTGTTTGGGAGAGTCAATAGATGTTTGTCAAGCTTCCACGTTGTTTGAAGACTCAAGTTTTCATGGTTTAAGTGTTATAAGCCCATTTGTTCCTTCTCGGTTTATCATGGATTATAAGAACTTCAAGGACAAGTAGTTGATGTTTTCATGAAACACATGAGTTAGATGGTGTTTGGGAGAGTCAATAGATGTTTGTCAAGCTTCCACGGTGTTTGAAGACTCAAGTTTTCATGGTTTAAGAGTTATAAGCCCATTTGTTCCTTCTCGGTTTATCATGGATTATAAGAACTTCAAGGACAAGTAGTTGATGTTTTCATGAAACACATGAGTTAGATGGTGTTTGGGAGAGTCAATAGATGTTTGTCAAGCTTCCACGGAGTTTGAAGAATGAAGAAATCTTGGTTTAAGACTTGTAAGCCGATTTGTTCCTTCTCGGTTTATCATGGAATAAAAGATCTTCTAGGCCAGGTAGTTGATGTTTTCATGAAACACATGAGTTAGATGGTGTTTGGGAGAGTCAATAGATGTTTGTCAAGCTTCCACGTTGTTTGAAGACTCAAGTTTTCATGGTTTAAGAGTTATAAGCCCATTTGTTCCTTCTCGGTTTATCATGGATTATAAGAACTTCTAGGACAAGTAGTTGATGTTTTCATGAAACACATGAGTTAGATGGTGTTTGGGAGAGTCAATAGAAGTTTGTCAAGCTTCCACTGTTTGAAGACTCAAGTTTTCATGGTTTAAGAGTTATAAGCCCATTTGTTCCTTCTCGGTTTATCATGGATTATAAGAACTTCTAGGACAAGTAGTTGATGTTTTCATGAAACACATGAGTTAGATGGTGTTTGGGAGAGTCAATAGATGTTTGTCAAGCTTCCACGGTGTTTGAAGACTCAAGTTTTCATGGTTTAAGAGTTATAAGCCCATTTGTTCCTTCTCGGTTTATCATGGATTATAAGAACTTCAAGGACAAGTAGTTGATGTTTTCATGAAACACATGAGTTAGATGGTGTTTGGGAGAGTCAATAGATGTTTGTCAAGCTTCCACGGAGTTTGAAGAATGAAGAAATCTTGGTTTAAGACTTGTAAGCCGATTTGTTCCTTCTCGGTTTATCATGGAATAAAAGATCTTCTAGGCCAGGTAGTTGATGTTTTCATGAAACACATGAGTTAGATGGTGTTTGGGAGAGTCAATAGATGTTTGTCAAGCTTCCACGGTGTTTGAAGACTCAAGTTTTCATGGTTTAAGAGTTATAAGCCCATTTGTTCCTTCTCGGCTTATCGTTGATTATAAGAACTTCTACGACAAGTAGTTGATGTTTTCATGAAACACATAGTTAAATGGTGTTTGGGAGAGTCAATAGATGTTTGTCAAGCTTCCACGGTGTTTGAAGACTGAAGTTTTCATGGTTTAATTGTTATAAGCCCATTTGTTCCTTCTCGGTTTATCATGGATTATAAGAACTTCTAGGACAAGTAGTTGATGTTTTCATGAAACACATGAGTTAGATGGTGTTTGGGAGAGTCAATAGATGTTTGTCAAGCTTCCACGGTGTTTGAAGACTCAAGTTTTCATGGTTTAAGAGTTATAAGCCCATTTGTTCCTTCTCGGTTTATCATGGAATATAAGAACTTCTAGGACAAGTAGTTGATGTTTTCATGAAACACATGAGTTAGATGGTGTTTGGGAGAGTCAATAGATGTTTGTCAAGCTTCCACGGTGTTTGAAGACTCAAGTTTTCATGGTTTAAGAGTTATAAGCCCATTTGTTCCTTCTCGGTTTATCATGGAATATAAGAACTTCTAGGCCAAGTAGTTGATGTTTTCATGAAACACATGAGTTAGATGGTGTTTGGGAGAGTCAATAGATGTTTGTCAAGCACCCACGGTGTTTGAAGACTGAAGAAATCTTGGTTTAAGAGTTGTAAGCCCATTTGTTCCTTCTCGGTTTATCATGGAATATAAGAACTTCTAGGCCAAGTAGTTGATGTTTTCATGAAACACATGAGTTAGATGGTGTTTGGGAGAGTCAATAGATGTTTGTCAAGCTTCCACGGTGTTTGAAGGCTCAAGTTTTCATGGTTTAAGAGTTATAAGCCCATTTGTTCCTTCTCGGTTTATCATGGATTATAAGAACTTCTAGGACAAGTAGTTGATGTTTTCATGAAACACATGAGTTATATGGTGTTTGGGAGAGTCAATAGAAGTTTGTCAAGCTTCCACTGTGTTTCAAGGCTCAAGTTTTCATGGTTTAAGAGTTATAAGCCCATTTGTTCCTTCTCGGTTTATCATGGATTATAAGAACTTCTAGGACAAGTAGTTGATGTTTTCATGAAACACATGAGTTAGATGGTGTTTGGGAGAGTCAATAGATGTTTGTCAAGCTCCCACGGTGTTTGAAGTCTGAAGAAATCTTGGTTTAAGAGTTGTAAGCCCATTTGTTCCTTCTCGGTTTATCATGGAATATAAGAACTTCTAGGCCAAGTAGTTGATGTTTTCATGAAACACATGAGTTAGATGGTGTTTGGGAGAGTCAATAGATGTTTGTCAAGCTTCCACTCTTGTTTGAAGACTGAAGAAATGATGGTTTAAGAGTTATAAGCCCATTTGTTCCTTCTCGGTTTATCATGGATTATAAGAACTTCTAGGCCAAGTAGTTGATGTTTTCATGAAACACATGAGTTAGATGGTGTTTGGGAGAGTCAATAGATGTTTGTCAAGCACCCACGGTGTTTGAAGACTGAAGAAATCTTGGTTTAAGAGTTGTAAGCCCATTTGTTCCTTCTCGGTTTATCATGGAATATAAGAACTTCTAGGCCAAGTAGTTGATGTTTTCATGAAACACATGAGTTAGATGGTGTTTGGGAGAGTCAATAGATGTTTGTCAAGCTTCCACGGTGTTTGAAGACTCAAGTTTTCATGGTTTAAGAGTTATAAGCCCATTTGTTCCTTCTCGGTTTATCATGGATTATAAGAACTTCTAGGACAAGTAGTTGATGTTTTCATGAAACACATGAGTTAGATGGTGTTTGGGAGAGTCAATAGATGTTTGTCAAGCTTCCACTGTTTGAAGACTCAAGTTTTCATGGTTTAAGAGTTATAAGCCCATTTGTTCCTTCTCGGTTTATCATGGAATATAAGAACTTCTAGGACAAGTAGTTGATGTTTTCATGAAACACATGAGTTAGATGGTGTTTGGGAGAGTCAATAGATGTTTGTCAAGCACCCACTGTTTGAAGAATCAAGAAATCTTGGTTTAAGAGTTGTAAGCCCATTTGTTCCTTCTCGGTTTATCATGGAATATAAGAACTTCTAGGCCAAGTAGTTGATGTTTTCATGAAACACATGAGTTAGATGGTGTTTGGGAGAGTCAATAGATGTTTGTCAAGCTTCCACGGTGTTTGAAGACTCAAGTTTTCATGGTTTAAGAGTTATAAGCCCATTTGTTCCTTCTCGGTTTATCATGGATTATAAGAACTTCTAGGACAAGTAGTTGATGTTTTCATGAAACACATGAGTTAGATGGTGTTTGGGAGAGTCAATAGATGTTTGTCAAGCACCCACGGTGTTTGAAGAATGAAGAAATCTTGGTTTAAGACTTATAAGACCATTTGTTCCTTCTCGGTTTATCATGGTATATAAGAACTTCTAGGACAAGTAGTTGATGTTTTCATGAAACACATGAGTTAGATGGTGTTTGGGAGAGTCAATAGATGTTTGTCAAGCTTCCACGTTGTTTGAAGACTCAAGTTTTCATGGTTTAAGAGTTATAAGCCCATTTGTTCCTTCTCGGTTTATCATGGATTATAAGAACTTCTAGGACAAGTAGTTGATGTTTTCATGAAACACATGAGTTAGATGGTGTTTGGGAGAGTCAATAGATGTTTGTCAAGCTTCCACGGTGTTTGAAGGCTCAAGTTTTCATGGTTTAAGAGTTATAAGCCCATTTGTTCCTTCTCGGTTTATCATGGATTATAAGAACTTCTAGGACAAGTAGTTGATGTTTTCATGAAACACATGAGTTAGATGGTGTTTGGGAGAGTCAATAGAAGTTTGTCAAGCTTCCACGGTGTTTGAAGGCTCAAGTTTTCATGGTTTAAGAGTTATAAGCCCATTTGTTCCTTCTCGGTTTATCATGGATAATAAGAACTTCTAGGACAAGTAGTTGATGTTTTCATGAAACACATGAGTTAGATGGTGTTTGGGAGAGTCAATAGATGTTTGTCAAGCACCCACGGTGTTTGAAGACTGAAGAAATGATGGTTTAAGAGTTGTAAGCCCATTTGTTCCTTCTCGGTTTATCATGGAATATAAGAACTTCTAGGCCAAGTAGTTGATGTTTTCATGAAACACATGAGTTAGATGGTGTTTGGGAGAGTCAATAGAAGTTTGTCAAGCTTCCACGGTGTTTGAAGGCTCAAGTTTTCATTGTTTAAGAGTTATAAGCCCATTTGTTCCTTCTCGGTTTATCATGGATCATAAGAACTTCTAGGCCAAGTAGTTGATGTTTTCATGAAACACATGAGTTAGATGGTGTTTGGGAGAGTCAATAGATGTTTGTCAAGCTTCCACGGTGTTTGAAGACTCAAGTTTTCATGGTTTAAGAGTTATAAGCCCATTTGTTCCTTCTCGGTTTATCATGGATTATAAGAACTTCTAGGACAAGTAGTTGATGTTTTCATGAAACACATGAGTTAGATGGTGTTTGGGAGAGTCAATAGATGTTTGTCAAGCTTCCACGGTGTTTGAAGGCTCAAGTTTTCATGGTTTAAGAGTTATAAGCCCATTTGTTCCTTCTCGGTTTATCATGGATTATAAGAACTTCTAGGACAAGTAGTTGATGTTTTCATGAAACACATGAGTTAGATGGTGTTTGGGAGAGTCAATAGATGTTTGTCAATCTTCCACGTGTTTGAAGACTCAAGTTTTCATGGTTTAAGAGTTATAAGCCCATTTGTTCCTTCTCGGTTTATCATGGATTATAAGAACTTCTAGGACAAGTAGTTGATGTTTTCATGAAACACATGAGTTATATGGTGTTTGGGAGAGTCAATAGAAGTTTGTCAAGCTTCCACTGTGATTCAAGGCTCAAGTTTTCATGGGTTAAGAGTTATAAGCCCATTTGTTCCTTCTCGGCTTATCGTTGATTATAAGAACTTCTACGACAAGTAGTTGATGTTTTCATGAAACACATGAGTTCGATGGTGTTTGGGAGAGTCAATAGATGTTTGTCAAGCTTCCACTGTTTGAAGACTCAAGTTTTCATGGTTTAAGAGTTATAAGCCCATTTGTTCCTTCTCTGTTTATCATGGATTATAAGAACTTCTAGGACAAGTAGTTGATGTTTTCATGAAACACATGAGTTAGATGGTGTTTGGGAGAGTCAATAGATGTTTGTCAAGCAACCACGGTGTTTGAAGACTCAAGAAATCATGGTTTAAGAGTTGTAAGCCCATTTGTTCCTTCTCGGAATATCATGGAATATAAGAACTTCTAGGCCAAGTAGTTGATGTTTTCATGAAACACATGAGTTAGATGGTGTTTGGGAGAGTCAATAGATGTTTGTCAAGCTTCCACTGTGTTTCAAGGCTCAAGTTTTCATGGTTTAAGAGTTATAAGCCCATTTGTTCCTTCTCGGTTTATCATGGATTATAAGAACTTCTAGGACAAGTAGTTGATGTTTTCATGAAACACATGAGTTAGATGGTGTTTGGGAGAGTCAATAGAAGTTTGTCAAGCTTCCACGGTGTTTGAAGGCTCAAGTTTTCATGGTTTAAGAGTTATAAGCCCATTTGTTCCTTCTCGGTTTATCATGGATTATAAGAACTTCTAGGACAAGTAGTTGATGTTTTCATGAAACACATGAGTTAGATGGTGTTTGGGAGAGTCAATAGATGTTTGTCAAGCACCCACAGTGTTTGAAGACTAAAGAAATCATGGTTTAAGAGTTGTAAGCCCATTTGTTCCTTCTCGGTTTATCATGGAATATAAGAACTTCTAGGCCAAGTAGTTGATGTTTTCATGAAACACATGAGTTAGATGGTGTTTGGGAGAGTCAATAGATGTTTGTCAAGCACCCACAGTGTTTGAAGGCTCAAGTTTTCATGGTTTAAGAGTTATAAGCCCATTTGTTCCTTCTCGGTTTATCATGGAATATAAGAACTTCTAGGCCAAGTAGTTGATGTTTTCATGAAACACATGAGTTAGATGGTGTTTGGGAGAGTCAATAGATGTTTGTCAAGCACCCACGGTGTTTGAAGACTGAAGAAATGATGGTTTAAGAGTTGTAAGCCCATTTGTTCCTTCTCGGCTTATCATGGAATATAAGAACTTCTAGGCCAAGTAGTTGATGTTTTCGTGAAACACATGAGTTAGATGGTGTTTGGGAGAGTCAATAGATGTTTGTCAAGCTTCCACGGTGTTTGAAGGCTCAAGTTTTCATGGTTTAAGAGTTATAAGCCCATTTGTTCCTTCTCGGTTTATCATGGATTATAAGAACTTCTAGGACAAGTAGTTGATGTTTTCATGAAACACATGAGTTAGATGGTGTTTGGGAGAGTCAATAGATGTTTGTCAAGCTTCCACTGTGTTTGAAGACTCAAGTTTTCATGGTTTAAGAGTTATAAGCCCATTTGTTCCTTCTCGGTTTATCATGGAATATAAGAACTTCTAGGCCAAGTAGTTGATGTTTTCATGAAACACATGAGTTAGATGGTGTTTGGGAGAGTCAATAGATGTTTGTCAAGCTTCCACGGAGTTTGAAGAATCAAGAAATCATGGTTTAAGAGTTGTAAGCCCATTTGTTCCTTCTCGGTTTATCATGGAATATAAGAACTTCTAGGCCAAGTAGTTGATGTTTTCATGAAACACATGAGTTAGATGGTGTTTGGGAGAGTCAATAGATGTTTGTCAAGCTTCCACGGTGTTTGAAGACTCAAGTTTTCATGGTTTAAGAGTTATAAGCCCATTTGTTCCTTCTCGGTTTATCATGGATTATAAGAACTTCTAGGACAAGTAGTTGATGTTTTCATGAAACACATGAGTTAGATGGTGTTTGGGAGAGTCAATAGATGTTTGTCAAGCACCCACGGTGTTTGAAGACTGAAGAAATCATGGTTTAAGAGTTATAAGCCCATTTGTTCCTTCTCTGTTTATCATGGAATATAAGAACTTCTAGGACAAGTAGTTGATGTTTTCATGAAACACATGAGTTAGATGGTGTTTGGGAGAGTCAATAGATGTTTGTCAAGCTTCCACGGTGTTTGAAGACTCAAGTTTTCATGGTTTAAGAGTTATAAGCCCATTTGTTCCTTCTCGGTTTATCATGGAATATAAGAACTTCTAGGCCAGGTAGTTGATGTTTTCATGAAACACATGAGTTAGATGGTGTTTGGGAGAGTCAATAGATGTTTGTCAAGCTTCCACGATGTTTGAAGACTCAAGTTTTCATGGTTTAAGAGTTATATGCCCATTTGTTCCTTCTCGGTTTATCATGGATTATAAGAACTTCTAGGACAAGTAGTTGATGTTTTCATGAAACACATGAGTTAGATGGTGTTTGGGAGAGTCAATAGATGTTTGTCAAGCTTCCACGGTGTTTGAAGACTCAAGTTTTCATGGTTTAAGAGTTATAAGCCCATTTGTTCCTTCTCGCTTATCATGGATTATAAGAACTTCTAGGACAAGTAGTTGATGTTTTTATGAAACACATGAGTTAGATAGTGTTTGGGAGAGTCAATAGATGTTTGTCAAGGACCCACTTTGTTTGAAGACTGAAGAAATCTTGGTTTAAGACTTGTAAGCCCATTTGTTCCTTCTCGGTTTATCATGCAATATAAGAACTTCTAGGCCAAGTAGTTGATGTTTTCATGAAACACATGAGTTAGATGGTGTTTGGGAGAGTCAATAGATGTTTGTCAAGCTTCCACGTTGTTTGAAGACTCAAGTTTTCATGGTTTAAGAGTTATAAGCCCATTTGTTCCTTCACGGTTTATCATTGATTATAAGAACTTCTAGGACAAGTACTTGATGTTTTCATGAAACATACGAGTTAGATGGTGTTTGGGAGAGTCAATAGAAGCTTGTCAAGCTTCCACGTTGTTTGAAGACTCAAGTTTTCTTGGTTTAAGACTTGTAAGCCCATTTGTTCCTTCTCGGTTTATCATGGATTATAAGAACTTCTAGGACAAGTAGTTGATGTTTTCATGAAACACATGAGTTAGATGGTGTTTGGGAGAGTCAATAGATGTTTGTCAAGCTTCCACGGTGTTTGAAGGCTCAAGTTTTCATGGTTTAAGAGTTATAAGCCCATTTGTTCCTTCTCGGTTTATCATGGAATATAAGAACTTCTAGGACAAGTAGTTGATGTTTTCATGAAACACATGAGTTAGATGGTGTTTGGGAGAGTCAATAGAAGTTTGTCAAGCTTCCACTGTGTTTCAAGGCTCAAGTTTTCATGGTTTAAGAGTTATAAGCCCATTTGTTCCTTCTCGGTTTATCATGGATCATAAGAACTTCTAGGACAAGTAGTTGATGTTTTCATGAAACACATGAGTTAGATGGTGTTTGGGAGAGTCAATAGATGTTTGTCAAGCTTCAAAGTTGTTTGAAGACTCAAGTTTTCATGGTTTAAGAGTTATAAGCCCATTTGTTCCTTCCTCGGTTTATCATGGATTATAAGAACTTCTAGGACAAGTAGTTGATGTTTTCATGAAACACATGAGTTAGATGGTGTTTGGGAGAGTCAATAGATGTTTGTCAAGCTTCCACGGTGTTTGAAGACTCAAGTTTTCATGGTTTAAGAGTTATAAGCCCATTTGTTCCTTCTCGGTTTATCATGGAATATAAGAACTTCTAGGACAAGTAGTTGATGTTTTCATGAAACACATGAGTTAGATGGTGTTTGGGAGAGTCAATAGATGTTTGTCAAGCACCCACGGGGTATGAAGACTGAAGAGATGATGGTTTAAGAGTTATAAGCCCATTTGTTCCTTCTCGCTTATCATGGAATATAAGAACTTCTAGTCCAAGTAGTTTATGTTTTCGTGAAACACATGAGTTAGATGGTGTTTGGTAGAGTAAATAGAAGTTTGTCAAGCTTCCACGGTGTTTGAAGACTCAAGTTTTCATGGTTTAAGAGTTATAAGCCCATTTGTTCCTTCTCGGTTTATCATGGATTATAAGAACTTCTAGGACAAGTAGTTGATGTTTTCATGAAACACATGAGTTAGATGGTGTTTGGGAGAGTCAATAGATGTTTGTCAAGCTTCCAACTTGTTTGAAGACTCAAGTTTTCATGGTTTAAGTGTTATAAGCCCATTTGTTCCTTCTCGGCTTATCATGGATTATAAGAACTTCTAGGACAAGTAGTTGATGTTTTCATGAAACACATGAGTTAGATGGTGTTTGGGAGAGTCAATAGAAGTTTGTCAAGCTTCCACTGTTTATCAAAACTCAATATTTGAGGGTTTAAGAGTTATAAGCCCATTTGTTCCTTCTCGGTTTATCATGGATTATAAGAACTTCTAGGACAAGTAGTTGATGTTTTCATGAAACACATGAGTTAGATGGTGTTTGGGAGAGTCAATAGAAGTTTGTCAAGCTTCCACTGTTTGAAGACTCAAGTTTTCATGGTTTAAGAGTTATAAGCCCATTTGTTCCTTCTCGGCTTATCGTGGATTATAAGAACTTCTAGGACAAGTAGTTGATGTTTTCATGAAACACATGAGTTAGATGGTGTTTGGGAGAGTCAATAGATGTTTGTCAAGCTTCCACGGTGTTTGAAGACTCAAGTTTTCATGGTTTAAGAGTTATAAGCCCATTTGTTCCTTCTCGGTTTATCATGGATCATAAGAACTTCTAGGACAAGTAGTTGATGTTTTCATGAAACACATGAGTTAGATGGTGTTTGGGAGAGTCAATAGATGTTTGTCAAGCACCCACAACGTTTGAAGACTGAAGAAATCATGGTTTAAGAGTTGTAAGCCCATTTGTTCCTTCTCGGTTTATCATGGAATATAAGAACTTCTAGGCCAAGTAGTTGATGTTTTCATGAAACACATGAGTTAGATGGTGTTTGGGAGAGTCAATAGATGTTTGTCAAGCTTCCACGTTGTTTGAAGTCTCAAGTTTTCATGGTTTAAGAGTTATAAGCCCATTTGTTCCTTCTCGGTTTATCATGGATTACAAGAACTTCTAGGACAAGTAGTTGATGTTTTCATGAAACACATGAGTTAGATGGTGTTTGGGAGAGTCAATAGATGTTTGTCAAGCTTCCACGGTGTTTGAAGGCTCAAGTTTTCATGGTTTAAGAGTTATAAGCCCATTTGTTCCTTCTGCTTATCATGGATTATAAGAACTTCTAGGACAAGTAGTTGATGTTTTCATGAAACACATGAGTTAGATGGTGTTTGGGAGAGTCAATAGATGTTTGTCAAGCACCCACGGTGTTTGAAGACTGAAGAAATCTTGGTTTAAGAGTTGTAAGCCCATTTGTTCCTTCTCGGTTTATCATGGAATATAAGAACTTCTAGGCCAGGTAATTGATGTTTTCATGAAACACATGAGTTAGATGGTGTTTGGGAGAGTCAATAGATGTTTGTCAAGCTTCCACGGTGTTTGAAGACTCAAGTTTTCATGGTTTAAGAGTTATAAGCCCATTTGTTCCTTCTCGGTTTATCATGGATTATAAGAACTTCTAGGACAAGTAGTTGATGTTTTCATGAAACACATGAGTTAGATGGTGTTTGGGAGAGTCAATAGATGTTTGTCAAGCTTCCACAGTTGTTTGAAGACTCAAGTTTTCATGGTTTAAGAGCTATAAGCCCATTTGTTCCTTCTCGGTTTATCATGGATTATAAGAACTTCTAGGACAAGTAGTTGATGTTTTCATGAAACACATGAGTTAGATGGTGTTTGGGAGAGTCAATAGATGTTTGTCAAGCTTCCACAGTGTTTGAAGACTCAAGTTTTCATGGTTTAAGAGTTATAAGCCCATTTGTTCCTTCTCGGTTTATCATGGATTATAAGAACTTCTAGGACAAGTAGTTGATGTTTTCATGAAACACATGAGTTAGATGGTGTTTGGGAGAGTCAATAGATGTTTGTCAAGCTTCCACGTTGTTTGAAGACTCAAGTTTTCATGGTTTAAGAGTTATAAGCCCATTTGTTCCTTCTCGGTTTATCATGGATTATAAGAACTTCTAGGACAAGTAGTTGATGTTTTCATGAAACACATGAGTTAGATGGTGTTTGGGAGAGTCAATAGATGTTTGTCAAGCACCCACAGTGTTTGAAGACTAAAGAAATGATGGTTTAAGAGTTGTAAGCCCATTTGTTCCTTCTCGGTTTATCATGGAATATAAGAACTTCTAGGACAAGTAGTTGATGTTTTCATGAAACACATGAGTTAGATGGTGTTTGGGAGAGTCAATAGATGTTTGTCAAGCTTCCACGGTGTTTGAAGACTCAAGTTTTCATGGTTTAAGAGTTATAAGCCCATTTGTTCCTTCTCGGTTTATCATGGATTATAAGAACTTCTAGGACAAGTAGTTGATGTTTTCATGAAACACATGAGTTAGATGGTGTTTGGGAGAGTCAATAGAAGTTTGTCAAGCTTCCACGGTGTTTGAAGGCTCAAGTTTTCATGGTTTAAGAGTTGTAAGCCCATTTGTTCCTTCTCGGTTTATCATGGAATATAAGAACTTCTAGGCCAAGTAGTTGATGTTTTCATGAAACACATGAGTTAGATGGTGTTTGGGAGAGTCAATAGATGTTTGTCAAGCTTCCACGTGTTTGAAGACTCAAGTTTTCATGGTTTAAGAGTTATAAGCCCATTTGTTCCTTCTCGGTTTATCATGGATTATAAGAACTTCTAGGCCAAGTAGTTGATGTTTTCATGAAACACATGAGTTAGATGGTGTTTGGGAGAGTCAATAGATGTTTGTCAAGCACCCACGGTGTTTGAAGACTGAAGAAATGATGGTTTAAGAGTTGTAAGCCCATTTGTTCCTTCTCGGTTTATCATGGAATATAAGAACTTCTAGGCCAAGTAGTTGATGTTTTCATGAAACACATGAGTTAGATGGTGTTTGGGAGAGTCAATAGATGTTTGTCAAGCTTCCACGTTGTTTGAAGGCTCAAGTTTTCATGGTTTAAGAGTTATAAGCCCATTTGTTCCTTCTCGGTTTATCATGGATTATAAGAACTTCTACGACAAGTAGTTGATGTTTTCATGAAACACATGAGTTAGGTGGTGTTTGGGAGAGTCAATAGATGTTTGTCAAGCTTCCACGATGTTTGAAGACTCAAGTTTTCATGGTTTAAGAGTTATATGCCCATTTGTTCCTTCTCGGTTTATCATGGATTATAAGAACTTCTAGGACAAGTAGTTGATGTTTTCATGAAACACATGAGTTAGATGGTGTTTGGGAGAGTCAATAGATGTTTGTCAAGCTTCCACGGTGTTTGAAGACTCAAGTTTTCATGGTTTAAGAGTTATAAGCCCATTTGTTCCTTCTCGGCTTATCATGGAATATAAGAACTTCTAGGCCAAGTAGTTGATGTTTTCATGAAACACATGAGTTAGATGGTGTTTGGGAGAGTCAATAGATGTTTGTCAAGCTTCCACGATGTTTGAAGACTCAAGAAATCATGGTTTAAGAGTTATAAGCCCATTTGTTCCTTCTCGCTTATCATGGAATATAAGAACTTCTAGGACAAGTAGTTGATGTTTTCATGAAACACATGAGTTAGATGGTGTTTGGGAGAGTCAATAGATGTTCGTCAAGCATCCACACTGTTTGAAGACTCAAGTTTTCATGGTTTAAGAGTTATAAGCCCATTTGTTCCTTCTCGGTTTATCATGGATTATAAGAACTTCTAGGACAAGTAGTTGATGTTTTCATGAAACACATGAGTTAGATGGTGTTTGGGAGAGTCAATAGATGTTTGTCAAGCACCCACGATGTTTGAAGACTGAAGAAATCATGGTTTAAGAGTTATAAGCCCATTTGTTCCTTCTCGGTTTATCATGGAATATAAGAACTTCTAGGCCAGGTAGCTGATGTTTTCATGAAACACATGAGTTAGATGGTGTTTGGGAGAGTCAATAGATGTTTGTCAAGCTTCCACGGTGTTTGAAGACTCAAGTTTTCATGGTTTAAGAGTTATAAGCCCATTTGTTCCTTCTCGGTTTATCATGGATTATAAGAACTTCTAGGCCAAGTAGTTGATGTTTTCATGAAACACATGAGTTAGATGGTGTTTGGGAGAGTCAATAGATGTTTGTCAATATTCCACTGTGTTTGAAGACTCTAGTTTTCATGGTTTAAGAGTTATAAGCCCATTTGTTCCTTCTCGGTTTATCATGGATTATAAGAACTTCTAGGACAAGTAGTTGATGTTTTCATGAAACACATGAGTTAGATGGTGTTTGGGAGAGTCAATAGAAGTTTGTCAAGCTTCCACGGTGTTTGAAGGCTCAAGTTTTCATGGTTTAAGAGTTATAAGCCCATTTGTTCCTTCTCGGTTTATCATGGATTATAAGAACTTCTAGGACAAGTAGTTGATGTTTTCATGAAACACATGAGTTAGATGGTGTTTGGGAGAGTCAATAGATGTTTGTCAAGCACCCACGGTGTTTGAAGACTGAAGAAATGATGGTTTAAGAGTTGTAAGCCCATTTGTTCCTTCTCGGTTTATCATGGAATATAAGAACTTCTAGGCCAAGTAGTTGATGTTTTCATGAAACACATGAGTTAGATGGTGTTTGGGAGAGTCAATAGATGTTTGTCAAGCTTCCACGGTGTTTGAAGACTGAAGTTTTCATGGTTTAAGAGTTATAAGCCCATTTGTTCCTTCTCGGTTTATCATGGATTATAAGAACTTCTAGGACAAGTAGTTGATGTTTTCATGAAACACATGAGTTAGATGGTGTTTGGGAGAGTCAATAGAAGTTTGTCAAGCTTCCACGGTGTTTGAAGGCTCAAGTTTTCATGGTTTAAGAGTTATAAGCCCATTTGTTCCTTCTCGTTTATCATGGATTATAAGAACTTCTAGGCCAGGTAGTTGATGTTTTCATGAAACACATGAGTTAGATGGTGTTTGGGAGAGTCAATAGATGTTTGTCAAGCTTCCACGGTGTTTGAAGACTCAAGTTTTCATGGTTTAAGAGTTATAAGCCCATTTGTTCCTTCTCGGTTTATCATGGATTATAAGAACTTCTAGGACAAGTAGTTGATGTTTTCATGAAACACATGAGTTAGATGGTGTTTGGGAGAGTCAATAGAAGTTTGTCAAGCTTCCACTGTTTGAAGCCTCAAGTTTTCATGGTTTAAGTGTTATAAGCCCATTTGTTCCTTCTCGTTTTATCATGGATTATAAGAACTTCTAGGCCAAGTAGTTGATGTTTTCATGAAACACATGAGTTAGATGGTGTTTGGGAGAGTCAATAGATGTTTGTCAAGCACCCACTGTTTGAAGACCAAGAAATGATGGTTTAAGAGTTGTAAGCCCATTTGTTCCTTCTCGGTTTATCATGGAATATAAGAACTTCTAGGCCAAGTAGTTGATGTTTTCATGAAACACATGAGTTAGATGGTGTTTGGAAGAGTCAATAGAAGTTTGTAAATCTTCCACGTGTTTGAAGACTCAAGTTTTCATGGATTAAGAGTTATAAGCCCATTTGTTCCTTCTCGGTTTATCATGGATTATAAGAACTTCTAGGACAAGTAGTTGATGTTTTCATGAAACACATGAGTTAGATGGTGTTTGGGAGAGTCAATAGATGTTTGTCAAGCTTCCACGGTGTTTGAAGACTGAAGTTTTCATGGTTTAAGAGTTATAAGCCCATTTGTTACTTCTCGGTTTATCATGGATTATAAGAACTTCTAGGACAAGTAGTTGATGTTTTCATGAAACACATGAGTTAGATGGTGTTTGGGAGAGTCAATAGATGTTTGTCAAGCTCCCACTGTGTTTGAAGACTAAAGAAATGATGGTTTAAGAGTTGTAAGCCCATTTGTTCCTTCTCGGTTTATCATGGAATATAAGAACTTCTAGGCCAAGTAGTTGATGTTTTCATGAAACACATGAGTTAGATGGTGTTTGGGAGAGTCAATAGATGTTTGTCAAGCACCCACAGTGTTTGAAGACTGAAGTTTTCATGGTTTAAGAGTTATAAGCCCATTTGTTCCTTCTCGGTTTATCATGGAATATAAGAACTTCTAGGCCAAGTAGTTGATGTTTTCATGAAACACATGAGTTAGATGGTGTTTGGGAGAGTCAATAGATGTTTGTCAAGCACCCACGGTGTTTGAAGACTGAAGAAATGATGGTTTAAGAGTTGTAAGCCCATTTGTTCCTTCTCGGTTTATCATGGAATATAAGAACTTCTAGGCCAAGTAGTTGATGTTTTCATGAAACACATGAGTTAGATGGTGTTTGGGAGAGTCAATAGATGTTTGTCAAGCTTCCACTGTTTTTGAAGACTCAAGTTTTCATGGTTTAAGAGTTATAAGCCCATTTGTTCCTTCTCGGTTTATCATGGATTATAAGAACTTCTAGGACAAGTAGTTGATGTTTTCATGAAACACATGAGTTAGATGGTGTTTGGGAGAGTCAATAGAAGTTTGTCAAGCTTCCACGGTGTTTGAAGGCTCAAGTTTTCATGGTTTAAGAGTTATAAGCCCATTTGTTCCTTCTCGGTTTATCATGGATTATAAGAACTTCTAGGACAAGTACTTGATGTTTTCATGAAACATACGAGTTAGATGGTGTTTGGGAGAGTCAATAGAAGCTTGTCAAGCTTCCACGTTGTTTGAAGACTCAAGTTTTCTTGGTTTAAGACTTGTAAGCCCATTTGTTCCTTCTCGGTTTATCATGCATTATAAGAACTTCTAGGCCAAGTAGTTGATGTTTTCATGAAACACATGAGTTAGATGGTGTTTGGGAGAGTCAATAGATGTTTGTCAAGCTTCCACGGTGTTTGAAGACTCAAGTTTTCATGGTTTAAGAGTTATAAGCCCATTTGTTCCTTCTCGGTTTATCATGGATTATAAGAACTTCTAGGACAAGTAGTTGATGTTTTCATGAAACACATGAGTTAGATGGTGTTTGGGAGAGTCAATAGATGTTTGTCAAGCTTCCACAGTGTTTGAAGACTCAAGTTTTCATGGTTTAAGAGTTATAAGCCCATTTGTTCCTTCTCGGTTTATCATGGAATATAAGAACTTCTAGGCCAAGTAGTTGATGTTTTCATGAAACACATGAGTTAGATGGTGTTTGGGAGAGTCAATAGATGTTTGTCAAGCACCCACGGTGTTTCAAGACTGAAGAAATGATGGTTTAAGAGTTGTAAGCCCATTTGTTCCTTCTCGGCTTATCATGGAATATAAGAACTTCTAGGCCAAGTAGTTGATGTTTTCGTGAAACACATGAGTTAGATGGTGTTTGGGAGAGTCAATAGATGTTTGTCAAGCTTCCACGGTGCTTGAAGACTCAAGTTTTCATGGTTTAAGTGTTATAAGCCCATTTGTTCCTTCTCGGTTTATCATGGATTATAAGAACTTCTAGGACAAGTAGTTGATGTTTTCATGAAACACATGAGTTAGATGGTGTTTGGGAGAGTCAATAGATGTTTGTCAAGCTTCCACGGTTTTTGAAGACTCAAGTTTTCATGGTTTAAGAGTTATAAGCCCATTTGTTCCTTCTCGGTTTATCATGGATTATAAGAACTTCTAGGACAAGTAGTTGATGTTTTCATGAAACACATGAGTTAGATGGTGTTTGGGAGAGTCAATAGATGTTTGTCAAGCACCCACTTGTTTGAAGACTCGAAGAAATGATGGTTTAAGAGTTGTAAGCCCATTTGTTCCTTCTCGCTTATCATGGAATATAAGAACTTCTAGGCCAGGTAGTTGATGTTTTCATGAAACACATGAGTTAGATGGTGTTTGGGAGAGTCAATAGATGTTTGTCAAGCTTCCACGGTGTTTGAAGACTCAAGTTTTCATGGTTTAAGTGTTATAAGCCCATTTGTTCCTTCTCGCTTATCATGGATTATAAGAACTTCTAGGCCAAGTAGTTGATGTTTTCATGAAACACATGAGTTAGATGGTGTTTGGGAGAGTCAATAGATGTTTGTCAAGCACCCACGGTGTTTGAAGACTGAAGAAATCATGGTTTAAGAGTTGTAAGCCCATTTGTTCCTTCTCGGTTTATCATGGAATATAAGAACTTCTAGGCCAAGTAGTTGATGTTTTCATGAAACACATGAGTTAGATGGTGTTTGGGAGAGTCAATAGATGTTTGTCAAGCACCCACGGTGTTTGAAGACTGAAGTTGTCATGGTTTAAGAGTTATAAGCCCATTTGTTCCTTCTCGGTTTATCATGGATTATAAGAACTTCTAGGACAAGTAGTTGATGTTTTCATGAAACACATGAGTTAGATGGTGTTTGGGAGAGTCAATAGATGTTTGTCAAGCTTCCACGGTGTTTGAAGCCTGAAGTTTTCATGGTTTAAGAGTTATAAGCCCATTTGTTACTTCTCGGTTTATCATGGATTATAAGAACTTCTAGGACAAGTAGTTGATGTTTTCATGAAACACATGAGTTAGATGGTGTTTGGGAGAGTCAATAGATGTTTGTCAAGCACCCACGGTGGTTGAAGACTGAAGAAATGATGGTTTAAGAGTTGTAAGCCCATTTGTTCCTTCTCGGTTTATCATGTAATATAAGAACTTCTAGGCCAAGTAGTTGATGTTTTCATGATACACATGAGTTAGATGGTGTTTGGGAGAGTCAATAGATGTTTGTCAAGCATCCACGGTGTTTGAAGACTCAAGTTTTCATAGTTTAAAAGTTATAAGCCCATTTGTTCCTTCTCAATTTATCATGGATTATAAGAACTTCTTGGCCAAGTTGTTGATCTTTTCATGAAACACATGAGTTGGATGGTGTTTGGGTGAGTCAATAGATGTTTGTCAAGCACCCACGGTGTTTGAAGACTGAAGAAATGATGGTTTAAGAGTTGTAAGCCCATTTGTTCCTTCTCGGTTTATCATGGAATATAAGAACTTCTAGGCCAAGTAGTTGATGTTTTCATGAAACACATGAGTTAGATGGTGTTTGGGAGAGTCAATAGATGTTTGTCAAGCTTCCACGGTGTTTGAAGACTCAAGTTTACATGGTTTAAGAGTTATAAGCCCATTTGTTCCTTCTCGGTTTATCATGGATTATAAGAACTTCTAGGACAAGTAGTTGATGTTTTCATGAAACACATGAGTTAGATGGTGTTTGGGAGAGTCAATAGAAGTTTGTCAAGCTTCCACGGTGTTTGAAGGCTCAAGTTTTCATGGTTTAAGAGTTATAAGCCCATTTGTTCCTTCTCGGTTTATCATGGATTATAAGAACTTCTAGGACAAGTAGTTGATGTTTTCATGAAACACATGAGTTAGATGGTGTTTGGGAGAGTCAATAGATGTTTGTCAAGCACCCACGGTGTTTGAAGACTGAAGAAATGATGGTTTAAGAGTTGTAAGCCCATTTGTTCCTTCTCGGTTTATCATGGAATATAAGAACTTCTAGGCCAAGTAGTTGATGTTTTCATGAAACACATGAGTTAGATGGTGTTTGGGAGAGTCAATAGATGTTTGTCAAGCTTCCACGGTGTTTGAAGGCTCAAGTTTTCATGGTTTAAGAGTTATAAGCCCATTTGTTCCTTCTCGGTTTATCATGGATTATAAGAACTTCTAGGACAAGTAGTTGATGTTTTCATGAAACACATGAGTTAGATGGTGTTTGGGAGAGTCAATAGATGTTTGTCAAGCACCCACGGTGTTTGAAGACTGAAGTTTTCATGGTTTAAGAGTTATAAGCCCATTTGTTCCTTCTCGGCTTATCATGGATTATAAGAACTTCTAGGACAAGTTGTTGATGTTTTCATGAAACACATGAGTTAGATGGTGTTTGGGAGAGTCAATAGATGTTTGTCAAGCACCCACAGTGTTTGAAGGCTCATGTTTTCATGGTTTAAGAGTTATAAGCCCATTTGTTCCTTCTCGGTTTATCATGGAATATAAGAACTTCTAGGCCAAGTAGTTGATGTTTTCATGAAACACATGAGTTAGATGGTGTTTGGGAGAGTCAATAGATGTTTGTCAAGCACCCACGGTGTTTGAAGACTGAAGAAATGATGGTTTAAGAGTTGTAAGCCCATTTGTTCCTTCTCGGTTTATCATGGAATATAAGAACTTCTAGGCCAAGTAGTTGATGTTTTCATGAAACACATGAGTTAGATTGTGTTTGGGAGAGTCAATAGATGTTTGTCAAGCTTCCACTACGTGTTTGAAGACTCAAGTTTTCATGGTTTAAGAGTTATAAGCCCATTTGTTCCTTCTCGCTTATCATGGATTATAAGAACTTCTAGGACAAGTAGTTGATGTTTTCATGAAACACATGAGTTAGATGGTGTTTGGGAGAGTCAATAGAAGTTTGTCAAGCTTCCACGGTGTTTGAAGACTCAAGAAATCATGGTTTAAGAGTTATAAGCCCATTTGTTCCTTCTCGGTTTATCATGGAATATAAGAACTTCTAGGCCAAGTAGTTGATGTTTTCATGAAACACATGAGTTAGATGGTGTTTGGGAGAGTCAATAGATGTTTGTCAAGCACCCACGGTGTTTGAAGACTGAAGAAATGATGGTTTAAGAGTTGTAAGCCCATTTGTTCCTTCTCGGTTTATCATGGAATATAAGAACTTCTAGGCCAAGTAGTTGATGTTTTCATGAAACACATGAGTTAGATGGTGTTTGGGAGAGTCAATAGATGTTTGTCAAGCACCCACGGTGTTTGAAGACTGAAGAAATCATGGTTTAAGAGTTGTAAGCCCATTTGTTCCTTCTCGGTTTATCATGGAATATAAGAACTTCTAGGCCAAGTAGTTGATGTTTTCATGAAACACATGAGTTAGATGGTGTTTGGGAGAGTCAATAGATGTTTGTCAAGCTTCCACGGTGTTTGAAGGCTCAAGTTTTCATGGTTTAAGAGTTATAAGCCCATTTGTTCCTTCTCGGTTTATCATGGATTATAAGAACTTCTAGGACAAGTAGTTGATGTTTTCATGAAACACATGAGTTAGATGGTGTTTGGGAGAGTCAATAGATGTTTGTCAAGCTCCCACGGTGTTTGAAGACTGAAGTTTTCATGGTTTAATAGTTATAAGCCCATTTGTTCCTTCTCGGTTTATCATGGAATATAAGAACTTCTAGGACAAGTAGTTGATGTTTTCATGAAACACATGAGTTAGATGGTGTTTGGGAGAGTCAATAGATGTTTGTCAAGCACCCACGGTGTTTGAAGACTGAAGAAATGATGGTTTAAGAGTTGTAAGCCCATTTGTTCCTTCTGTTATTATCATGGAATATAAGAACTTCTAGGCCAAGTAGTTGATGTTTTCATGAAACACATGAGTTAGATGGTGTTTGGGAGAGTCAATAGATGTTTGTCAAGCATCCACGGTGTTTGAAGACTCAAGTTTTCATGGTTTAAGAGTTATAAGCCCATTTGTTCCTTCTCGGTTTATCATGGATTATAAGAACTTCTAGGCCAAGTAGTTGATGTTTTCATGAAACACATGAGTTAGATGGTGTTTGGGAGAGTCAATAGATGTTTGTCAAGCACCCACGGTGTTTGAAGACTAAAGAAATGATGGTTTAAGAGTTGTAAGCCCATTTGTTCCTTCTCGGTTTATCATGGAATATAAGAACTTCTAGGCCAAGTAGTTGATGTTTTCATGAAACACATGAGTTAGATGGTGTTTGGGAGAGTCAATAGATGTTTGTCAAGCTTCCACGGTGTTTGAAGACTGAAGTTTTCATGGTTTAAGAGTTATAAGCCCATTTGTTCCTTCTCGGTTTATCATGGATTATAAGAACTTCTAGGACAAGTAGTTGATGTTTTCATGAAACACATGAGTTAGATGGTGTTTGGGAGAGTCAATAGAAGTTTGTCAAGCTTCCACTGTGTTTGAAGGCTCAAGTTTTCATGGTTTAAGAGTTATAAGCCCATTTGTTCCTTCTCGGTTTATCATGGATTATAAGAACTTCTAGGCCAAGTAGTTGATGTTTTCATGAAACACATGAGTTAGATGGTGTTTGGGAGAGTCAATAGATGTTTGTCAAGCACCCACGGTTTGAAGACTCAAGAAATGAGGGTGTAAGAATTGTAAGCCCATTTGTTCCTTCTGCTTATCATGGAATATAAGAACTTCTAGGCCAAGTAGTTGATGTTTTCATGAAACACATGAGTTAGATGGTGTTTGGGAGAGTCAATAGATGTTTGTCAAGCTTCCACGGTGTTTGAAGACTCAAGTTTTCATGGTTTAAGAGTTATAAGCCCATTTGTTCCTTCTCGGTTTATCATGGATTATAAGAACTTCTAGGACAAGTAGTTGATGTTTTCATGAAACACATGAGTTAGATGGTGTTTGGGAGAGTCAATAGATGTTTGTCAAGCACCCACGATGTTTGAAGACTAAAGAAATCATGGTTTAAGAGTTGTAAGCCCATTTGTTCCTTCTCGGTTTATCATGGATTATAAGAACTTCTAGGACAAGTAGTTGATGTTTTCATGAAACACATGAGTTAGATGGTGTTTGGGAGAGTCAATAGATGTTTGTCAAGCTTCCACGGTGTTTGAAGACTCAAGTTTTCATGGTTTAAGAGTTATAAGCCCATTTGTTCCTTCTCGGTTTATCATGGAATATAAGAACTTCTAGGACAAGTAGTTGATGTTTTCATGAAACACATGAGTTAGATGGTGTTTGGGAGAGTCAATAGATGTTTGTCAAGCACCCACGGTGTTTGAAGACTGAAGAAATGATGGTTTAAGAGTTGTAAGCCCATTTGTTCCTTCTCGGTTTATCATGGAATATAAGAACTTCTAGGCCAAGTAGTTGATGTTTTCATGAAACACATGAGTTAGATGGTGTTTGGGAGAGTCAATAGATGTTTGTCAAGCATCCACGGTGTTTGAAGACTGAAGTTTTCATGGTTTAAGAGTTATAAGCCCATTTGTTCCTTCTCGGTTTATCATGGATTATAAGAACTTCTAGGCCAAGTAGTTGATGTTTTCATGAAACACATGAGTTAGATGGTGTTTGGGAGAGTCAATAGATGTTTGTCAAGCACCCACGGTGTTTGAAGACTGAAGAAATGATGGTTTAAGAGTTGTAAGCCCATTTGTTCCTTCTCGGTTTATCATGGAATATAAGAACTTCTAGGCCAAGTAGTTGATGTTTTCATGAAACACATGAGTTAGATGGTGTTTGGGAGAGTCAATAGATGTTTGTCAAGCTTCCACGGTGTTTGAAGACTGAAGAAATGATGGTTTAAGAGTTATAAGCCCATTTGTTCCTTCTCGGTTTATCATGGAATATAAGAACTTCTAGGCCAAGTAGTTGATGTTTTCATGAAACACATGTGTTACATGGTGTTTGCGAGAGTCAATAGATGTTTGTCAAGCTTCCACGGTGTTTGAAGATTCAAGTTTTCATAGTTTAAAAGTTATAAGCCCATTTGTTCCTTCTCAGTTTATCATGGATTATAAGAACTTCTTGGCCAAGTTGTTGATGTTTTCATGAAACACATGAGTTAGATGGTGTTTGGGAGAGTCAATAGATGTTTGTCAAGCACCCACGGTGTTTGAAGACTGAAGAAATGATGGTTTAAGAGTTGTAAGCCCATTTGTTCCTTCTCGGTTTATCATGGAATATAAGAACTTCTAGGCCAAGTAGTTGATGTTTTCATGAAACACATGAGTTAGATGGTGTTTGGGAGAGTCAATAGATGTTTGTCAAGCTTCCACGGTGTTTGAAGACTCAAGTTTTCATGGTTTAAGAGTTATAAGCCCATTTGTTCCTTCTCGGTTTATCATGGAATATAAGAACTTCTAGGACAAGTAGTTGATGTTTTCATGAAACACATGAGTTAGATGGTGTTTGGGAGAGTCAATAGATGTTTGTCAAGCACCCACGGTGTTTGAAGACTAAAGAAATGATGGTTTAAGAGTTGTAAGCCCATTTGTTCCTTCTCGGTTTATCATGGAATATAAGAACTTCTAGGCCAAGTAGTTGATGTTTTCATGAAACACATGAGTTAGATGGTGTTTGGGAGAGTCAATAGATGTTTGTCAAGCACCCACTATGTTTGAAGACTCAAGTTTTCATGGTTTAAGGTTATAAGCCCATTTGTTCCTTCTCGATTTATCATGGAGTATAAGAACTTCTAGGCCAGGTAGTTGATGTTTTCATGAAACACATGAGTTAGATGGTGTTTGGGAGAGTCAATAGATGTTTGTCAAGCACCCACGGTGTTTGAAGACTGAAGAAATGATGGTTTAAGAGTTGTAAGCCCATTTGTTCCTTCTCGGTTTATCATGGAATATAAGAACTTCTAGGCCAAGTAGTTGATGTTTTCATGAAACACATGAGTTAGATGGTGTTTGGGAGAGTCAATAGATGTTTGTCAAGCTTCCACGGTGTTTGAAGACTCAAGTTTTCATGGTTTAAGAGTTATAAGCCCATTTGTTCCTTCTCGATTTATCATGGATTATAAGAACTTCTAGGCCAAGTAGTTGATGTTTTCATGAAACACATGAGTTAGATGGTGTTTGGGAGAGTCAATAGATGTTTGTCAAGCACCCACGGTGTTTGAAGACTAAAGAAATCATGGTTTAAGAGTTGTAAGCCCATTTGTTCCTTCTCGGTTTATCATGGATTATAAGAACTTCTAGGCCAAGTAGTTGATGTTTTCATGAAACACATGAGTTAGATGGTGTTTGGGAGAGTCAATAGATGTTTGTCAAGCTTCCACGGTGTTTGAAGACTCAAGTTTTCATGGTTTAAGAGTTATAAGCCCATTTGTTCCTTCTCGGTTTATCATGGATTATAAGAACTTCTAGGACAAGTAGTTGATGTTTTCATGAAACACATGAGTTAGATGGTGTTTGGGAGAGTCAATAGATGTTTGTCAAGCTTCCACTGTTTGAAGACTCAAGTTTTCATGGTTTAAGAGTTATAAGCCCATTTGTTCCTTCTCGGTTTATCATGGATTATAAGAACTTCTAGGACAAGTAGTTGATGTTTTCATGAAACACATGAGTTAGATGGTGTTTGGGAGAGTCAATAGATGTTTGTCAAGCACCCACGGTGTTTGAAGAATGAAGAAATGATGGTTTAAGAGTTGTAAGCCCATTTGTTCCTTCTCGGTTTATCATGGAATATAAGAACTTCTAGGCCAAGTAGTTGATGTTTTCATGAAACACATGAGTTAGATGGTGTTTGGGAGAGTCAATAGATGTTTGTCAAGCTTCCACGTTGTTTGAAGACTCAAGAAATCATGGTTTAAGAGTTATAAGCCCATTTGTTACTTCTCGGTTTATCATGGATTATAAGAACTTCTAGGACAAGTAGTTGATGTTTTCATGAAACACATGAGTTAGATGGTGTTTGGGAGAGTCAATAGATGTTTGTCAAGCACCCACGGTGTTTGAAGACTGAAGAAATCATGGTTTAAGAGTTGTAAGCCCATTTGTTCCTTCTCGGTTTATCATGTAATATAAGAACTTCTAGGCCAAGTAGTTGATGTTTTCATGATACACATGAGTTAGATGGTGTTTGGGAGAGTCAATAGATGTTTGTCAAGCATCCACTGTGTTTGAAGACTCAAGTTTTCATGGTTTAAGAGTTATAAGCCCATTTGTTCCTTCTCGGTTTATCATGGATTATAAGAACTTCTAGGCCAAGTAGTTGATGTTTTCATGAAACACATGAGTTAGATGGTGTTTGGGAGAGTCAATAGATGTTTGTCAAGCAATCTACTGTTTGAAGACTAAAGAAATGATGGTTTAAGAGTTGTAAGCCCATTTGTTCCTTCTCGGTTTATCATGGAATATAAGAACTTCTAGGCCAAGTAGTTGATGTTTTCATGAAACACATGAGTTAGATGGTGTTTGGGAGAGTCAATAGATGTTTGTCAAGCACCCACTGTGTTTGAAGACTGAAGAAATGATGGTTTAAGAGTTGTAAGCCCATTTGTTCCTTCTCGGTTTATCATGGAATATAAGAACTTCTAGGCCAAGTAGTTGATGTTTTCATGAAACACATGAGTTAGATGGTGTTTGGGAGAGTCAATAGATGTTTGTCAATCAATCTTACCGTGTTTGAAGACTTAAGAAATGATGGTTTACGAGTTATAAGCCCATTTGTTCCTTCTCGGTTTATCATGGAATATAAGAACTTCTAGGCCAGGTAGTTGATGTTTTCATGAAACACATGAGTTAGATGGTGTTTGGGAGAGTCAATAGATGTTTGTCAAGCTTCCACGGTGTTTGAAGACTCAAGTTTTCATGGTTTAAGGTTATAAGCCCATTTGTTCCTTCTCGATTTATCATGGAGTATAAGAACTTCTAGGCCAGGTAGTTGATGTTTTCATGAAACACATGAGTTAGATGGTGTTTGGGAGAGTCAATAGATGTTTGTCAAGCACCCACAGTGTTTGAAGACTGAAGAAATGATGGTTTAAGAGTTGTAAGCCCATTTGTTCCTTCTCGGTTTATCATGGAATATAAGAACTTCTAGGCCAAGTAGTTGATGTTTTCATGAAACACATGAGTTAGATGGTGTTTGGGAGAGTCAATAGATGTTTGTCAAGCTTCCACGGTGTTTGAAGACTCAAGAATTCATGGTTTAAGAGTTATAAGCCCATTTGTTCCTTCTCGGCTTATCATGGAATATAAGAACTTCTAGGCCAAGTAGTTGATGTTTTCATGAAACACATGAGTTAGATGGTGTTTGGGAGAGTCAATAGATGTTTGTCAAGCTTCCACGGTGTTTGAAGACTCAAGTTTTCATGGTTTAAGAGTTATAAGCCCATTTGTTCCTTCTCGGCTTATCATGGATTATAAGAACTTCTAGGCCAAGTAGTTGATGTTTTCATGAAACACATGAGTTAGATGGTGTTTGGGAGAGTCAATAGATGTTTGTCAAGCACCCACGGTGTTTGAAGACTCAAGAAATCATGGTTTAAGAGTTGTAAGCCCATTTGTTCCTTCTCTGATTAACATGGAATATAAGAACTTCTAGGCCAAGTAGTTGATGTTTTCATGAAACACATGAGTTAGATGGTGTTTGGGAGAGTCAATAGATGTTTGTCAAGCTACCACGGTGTTTGAAGACTCAAGTTTTCATGGTTTAAGAGTTATAAGCCCATTTGTTCCTTCTCGGCTTATCATGGATTATAAGAACTTCTAGGCCAAGTAGTTGATGTTTTCATGAAACACATGAGTTAGATGGTGTTTGGGAGAGTCAATAGATGTTTGTCAAGCACCCACGGTGTTTGAAGACTGAAGTTTTCATGGTTTAAGAGTTGTAAGCCCATTTGTTCCTTCTCGGTTTATCATGGAATATAAGAACTTCTAGGCCAAGTAGTTGATGTTTTCATGAAACACATGAGTTAGATGGTGTTTGGGAGAGTCAATAGATGTTTGTCAAGCACCCACTAAAGGTTTTGAAGACTCAAGAAATCATGGTTTAAGAGTTATAAGCCCATTTGTTCCTTCTCAGTTTATCATGGATTATAAGAACTTCTAGGACAAGTAGTTGATGTTTTCATGAAACACATGAGTTAGATGGTGTTTGGGAGAGTCAATAGATGTTTGTCAAGCACCCACACTGTTTGAAGACTAAAGAAATGATGGTTTAAGAGTTGTAAGCCCATTTGTTCCTTCTCGGTTTATCATGGATTATAAGAACTTCTAGGCCAAGTAGTTGATGTTTTCATGAAACACATGAGTTAGATGGTGTTTGGGAGAGTCAATAGATGTTTGTCAAGCTTACAAGATGTATGAAGACACAAGAATTAAATTTTTAAGAGTTATAATCCCATTTGTTACTTGTCGGTTTATCATGGATTATAAGAACTTCTAGGCCAAGTAGTTGATGTTTTCATGAAACACATGAGTTAGATGGTGTTTGGGAGAGTCAATAGATGTTTGTCAAGCACCCACGATGTTTGAAGAATGAAGAAATGATGGTTTAAGAGTTGTAAGCCCATTTGTTCCTTCTGGGTTTATCATGGAATATAAGAACTTCTAGGCCAAGTAGTTGATGTTTTCATGAAACACATGAGTTAGATGGTGTTTGGGAGAGTCAATAGATGTTTGTCAAGCACCCACGGTGTTTGAAGACTGAAGAAATCATGGTTTAAGAGTTGTAAGCCCATTTGTTCCTTCTCGGTTTATCATGGAATATAAGAACTTCTAGGCCAAGTAGTTGATGTTTTCATGAAACACATGAGTTAGATGGTGTTTGGGAGAGTCAATAGATGTTTGTCAAGCTACCACGGTGTTTGAAGGCTCAAGTTTTCATGGTTTAAGAGTTATAAGCCCATTTGTTCCTTCACGGTTTATCATGGATTATAAGAACTTCTAGGACAAGTAGTTGATGTTTTCATGAAACACATGAGTTAGATGGTGTTTGGGAGAGTCAATAGATGTTTGTCAAGCACCCACGGTGTTTGAAGACTAAAGAAATGATGGTTTAAGAGTTGTAAGCCCATTTGTTCCTTCTCGGTTTATCATGGATTATAAGAACTTCTAGGCCAAGTAGTTGATGTTTTCATGAAACACATGAGTTAGATGGTGTTTGGGAGAGTCAATAGATGTTTGTCAAGCTACCACGGTGTTTGAAGACTCAAGTTTTCATGGTTTAAGAGTTATAAGCCCATTTGTTCCTTCTCGGATTATCATGGATTATAAGAACTTCTAGGACAAGTAGTTGATGTTTTCATGAAACACATGAGTTAGATGGTGTTTGGGAGAGTCAATAGATGTTTGTCAAGCTCCCACGGTGTTTGAAGACTCAAGTTTTCATGGTTTAAGAGTTATAAGCCCATTTGTTCCTTCTCGGTTTATCATGGATTATAAGAACTTCTAGGACAAGTAGTTGATGTTTTCATGAAACACATGAGTTAGATGGTGTTTGGGAGAGTCAATAGATGTTTGTCAAGCACCCACTGTGTTTGAAGACTAAAGAAATGATGGTTTAAGAGTTGTAAGCCCATTTGTTCCTTCTCGGTTTATCATGGAATATAAGAACTTCTAGGCCAAGTAGTTGATGTTTTCATGAAACACATGAGTTAGATGGTGTTTGGGAGAGTCAATAGATGTTTGTCAAGCTTCCACGGTGTTTGAAGGCTCAAGTTTTCATGGTTTAAGAGTTATAAGCTCATTTGTTCCTTCTCAGTTTATCATGGAATATAAGAACTTCTAGGACAAGTAGTTGATGTTTTCATGAAACACATGAGTTAGATGGTGTTTGGGAGAGTCAATAGATGTTTGTCAAGCACCCACAGTGTTTGAAGACTAAAGAAATGATGGTTTAAGAGTTGTAAGCCCATTTGTTCCTTCTCGGTTTATCATGGATTATAAGAACTTCTAGGACAAGTAGTTGATGTTTTCATGAAACACATGAGTTAGATGGTGTTTGGGAGAGTCAATAGATGTTTGTCAAGCACCCACGATGTTTGAAGACTAAAGAAATGATGGTTTAAGAGTTGTAAGCCCATTTGTTCCTTCTCGGTTTATCATGGAATATAAGAACTTCTAGGCCAAGTAGTTGATGTTTTCATGAAACACATGAGTTAGATGGTGTTTGGGAGAGTCAATAGATGTTTGTCAAGCTACCACGGTGTTTGAAGGCTCAAGTTTTCATGGTTTAAGAGTTGTAAGCCCATTTGTTCCTTCTCGGTTTATCATGGATTATAAGAACTTCTAGGCCAAGTAGTTGATGTTTTCATGAAACACATGAGTTAGATGGTGTTTGGGAGAGTCAATAGATGTTTGTCAAGCTTCCACGGTGTTTGAAGACTCAAGAAATCATGGTTTAAGAGTTATAAGCCCATTTGTTCCTTCTCGGTTTATCATGGATTATAAGAACTTCTAGGACAAGTAGTTGATGTTTTCATGAAACACATGAGTTAGATGGTGTTTGGGAGAGTCAATAGATGTTTGTCAAGCACCCACGGTGTTTGAAGACTGAAGAAATGATGGTTTAAGAGTTGTAAGCCCATTTGTTCCTTCTCGGTTTATCATGGAATATAAGAACTTCTAGGCCAAGTAGTTGATGTTTTCATGAAACACATGAGTTAGATGGTGTTTGGGAGAGTCAATAGATGTTTGTCAAGCACCCACTGTGTTTGAAGACTTAAGAAATGATGGTTTAAGAGTTGTAAGCCCATTTGTTCCTTCTCGGTTTATCATGGAATATAAGAACTTCTAGGCCAAGTAGTTGATGTTTTCATGAAACACATGAGTTAGATGGTGTTTGGGAGAGTCAATAGATGTTTGTCAAGCACCCACGTGTTTGAAGACTGAAGAAATGATGGTTTAAGAGTTGTAAGCCCATTTGTTCCTTCTCGGTTTATCATGGAATATAAGAACTTCTAGGCCAAGTAGTTGATGTTTTCATGAAACACATGAGTTAGATGGTGTTTGGGAGAGTCAATAGATGTTTGTCAAGCACCCACGGTGTTTGAAGACTGAAGAAATGATGGTTTAAGAGTTGTAAGCCCATTTGTTCCTTCTCGGTTTATCATGGAATATAAGAACTTCTAGGCCAAGTAGTTGATGTTTTCATGAAACACATGAGTTAGATGGTGTTTGGGAGAGTCAATAGATGTTTGTCAAGCTTCCACGGTGTTTGAAGGCTCAAGTTTTCATGGTTTAAGAGTTATAAGCTCATTTGTTCCTTCTCGGTTTATCATGGATTACAAGAACTTCTCGGACAAGTAGTTGATGTTTTCATGAAACACATGAGTTAGATGGTGTTTGGGAGAGTCAATAGATGTTTGTCAAGCACCCACAGTGTTTGAAGACTAAAGAAATGATGGTTTAAGAGTTGTAAGCCCATTTGTTCCTTCTCGGTTTATCATGGATTATAAGAACTTCTAGGACAAGTAGTTGATGTTTTCATGAAACACATGAGTTAGATGGTGTTTGGGAGAGTCAATAGATGTTTGTCAAGCTTCCACGGTGTTTGAAGACTCAAGAAATGATGGTTTAAGAGTTGTAAGCCCATTTGTTCCTTCTGGGTGTATCATGGATTATAAGAACTTCTAGGCCAAGTAGTTGATGTTTTCATGAAACACATGAGTTAGATGGTGTTTGGGAGAGTCAATAGATGTTTGTCAAGCTACCACCGTGTTTGAAGCCTCAAGTTTTCATGGTTTAAGAGTTATAAGCCCATTTGTTCCTTCTCGGTTTATCATGGATTATAAGAACTTCTAGGCCAAGTAGTTGATGTTTTCATGAAACACATGAGTTAGATGGTGTTTGGGAGAGTCAATAGATGTTTGTCAAGCTTCCACGGTGTTTGAAGACTCAAGTTTTCATGGTTTAAGAGTTATAAGCCCATTTGTTCCTTCTCGGTTTATCATGGATTATAAGAACTTCTAGGACAAGAAGTTGATGTTTTCATGAAACACATGAGTTAGATGGTGTTTGGGAGAGTCAATAGATGTTTGTCAAGCACCCACGGTGTTTGAAGACTGAAGAAATCATGGTTTAAGAGTTGTAAGCCCATTTGTTCCTTCTCGGTTTATCATGGATTATAAGAACTTCTAGGCCAAGTAGTTGATGTTTTCATGAAACACATGAGTTAGATGGTGTTTGGGAGAGTCAATAGATGTTTGTCAAGCACCCACAGTGTTTGAAGACTGAAGAAATGATGGTTTAAGAGTTGTAAGCCCATTTGTTCCTTCTCGGTTTATCATGGAATATAAGAACTTCTAGGCCAAGTAGTTGATGTTTTCATGAAACACATGAGTTAGATGGTGTTTGGGAGAGTCAATAGATGTTTGTCAAGCTACCACGGTGTTTGAAGGCTCAAGTTTTCATGGTTTAAGAGTTATAAGCCCATTTGTTCCTTCTCGGTTTATCATGGATTATAAGAACTTCTAGGCCAAGTAGTTGATGTTTTCATGAAACACATGAGTTAGATGGTGTTTGGGAGAGTCAATAGATGTTTGTCAAGCACCCACGATGTTTGAAGACTGAAGAAATGATGGTTTAAGAGTTGTAAGCCCATTTGTTCCTTCTCGGTTTATCATGGATTATAAGAACTTCTAGGCCAAGTAGTTGATGTTTTCATGAAACACATGAGTTAGATGGTGTTTGGGAGAGTCAATAGAAGTTTGTCAAGCTTCCACGGTGTTTGAAGGCTCAAGAAATGATGGTTTAAGAGTTGTAAGCCCATTTGTTCCTTCTCGGTTTATCATGGAATATAAGAACTTCTAGGCCAAGTAGTTGATGTTTTCATGAAACACATGAGTTAGATGGTGTTTGGGAGAGTCAATAGATGTTTGTCAAGCACCCACAGTGTTTGAAGACTAAAGAAATGATGGTTTAAGAGTTGTAAGCCCATTTGTTCCTTCTGAGTTTATCATGGATTATAAGAACTTCTAGGACAAGTAGTTGATGTTTTCATGAAACACATGAGTTAGATGGTGTTTGGGAGAGTCAATAGATGTTTGTCAAGCTACCACGGTGTTTGAAGACTCAAGAAATGATGGTTTAAGAGTTGTAAGCCCATTTGTTCCTTCTCGGTTTATCATGGAATATAAGAACTTCTAGGCCAAGTAGTTGATGTTTTCATGAAACACATGAGTTAGATGGTGTTTGGGAGAGTCAATAGATGTTTGTCAAGCTACCACGGTGTTTGAAGGCTCAAGTTTTCATGGTTTAAGAGTTGTAAGCCCATTTGTTCCTTCTCGCTTATCATGGATTATAAGAACTTCTAGGACAAGTACTTGATGTTTTCATGAAACATACGAGTTAGATGGTGTTTGGGAGAGTCAATAGAAGCTTGTCAAGCTTCCACGTTGTTTGAAGACTCAAGTTTTCATGGTTTAAGAGTTGTAAGCCCATTTGTTCCTTCTCGGTTTATCATGGAATATAAGAACTTCTAGGCCAAGTAGTTGATGTTTTCATGAAACACATGAGTTAGATGGTGTTTGGGAGAGTCAATAGATGTTTGTCAAGCACCCACGGTGTTTGAAGACTGAAGAAATGATGGTTTAAGAGTTGTAAGCCCATTTGTTCCTTCTCGGTTTATCATGGAATATAAGAACTTCTAGGCCAAGTAGTTGATGTTTTCATGAAACACATGAGTTAGATGGTGTTTGGGGGAGTCAATAGATGTTTGTCAAGCTTCCACGGTGTTTGAAGACTGAAGTTTTCATGGTTTAATAGTTATAAGCCCATTTGTTCCTTCTCGGTTTATCATGGATTATAAGAACTTCTAGGACAAGTAGTTGATGTTTTCATGAAACACATGAGTTAGATGGTGTTTGGGAGAGTCAATAGATGTTTGTCAAGCACCCACGGTGTTTGAAGACTGAAGAAATGATGGTTTAAGAGTTGTAAGCCCATTTGTTCCTTCTCGGTTTATCATGGAATATAAGAACTTCTAGGCCAAGTAGTTGATGTTTTCATGAAACACATGAGTTAGATGGTGTTTGGGAGAGTCAATAGATGTTTGTCAAGCACCCACGGTGTTTGAAGACTGAAGAAATGATGGTTTAAGAGTTGTAAGCCCATTTGTTCCTTCTCGGTTTATCATGGAATATAAGAACTTCTAGGCCAAGTAGTTGATGTTTTCATGAAACACATGAGTTAGATGGTGTTTGGGAGAGTCAATAGATGTTTGTCAAGCACCCACGGTGTTTGAAGGCTCAAGTTTTCATGGTTTAAGAGTTATAAGCCCATTTGTTCCTTCTCGGTTTATCATGGATTACAAGAACTTCTCGGACAAGTAGTTGATGTTTTCATGAAACACATGAGTTAGATGGTGTTTGGGAGAGTCAATAGATGTTTGTCAAGCACCCACAGTGTTTGAAGACTAAAGAAATGATGGTTTAAGAGTTGTAAGCCCATTTGTTCCTTCTCGGTTTATCATGGATTATAAGAACTTCTAGGACAAGTAGTTGATGTTTTCATGAAACACATGAGTTAGATGGTGTTTGGGAGAGTCAATAGATGTTTGTCAAGCACCCACAGTGTTTGAAGACTGAAGAAATGATGGTTTAAGAGTTGTAAGCCCATTTGTTCCTTCTCGGTTTATCATGGAATATAAGAACTTCTAGGCCAAGTAGTTGATGTTTTCATGAAACACATGAGTTAGATGGTGTTTGGGAGAGTCAATAGATGTTTGTCAAGCTTCCACGGTGTTTGAAGGCTCAAGTTTTCATGGTTTAAGAGTTATAAGCCCATTTGTTCCTTCTCGGTTTATCATGGAATATAAGAACTTCTAGGACAAGTAGTTGATGTTTTCATGAAACACATGAGTTAGATGGTGTTTGGGAGAGTCAATAGATGTTTGTCAAGCTTCCACGGTGTTTGAAGGCTCAAGTTTTCATGGTTTAAGAGTTATAAGCTCATTTGTTCCTTCTCGGTTTATCATGGATTACAAGAACTTCTCGGACAAGTAGTTGATGTTTTCATGAAACACATGAGTTAGATGGTGTTTGGGAGAGTCAATAGATGTTTGTCAAGCACCCACAGTGTTTGAAGACTAAAGAAATGATGGTTTAAGAGTTGTAAGCCCATTTGTTCATTCTGGGTGTATCATGGAATATAAGAACTTCTAGGCCAAGTAGTTGATGTTTTCATGAAACACATGAGTTAGATGGTGTTTGGGAGAGTCAATAGATGTTTGTCAAGCTTCCACGGTGTTTGAAGACAGAAGAAATCATGGTTTAAGAGTTGTAAGCCCATTTGTTCCTTCTCGGTTTATCATGGAATATAAGAACTTCTAGGCCAAGTAGTTGATGTTTTCATGAAACACATGAGTTAGATGGTGTTTGGGAGAGTCAATAGATGTTTGTCAAGCACCCACGGTGTTTGAAGACTGAAGAAATGATGGTTTAAGAGTTGTAAGCCCATTTGTTCCTTCTCGGTTTATCATGGATTATAAGAACTTCTAGGACAAGTAGTTGATGTTTTCATGAAACACATGAGTTAGATGGTGTTTGGGAGAGTCAATAGATGTTTGTCAAGCACCCACGGTGTTTGAAGACTGAAGAAATGATGGTTTAAGAGTTGTAAGCCCATTTGTTCCTTCTCGGTTTATCATGGATTATAAGAACTTCTAGGCCAAGTAGTTGATGTTTTCATGAAACACATGAGTTAGATGGTGTTTGGGAGAGTCAATAGATGTTTGTCAAGCACCCACAGTGTTTGAAGACTAAAGAAATCATGGTTTAAGAGTTGTAAGCCCATTTGTTCCTTCTCGGTTTATCATGGATTACAAGAACTTCTAGGCCAAGTAGTTGATGTTTTCATGAAACACATGAGTTAGATGGTGTTTGGGAGAGTCAATAGATGTTTGTCAAGCACCCACGGTGTTTGAAGACTTAAGAAATGATGGTTTAAGAGTTGTAAGCCCATTTGTTCCTTCTCGGTTTATCATGGAATATAAGAACTTCTAGGCCAAGTAGTTGATGTTTTCATGAAACACATGAGTTAGATGGTGTTTGGGAGAGTCAATAGATGTTTGTCAAGCACCCACGGTGTTTGAAGACTGAAGAAATCATGTTTTAAGAGTTGTAAGCCCATTTGTTCCTTCTCTTTATCATGGGATATATAAGAACTTCTAGGCCAAGTAGTTGATGTTTTCATGAAACACATGAGTTAGATGGTGTTTGGGAGAGTCAATAGAAGTTTGTCAAGCTTCCACGGTGTTTGAAGGCTCAAGAAATCATGGTTTAAGAGTTGTAAGCCCATTTGTTCCTTCTCGGTTTATCATGGATTATAAGAACTTCTAGGCCAAGTAGTTGATGTTTTCATGAAACACATGAGTTAGATGGTGTTTGGGAGAGTCAATAGATGTTTGTCAAGCACCCACAGTGTTTGAAGACTAAAGAAATCATGGTTTAAGAGTTGTAAGCCCATTTGTTCCTTCTCGGTTTATCATGGATTACAAGAACTTCTAGGCCAAGTAGTTGATGTTTTCATGAAACACATGAGTTAGATGGTGTTTGGGAGAGTCAATAGAAGTTTGTCAAGCTTCCACGGTGTTTGAAGGCTCAAGAAATCATGGTTTAAGAGTTGTAAGCCCATTTGTTCCTTCTCGGTTTATCATGGAATATAAGAACTTCTAGGCCAAGTAGTTGATGTTTTCATGAAATACATGAGTTAAATGGTGTTTGGGAGAGTCAATAGATGTTTGTCAAGCTACTACCTGTTTGAAGACTGAAGAAATGATGGTTTAAGAGTTGTAAGCCCATTTGTTCCTTCTCGGTTTATCATGGATTATAAGAACTTCTAGGCCAAGTAGTTGATGTTTTCATGAAACACATGAGTTAGATGGTGTTTGGGAGAGTCAATAGATGTTTGTCAAGCACCCACGGTGTTTGAAGACTGAAGAAATGATGTTTTAAGAGTTGTAAGTCCATTTGATCCTTCTCGCTTATCATGGATTATAAGAACTTCTAGGCCAAGTAGTTGATGTTTTCACAAAACACATGAGTTAGATGGTGTTTGTGAGAGACAATAGAAGTTTGTCAAGCTTCCACGTTGTTTGAAGACTGAAGTTTTGATGGTTTAAGAGTTATAAGCCCATTTGTTCCTTCTCGGTTTATCATGGATTATAAGAACTTCTAGGACAAGTAGTTGATGTTTTCATGAAACACATGAGTTAGATGGTGTTTGGGAGAGTCAATAGATGTTTGTCAAGAACCCACACTGTTTGAAGACTCAAGAAATGATGGTTTAAGAGTTGTAAGCCCATTTGTTCCTTCTCGGTTTATCATGGATTATAAGAACTTCTAGGCCAAGTAGTTGATGTTTTCATGAAACACATGAGTTAGATGGTGTTTGGGAGAGTCAATAGATGTTTGTCAAGCTACCACGGTGTTTGAAGACTCAAGAAATCATGGTTTAAGAGTTGTAAGCCCATTTGTTCCTTCTCGGATTATCATGGAATATAAGAACTTCTAGGCCAAGTAGTTGATGTTTTCATGAAACACATGAGTTAGATGGTGTTTGGGAGAGTCAATAGATGTTTGAAGACTGAAGAAATGATGGTTTAAGAGTTGTAAGCCCATTTGTTCCTTCTCGGTTTATCATGGAATATAAGAACTTCTAGGCCAAGTAGTTGATGTTTTCATGAAACACATGAGTTAGATGGTGTTTGGGAGAGTCAATAGATGTTTGTCAAGCTTCCACGGTGTTTGAAGACTCAAGTTTTCATGGTTTAAGAGTTATAAGCCCATTTGTTCCTTCTCGGTTTATCATGGATTATAAGAACTTCTAGGAGAAGTAGTTGATGTTTTCATGAAACACATGAGTTAGATGGTGTTTGGGAGAGTCAATAGATGTTTGTCAAGCACCCTTAGTATTTGAAGACTAAAGAAATGATGGTTTAAGAGTTGTAAGCCCATTTGTTCCTTCTCGGTTTATCATGGATTATAAGAACTTCTAGGACAAGTAGTTGATGTTTTCATGAAACACATGAGTTAGATGGTGTTTGGGAGAGTCAATAGATGTTTGTCAAGCACCCACGGTGTTTGAAGGCTCAAGTTTTCATGGTTTAAGAGTTATAAGCCCATTTGTTCCTTCTCGGTTTATCATGGATTATAAGAACTTCTAGGACAAGTAGTTGATGTTTTCATGAAACACATGAGTTAGATGGTGTTTGGGAGAGTCAATAGATGTTTGTCAAGCACCCACGATGTTTGAAGACTGAAGAAATGATGGTTTAAGAGTTGTAAGCCCATTTGTTCCTTCTCGGTTTATCATGGATTATAAGAACTTCTAGGACAAGTAGTTGATGTTTTCATGAAACACATGAGTTAGATGGTGTTTGGGAGAGTCAATAGATGTTTGTCAAGCACCCACAGTGTTTGAAGACTAAAGAAATGATGGTTTAAGAGTTGTAAGCCCATTTGTTCCTTCTCGGTTTATCATGGAATATAAGAACTTCTAGGCCAAGTAGTTGATGTTTTCATGAAACACATGAGTTAGATGGTGTTTGGGAGAGTCAATAGATGTTTGTCAAGCACCCACGGTGTTTGAAGACTGAAGAAATGATGGTTTAAGAGTTGTAAGCCCATTTGTTCCTTCTCGGTTTATCATGGAATATAAGAACTTCTAGGCCAAGTAGTTGATGTTTTCATGAAACACATGAGTTAGATGGTGTTTGGGAGAGTCAATAGATGTTTGTCAAGCACCCACTTTGTTTGAAGACTGAAGAAATGATGGTTTAAGAGTTGTAAGCCCATTTGTTCCTTCTCGGTTTATCATGGATTATAAGAACTTCTAGGACAAGTAGTTGATGTTTTCATGAAACACATGAGTTAGATGGTGTTTGGGAGAGTCAATAGATGTTTGTCAAGCACCCACTGTGTTTGAAGACTAAAGAAATGATGGTTTAAGAGTTGTAAGCCCATTTGTTCCTTCTCGGTTTATCATGGATTATAAGAACTTCTAGGCCAAGTAGTTGATGTTTTCATGAAACACATGAGTTAGATGGTGTTTCTGGGAGAGTCAATAGATGTTTGTCAAGCTTCCAACGATGTTTGAAGACTGAAGAAATCATGGTTTAAGAGTTGTAAGCCCATTTGTTCCTTCTCGGTTTATCATGGAATATAAGAACTTCTAGGCCAAGTAGTTGATGTTTTCATGAAACACATGAGTTAGATGGTGTTTGGGAGAGTCAATAGATGTTTGTCAAGCTTCCACGGTGTTTGAAGGCTCAAGTTTTCATGGTTTAAGAGTTATAAGCTCATTTGTTCCTTCTCGGTTTATCATGGATTACAAGAACTTCTCGGACAAGTAGTTGATGTTTTCATGAAACACATGAGTTAGATGGTGTTTGGGAGAGTCAATAGATGTTTGTCAAGCACCCACGATGTTTGAAGACTGAAGAAATCATGGTTTAAGAGTTGTAAGCCCATTTGTTCCTTCTCGGTTTATCATGGATTATAAGAACTTCTAGGCCAAGTAGTTGATGTTTTCATGAAACACATGAGTTAGATGGTGTTTGGGAGAGTCAATAGAAGCTTGTCAAGCTTCCACGTTGTTTGAAGACTCAAGTTTTCATGGTTTAAGAGTTATAAGCCCATTTGTTCCTTCTCGGTTTATCATGGATTATAAGAACTTCTAGGACAAGTAGTTGATGTTTTCATGAAACACATGAGTTAGATGGTGTTTGGGAGAGTCAATAGATGTTTGTCAAGCACCCACGGTGTTTGAAGACTGAAGAAATGATGGTTTAAGAGTTGTAAGCCCATTTGTTCCTTCTCGGTTTATCATGGATTATAAGAACTTCTAGGCCAAGTAGTTGATGTTTTCATGAAACACATGAGTTAGATGGTGTTTGGGAGAGTCAATAGATGTTTGTCAAGCACCCACGGTGTTTGAAGATCAAGAAATGATGGTTTAAGAGTTGTAAGCCCATTTGTTCCTTCTCGTTAATCATGGAATATAAGAACTTCAAGGCCAAGCAGTTGATGTTATCATGAAACACATGAGTTAGATGGTGTTTGGGAGAGTCAATAGATGTTTGTCAAGCACCCAAGGTGTTTGAAGAAAGAAGTTTTCATGGTTTAAGAGGTATAAGCCCATTTGTTACTTCTCGGTTTATCATGGATTATAAGAACTTCTAGGCCAAGTAGTTGATGTTTTCTAGAAACACATGAGTTAGATGGTGTTTGGGAGAGTCAATAGATGTTTGTCAAGCACCCACAAATGTTTGAAGACCAAGAAATCATGGTTTAAGAGTTGTAAGCCCATTTGTTCCTTCTCGGTTTATCATGGATTATAAGAACTTCTAGGCCAAGTAGTTGATGTTTTCATGAAACACATGAGTTAGATGGTGTTTGGGAGAGTCAATAAAAGTTTGTCAAGCTTCCACAGTGTTTGAAGACTTAAGAAATGATGGTTTAAGAGTTGTAAGCCCATTTGTTCCTTCTCAGTTTATCATGGAATATAAGAACTTCTAGGACAAGTAGTTGATGTTTTCATGAAACACATGAGTTAGATGGTGTTTGGGAGAGTCAATAGATGTTTGTCAAGCTTCCTACTTGCTGTTTGAAGACTCAAGTTTTCATGGTTTAAGAGTTGTAAGCCCATTTGTTCCTTCTCGGTTTATCATGGATTATAAGAACTTCTCTAGGCCAAGTAGTTGATGTTTTCATGAAAACACATGAGTTAGATGGTGTTTGGGGAGAGTCAATAGATGTTTGTCAAGCACCCACTGTTTGAAGACCTAGAAATGATGGTTTAAGAATTGCAAGCCCATTTGTTCCTTCTCGGTTTATCATGGAATATAAGAACTTCTAGGCCAAGTAGTTGATGTTTTCTATGAAACACATGAGTTAGTTGGTGTTTGGGAGATTCAATTGTAGTTTGTCAAGCTTCCACGGTGTTTTAAGACTTAAGAAATGATGGTTTAAGAGTTGTAAGCCCATTTGTTCCTTCTCGGTTTATCATGGAATATAAGAACTTCTAGGCCAAGTAGTTGATGTTTTCATGAAACACATGAGTTAGAATGGTGTTTGGGAGAGTCAATAGATGTTTGTCAAGCTACCCACGTGTTTGAAGACTCAAGAAATCATGGTTTAAGAGTTGTAAGCCCATTTGTTCCTTCTCGTTTATCATGGAATATAAGAACTTCTAGGACAAGTAGTTGATGTTTTCATGAAACACATGAGTTAGATGGTGTTTGGGAGAGTCAATAGATGTTTGTCAAGCACCCACGGTGTTTGAAGACTGAAGAAATCATGGTTTAAGAGTTGTAAGCCCATTTGTTCCTTCTCGGTGTATCATGGAATATAAGAACTTCTAGGCCAAGTAGTTGATGTTTTCATGAAACACAATGAGTTAGATGGTGTTTGGGAGAGTCAATAGATGTTTGTCAAGCACCTACCGTGTTTGAAGACTCAAGAAATCATGGTTTAAGAGTTATAAGCCCATTTGTTCCTTCCTCGGTTTATCATGGATTATAAGAACTTCTAGGCCCAAGTTGATGTTTTCATGAAACACATGAGTTAGATGGTGTTTGGGAGAGTCAATAGATGTTTGTCAAGCACCTACTTCATGTTTGGAAGACTAAAGAAATGATGGTTTAAGAGTTGTAAGCCCATTTGTTCCTTTCTTCGGTTTATCATGGATTATAAGAACTTCTAGGACAAGTAGTTGATGTTTTCATGAAACACATGAGTTAGATGGTGTTTGGGAGAGTCAATAGATGTTTGTCAAGCACCCACGATGTTTGAAGACTAAAGAAATGATGGTTTAAGAGTTGTAAGCCCATTTGTTAATTCTCGGTTTATCATCATGGAATATAAGAACTTCTAGGCCAAGTAGTTGATGTTTTCATGAAACACATGAGTTAGATGGTGTTCGGGGAGAGTCAATAGATGTTTGTCAAGCTTCCACAAGTGTTTGAAGACTCAAGAAATCATGGTTTAAGAGTTGTAAGCCCATTTGTTCCTTCGGTTTATCATGGATTATAAGAACTTCTAGGACAAGTAGTTGATGTTTTCATGAAATACATGAGTTAGATGGTGTTTGGGAGAGTCAATAGATTTTGTCAAGCACCCACGGTGGTTGAAGACTCAAGAAATGATGGTTTAAGAGTTGTAAGCCCATTTGTTCCTTCTCGGTTTATCATGGAATATAAGAACTTCTAGGCCAAGTAGTTGATGTTTTCATGAAACACATGAGTTAGATGGTGTTTGGGAGAGTCAATAGATGTTTGTCAAGCTACCACGGTGTTTGAAGACTGAAGAAATGATGGTTTAAGAGTTGTAAGCCCATTTGTTCATTCTGGGTGTATCATGGAATATAAGAACTTCTAGGCCAAGTAGTTGATGTTTTCATGAAACACATGAGTTAGATGGTGTTTGGGAGAGTCAATAGATGTTTGTCAAGCTTCCACGGTGTTTGAAGGCTCAAGAAATGATGGTTTAAGAGTTGTAAGCCCATTTGTTCCTTCTCGGTTTATCATGGAATATAAGAACTTCTAGGCCAAGTAGTTGATGTTTTCATGAAATACATGAGTTAAATGGTGTTTGGGAGAGTCAATAGAAGTTTGTCAAGCTTCTACGGTGTTTGAAGGCTCCAGTAATGATGGTTTAAGAGTAGTAAGCCCATTTGTTCCTTCTCGTTTTATCATGGAATATAAGAACTTCTAGGCCAAGTAGTTGATGTTTTCATGAAACACATGAGTTAGATGGTGTACTGGGGAGAGTCAATAGATGTTTGTCAAGCACCCACGGTGTTTGAAGACCTCAAGTTTTCATGGTTTAAGAGTTATAAGCCCATTTGTTCCTTCCGGTTTATCATGGATATAAGAACTTCTAGGACAAGTAGTTGATGTTTTCATGAAACACATGAGTTAGATGGTGTTTGGGAGAGTCAATAGATGTTTGTCAAGCTTCCACGGTGTTTGGAAGACTCAAGTTTTCAAATGATGGTTTAAGAGTTGTAAGCCCATTTGTTCCATCTCGGTTTACCATGGAATATAAGAACTTCTAGGCCAAGTAGTTGATGTTTTCATGAAACACATGAGTTAGATGGTGTTCGGGAGAGTCAATAGATGTTTGTCAAGCTTCCATGGTGTTTGAAGACTCAAGTTTTCATGGTTTAAGATTTATAAGCCCATTTGTTCCTTCCTGGTTTATCATGGATTATAAGAACTTCTAGGCCAAGTAGTTGATGTTTTCATGAAACACATGAGTTGGGATGGTGTTTGGGAGAGTCAATAGAAGTTTGTCAAGCTACCACAGTGTTTGAAGTCTCAAGTTTTCATGGTTTAAGAGTTATAAGCTCATTTGTTCCTTCTCGGTTTATCATGGATTAAAAGAACTTCTAGGACAAGTAGTTGATGTTTTCATGAAACACATGAGTTAAAAGGTGTTTGGGAGAGTCAATAGATGTTTGTCAAGCACCCACTTTGTTTGAAGACTCAAGAAATCATGGTTTAAGAAAGTTGTAAGCCCATTTGTTCCTTCTCGGTTTATCATGGATTATAAGAACTTCTAGGACAAGTAGTTGATGTTTTCATGAAACACATGAGTTAGATGGTGTTTGGGAGAGTCAATAGATGTTTGTCAAGCACCCACGGTGTTTGAAGACTGAAGAAATGATGGTTTAAGAGTTGTAAGCCCATTTGTTCCTTCTCGGTTTATCATTGGATATAAGAACTTCTAGGCCAAGTAGTTGATGTTTTCATGAAACACATGAGTTAGATGGTGTTTGGGAGAGTCAATAGATGTTTGTCAAGCTTCTCACGTAGTTTGAAGACTGAAGAATTGACGGTTTAAGAGTTGTAAGCCCATTTGTTCCTTCTCGGTTTATCATGGAGTATAAGAACTTCTAGGGCAAGTAGTTGATGTTTTCATGAAACACATGAGTTAGATGGTGTATGGAGAGTCAATAGATGCTTGTCAAGCACCCACGGTGTTTGAAGACTGAAGAAATGATGGTTTAAGAGTTGTAAGCCCATTTGTTCCTTCTCGGTTTATCATTGGATATAAGAACTTCTAAAGCCAAGTAGTTGATGTAACATCCCAAAATTTCATATGTTATGACTTAGCTAAACTAAGGAATGAATTGTATGTTTTGTTACGTAAAAGGTGATGTATTTTTGTTTTTATGGAATGATTGATTTGAGATTCAAGAGCTATACTAAGAACTCCTATAACCTAAGGGAAGAAATAGGCAAAGTCTAAACTCTTTAGATTTACTTCCTGCTAAGTTAGGGACCCCACCGTGGTAAATCTCTTAATTTTCTGTCAGGACCTATTGGGAATTCTTATGAAAACACAAGGGTGTTTTAGTCTTTTACACCTCAAGCATAGCAAATTAGTGATTCTTCCTTTGGGCGAGGTACATAGACATTTCAACCTCCCTCCCCTCTTGCATAAGGGGGTCGCTGCCACTTAGGGAGCCAGCAACAGGTCATCCTCTTCCAAAATTTCTAAGTTTGCATAGCCAAAGCTTGCTCCAAGTTCAAGGGTCCAAAGTAACGTTGGCTTACGCACCTTTTGGCTTAAGTCCTTTGATGGTTATTGATCACTATGATCTCTTTCTTCAATCTTATGGTACAGTTTCTTGAGGAACTCATTTTCATCCTCTTATGAATCAAGAACACCCATGTCTAAAAGTTGGTTGTTTCTCGGTTGAATGTTTTAGCGGAAGTCAAGGAAGCTTTGTCTTTGATCAACAATCCCATCTTGGAATCAAGATGGGAGCACTTCAAGGTGAGTGGATTTACTTGTGCTATTGTATGATGTTCTTGGAAATGAAAGTCAGTATGTAAGGTATGATTGCTTCAATTCTAGTGTGCTTTCACCTATTCTTGAGGTTGGATGTGTTCTTATTACATGTTTTCAAGGATTAGGCTTGAGTGGAAAATGAGTGGAATGATTGGTATACTTGATGGATTTGAGGACATGATCCCATGTAGAAATTTTTGGTGGTTTTGATTCTGAAGTTAAGCGTGTCCGAACCATGCCTCGCCTGCGTAAGACCAACTACCTGGCGTGGTCCCCACCACGGCCCGGGCCGTAGTCCCTCTCTCGGATAGGAAATGTTGGTGTCTCGCGTCTAACCACGGCCAGAACTCACCACGGGCCGGCCGTGGTTGGCTCCTGAAAGAAAATGTCACAGGCACAAATCGACCACAGCGTGGTGGCTACTGTGGCCAGCCAGTCAGGTCCGTGACCACGGGGCGTGGAGACAACCTCAGTAGCAGCCGTGGGTTAGTCTCTGCTTTCACCTTCTTGAGTTTTGTTTTCTTCAATCGTGTCGTGGAGCCATCATGATCAGGCTGGCCGTGTTGACTCGTTTGCGGATATCGTGATGTTTTATAGCCTGTGTGGTCTTGATACCTTATATATGGTTTAGGATGAAGAATGACTTAAAGATTAGAATGAGATGTGGTAGCCAAGTAAGAATGCTTTGATAGAAGTGACTTAGCACTATTGTAACTAAGTGCGAAATGCTTATAGAGTTTGAGTATGATGAAGTTATGTGTTGGTATTTGCTTGGAATTGGTTTTACATGTAATGCGTGTTATTAAGGTATGATGATATTAAGTGAATGAGCAATTGATAATTGTAGTATGAGAATATTGCATTGCATAATGAGATGGCCTAACTCGAAAGACAGTGTACAAAACAAGAGGGTGCCTAACTTGATGAGCTTAGATGGAAATGAAATAAGATACTTTAATTGCAGACGATTACAAATTGGCCTAACCGGTGCGGTTAGTGTACAAAGTATAGGGGTGCTCTAGCTTATTAGCTAGTATGAAACGGAATTTGTATAACACATTCATATGCATATGGCGAGTGCCTAACCGGGAAATGGGTTGAAGTGCACAACAAAGAGGAGAGGAGAAAGGAAAAAGTGTGAATAAAAGGTGTGAAACATCATGTACATTCATTCATTGCATTGGTTGGTTGGTGTTACTCTCGGTTTATTCAGAATTGTGTTATACTTACTTCTCTACTCTCTACATTTATACTTTATCTCCGTGGTAGTTATTCATATTCACCTGGAAGTTGTTCTCACCACCTCTTTCTCGTATTCATAGGAATAATCCTTAATTCTCTACGGGTTACAGTATGAGGATTCCTCGTTGGTTATTTTGGGATCTATATTTTTGGTGGAGTTAAGCTCCGTGATGTAATCTATAACAGATGTGTATTATTCTCGATGTAGATGTTAACAGTGGAACTCGAACACTACTACTTTTGATGTACTCTTGGCTCGTATATGTTTAGTGTGCTCAACAGATAGTGTTTAGATTACACTTGTATAACGTTGCATACTCGATAATATATTTGGTTGAGATCCGAGATCTCTTTTTGATATATGTATTTGCATATATATATATAATATATGTACTAGTTGGTTTGAACAATGGTTGTTGGAAACTGCTTATGTTGAGTACTTTGTGTGTGGTAATGTTCAAGAATCAAAAGGAAACGTCGCTTAAATTTTCTATATTTCTATAATTCATTTAAGGCTTATGTGGTCAAATAACATAGTAACTAATAGGCTTTACAGCTTGATGTTTTCATGAAACACATGAGTTAGATTGTGTTTGTGTAGAGTCAATAGATGTTTGTCAAGCTATTACCTGTTTGAAGACTCAAGTTTTCACATGGTTTAAGAGCTATAAGCCCATTTGTTTTTCTCCTCGGTTTATCATGGATTATAAGAACTTCTAGGACTTGTAGTTGATATTTTCATGAAACACATGAGTTAGATGGTGTTTGGGAGGAGTCAATAGATGGCTGTCAAGCTTCCACGGTGCTTGGAAGACTCAAGTTTTCATTGTTTAAGAGCTTATAAGCCCATTTTGTTCCTTCTCTGCTTATCATGGATTATAAGAACTTCTAGGCCGTGTAGCATGTTTCAAGGAAACACATGAGAGCTAGATTGTACAGCGCGAGAGCTCAATAATTTGCTTGTCAAGCTACCACTGGTGTTTGAAGACTCAAGTATTCATGGTTTAAGAGTTAAATGCCCATTTGTTCCTTCTGATTATCATGGACTATAAGAACTTCTAGGCCAGGTAGTTGGATGTTTTCATGAAACACATGAGTTAGATGGTGTATGGGGAGAGTCAATTGATGTTCGACGAGCTTCTACTATAAGTTCAAAGACCCAAGTTTTCATGGTTTTAAGAGTTATAAGCCCATTTGTTCCTTCTGGGCTTATCATGGACCAGAAGAACTTCGAGGGATCTAGTAGGTTGATATTTTCTATGAAACACATGGAGTTAGATGGTGTTTGGGAGAGTCACAGATATTTGGCAAGCTTCCACGGTGTTTAGAAGACTCAAGTTTTCATGGTTTAAGAGTTATGAAGCCCATTTCTTCCTTCCTGCTTTATCATGCAATATAAGAACTTCTGTGGGTTTAAGTAGTTAATGTTTTCAAGGAACACATGAGTTAGATGGTCGTCTGGAGAGAGTCAATAGATGTTTGTCAAGCTTCCACGTGTGTTTGAAGACTCAAGTTTTCATGGTTTAAGAGTTATAAGCTTCTCCATTTGTTCCTTCCTCTGCTTATCATGCAATATAAGAACTTCTAAGCCAAGTAGTTAATGTTTTCATGAAACACATGAGTTAGATGGTGTCTTTGGGAGGAGTCAATATATGTTTCTCAAGCTTCCATCACTTGTGTTTGAAGACTCAAGTTTTCATGTTTTAAGAGTTATGTGCCCCATTTTGTTTCTTCTGGGCTTATCATGGATTTATAAAGAACTTCTAGGGACTAGAAGTTGATATTTTCATGAAAACACATGAGTTAGATGGTGTTTCCGGGAGAGTCAATAGACACTTGGTCAAGTTCTTCCAACGGTGTTTGAAGACTCAAGTTTTCATTGTTTAAGAGTTATAAGCCCATTTGTTCCTTCTCTGCCTTGATTTGGATTATAAGAACTTCTAGGCCAGGTAGTTGATGTTTTCATGAAACACATGAGTTAGATTGTGTTTGGGAGAGTCAATAATTGCTCATTGTCAAGCTACCAATGTTTGAACACTCAAGTTTTCTATGGTTTAAGAGTTATATGCCCATTTGTTCCTTTTCTCGGATTATCATGGACTATAAGAAACTTCTAGGCCGTAGTTGATGTTTTCTATGGAAACACATGAGTTAGATGTGGTATGGAGAGTCAATAGATGTTTGACAAGCTTCCTACTCGTGTTCAAAGACTCCAAGTTTTCTATGGTTTAAGAGTTATAAGCCCATTTGTTCCTTCCTCGGTTTATCATGGATCATAAGAACTTCGAGGACTAGTAGTTGATATTTTCATGAAAACACATGAGTTAGCATGGTGTTTGGGAGAGTCAATAGATATTTGGCAAGCTTCCACTGGCAGGTTTGAAGCACTCAAGTTTTCATGGCTTTCAAAGAGTTATAAGCTTCCATTTCTTCCTTCCTGCTTTATCATGCAATTATAAGAACTTCTAAGTCAAGTAGTTAATGCTTTCATGAAACACATGAGTTAGATGGTGTTTGGGGAGAGCTGATAGATGTTTGTCAAGCTTCCACGTGTGTTTGGAAGGACTCAAGTTTTCATGGTTTCTCTAAGAGTTATAAGCCCATTTGTTCCTTCCTCGCTTATCATGGATTATAAGAACTTCTAGGCCAGGAAGTTGATGTTTTCATGAAACACATGAGTTAGGATTGCGCGTTTGGGAGAGTCAATAGATGTTTGTCAATGCTACTACCAGTGTTTGAAGACTCAAGTTTTCATGGTTTAAGGAGCGCGTTGATGGTTCATTTGTTCCCTCTCGGTTTATCATGGATTATAAGAACTTTTAGGACTAGTAATGATATGTTCCATGATACACATGAGTTAGATGGTGTTTGGGAGAGAGTCAATAGATATTTGGCAAGCTTCCACTTCGTGTTTAGCTGACTCAAGCTTTCTATGGCTTAAGAGTTATAAGCCCTGGGCTTGTTCCTTCTCGGTTTATCATGGATTATAAGAACTTCTAGGGACAAGTAGGCTGATGTTTTCATGAAACACATAAGTTGGGATGGTGTTTGGGAGAGTCATTAGAAGCTGTCAAGCAATCCACTATGTTTGGAAGGACTCAAGAAATGTTGGTTTAAGACTTGTAAGCCATATTTGTTCCTTCTCGGTTTATCATGCAATATAAGAACTTCTAGGCCAAGTAGTTAATGTTTTCATGAAACACACGAGTTAGATGGTGTTCGGGAGAGTCAATATATGTTTCTGCTTCCACCGTGTTTGAAGACTCCAAGTTTTCATATGTTTTAAGAGTTATAAGCCCATTTGTTCCTTCTCCTGCTTATCATGAATTAATCAGAACTCTCTAGGACTAGTAGTTGATATTTTCTATGAAACACATGAGTTAGATAGTGTTTGGAGGTAGCTCAATAGATATTTGTCAAGCTTCCCACTGTTTGAAGACTCCAAAGCTCTTTCGTTTATTAGTAAGCCCATTTGTTCCTTCTCGGTTTATCATGGATTAGAAGAACTTCCTGGGACAAGTTGTTGATGTTTTCATGAAATACATAAGTTAGATGGTGTTTGGGAGAGTCAATAGATGTTTGTCACAAGCACCCACGTGTGCTTGAAGACTCAAGAAATGTTATTTAAGACTTGTAAGCCTATTTGTTCCTTCTCGGCTTATCATGCAATATAAAGAACTTCTAGGCCAAGTAGTTAATGTTTTCATGAAACACAATGAAGTTATATGGTGTTTGGGAGAGTCAAGAGTATGTTTCTCTGCTTCCACCGTGTTTGAAGACTTTTTTTCTCATGTTTTGGTGAGTGCTATAAGCCCATTTGTTCCCTTCCTCTCGCTTATCATGAATTACTCGTAACTTCTAGGCCAGGTAGCTTGATGCTTTCAGTGAATCACATGAGTTAGATTGTGTTCATGCGTAGAGCCATTAGATGTTTGTCAAGCTTCCACGTTGTTTCAAGAAGACTGCTAAGTTTTCATGGTTTAAGAGTTATAAGCCTATTTTAAGTTCCCCTTTTTGTCAGTTTATCATGGATTATAAGAACTTCTTGGACATGAAGTTGATAAGTTTTCAAGGAAACACATGAGTTAGATGGTGTTTGGGGAGAGTCAATAGATGATTGTTTAAGCACCCACGGTGTTTGAAGAATGGAAGAGATCTTGGTTTGAAGACTTGCAAGCCCATTTGTTCCTTCTCGGTTTATCATGCATTGAAAGAACTTCTTGAGCTCCAGTGGAAGAGGTTGTTTTCATGAAACACATGAGTTAGATTGTGTTTGTGAGAGCCAATAGATGCTTGGCTGCTTCCACTGTATTTGAAGACTCAAGTTTTCATGTTTGCAGGAGTTATAAGCCCATTTGTTCCTTGTCTGGTTTATCATGGATTATAAGAACTTCTTGGATATGTAGTTGATGTTTTCATGCAAACACATGAGTTAGCATGGTGTTTGGGAGAGTCAATAGACGATTATGTCAAGCACCCACTGTGTTTGAAGAATGGAAGAAATCTTGGTTTAAGACTTGTAAGCCCATTTGTTCTTCCTCTGCTTATCATGGAATATAAGAACTTCTAGGCCAGGTAGCTTGATGTTTTCAAGAAACACATGAGTTAGATTGTGTTTGGTAAGAGTCAATAGATGTTTTTCAAGCTACCACGTGTGTTTGAAGACTCAAGTTTTCGTGGTTTAAGAGTTATAAAGCCCATTTGTTCCTTTCTCGGTTTATCATGGATTATAAGAACTTCTAGGACTTAGTAGTTGATATTTTGATGAAACACATGAGTTAGCGGTGTTTCAGAGAGTCAATAGATATTTAAGGCAAAAGTTTCCACTGCAATTTGAAGACTCAAGTTTTCATGGTTTAAGAAAGTTATAACTTCATTTGTTCCTTCTCGGTTTATCATGGATTACAAGAACTACGGGCTAAGAAGTTGATGATTTCACAGAAACACATGAGTTACATGGTGTTTGGGGAGTAGTCAATAGATGTTTGTCAAGCACTTGAACGGTGTTTGAAGACCAAGAAATCTTTGTTTAAGACTTGCAAGCCCATTTGTTCCTTCTCTGCTTATCATGGATTATAAGAACTTGTGTGCCAGGTAATGGATGTTTTCATGAATCAAGCATGAGTTAGATCGTGTTGGCGAGAGTCAATAGATGCTTGTCAAGCTTCCACGTTGTTTGAAGACTCAAGTTTCTTTTTATGTATTTAAGAGTTGAGGTCTATTTGTTCCTTACTGTTTATCTTGTGATACTGTAAGAACTTCTTTGGACATGTAACATGTTTTCATGAAACACATGAAGTTAGATGGTGTTTGGGAGAATTCAATAGGATGATTGTCAAGCACCTACGGTGTTTGAAGAATGAAGAGATCTTGGTTTAAGACTTGCAAGCCCATTTGTTCCTTCTCGGTTTATCGCGGATTATAAGAATTTCTAGCCCAGGTAGTTGATGTTTTCATGAAACACACGTAGTTAGATTGTGTTTGTGGGAGAGTCAATAGATGTTTGTCAAGCTAATACCACTTGTTTGAAGACTCAAGTTTTCATGGTTTAAGAGTTATAAGCCCATTTGTTCCTTCTTGCTTATCATGGATTATAAGAACTTCTAGGACTTGTAGTTGATATTTTCAAATGAAACACATGAGTTGGGATGGTGTTTGGGATGAGTCAATAGATATTTGTCAAGCTTCCACTCTGTTTGAAGACTCAAGTTTTCATGGTTTAAGAGTTATAAGCCCATTTGTTCCTTCTCAGTTTATCATGGATTATAAGAACTTCTAGGACTTGTAGTTGATATTTTCAAGTGAAACACATGAAGTTGTATGGTGTCAAGGAGAGTCAATAGATATTTGTCAAGCTTCTACTTGCTCAAGACTCAAGTTTTCATGGTTTAAGAGTTATAAGCCCATTTGTTCTTTTCCTCGGTTTATCATGGATTACATGAACTTCCTGGGACAAGAAGTTGATAAGCTTTCATGAAACACATGAGTTAGATGGTGCTTGGGAGAATCAATAGATGTTTGTCAAGCACCCACTATGTTTGAAGAACGGCGAGATCTTGGTTTGCCACTTTGCAAGCCCATTTGTTCCTTCTCGGTTTATCATGGATTACAAGAACTTCTAGGCTAGGTAGTTGATGTTTTCATGAAACATATGAGTTAGATTGTCATGTGAGTGTCAATAGATGCTTGTCAAGCTATCACGGTGTTTGAAGACTCAAGTTTTCATGGTTTAAGAGTTATAAGCCCATTTGTTCCTTCATTATCATGGATTATAAGAACTTCTAGGACTTGTAGTTGATATTTTCATGAAACACATGAGTTAGATGGTGCTCAGTAGTGAGTCAATAGATATTGGTCAAGCTTCCACGGTGTTTGAAGACTCAAGTTTTTGCGATGGCAGCTATAAGCCCATTTGTTCCTTCTCGGTTTATCATGGATTACGAACTTCTAGGACAAGAAGTTGATGTTTTCATGAAACACATTAGTTGGATGGTGTTTCGTGAGAGTCAATAGATGTTTGTCAAGCACCCAATACCCGCTCTTGGAAGATCAAGAAATCTTGGTTTAAGACTTCGAAGCCCATTTGTTCCTTCTCGGCTTATCATGGATTATAAGAACTTCTAGGCTGTAGTTGATGTTTTCAAGAAACACATGAGTTAGATTGTGTTTGCAAGAGCTAATAGATGTTTGTCAAGCTACCACGGTGTTTGAAGACTCAAGTTTTCATGGTTTAAGAGTTAGGTCTCATTTGTTCCTTCCTGAAGTATCATGGATTATAAGAACTTCTAGGACTAGTAGTTGATATTTTGACGAAACACATGAGCATGGTGTTTGGGGAGAGTCAATAGATATTTAAGTGTGCTTCCACTGGCATTGAAGACTCAAGTTTTCATGGTTTAAGAGTTATAAGCTCATTTTGCTCCTTCTAGCTTATCATGGATTACAAGAACTTCTCAATAAGAAGTTGATGTTTTCAGGAAACACATGAGTTAGATGGGTGTTTGGGCGAGTCAATAGATGTTTGTCAAGCACCAACGGTGTTTGAAGACCGAAGAAATCTTTGGTTTAAGACTTGCATGCCCATTTGTTCCTTCTCGGCTTATCATGGATTATAAGAACTTCTTAGGCCAGGTAAGATGCTTTCTTACAATTACATGAGTTAGATTGTGTTTGCGAGGGTCAATAGATGTTTGTCAAGCTTCCACGTTGTTTGAAGACTCAAGTTTTCATGGTTTAAGAAGTTATAAGCCTATTTGTTCCTCAGCTTCGGCTTATCATGTGGATTATAAAGAACTTCTTGGACACGTAGTTGATGTTTTCATGAAACACATGAGTTAGATGGTGTTTGGGAGAGTCAATAGATGTTTGTCAAGCACCCACGGTGTTTGAAGAATGAAGAAATCTTGGTTTAAGACTCTGCAAGCCCATTTGCTCCTCTTCTCGGCTTATCATGGATTATAAGAACTTCTAGGCCAGGTAGCTTGGATGTTTTCATGAAACACATGAGTTAGATTGTATTTGTGAGAGTCAATAGATGTTTGTCAAGCTACCACGGTGTTTGAAGACTCAAGTTTTCATGGTTTAAGAGTTATAAGCCCATTTGTTCCTTCTTCGTTTATCATGGATTATAAGAACTTCTAGGACTTCAGAATGATATTTTCAAGAAACACATGAGTTAGATGGTGTTTGGGAGAGCCAATAGATATTTGTCAAACTTCCACGGTGTTTGAAGACTCAAGTTTTCATGGTTTAAGAGTTATAAGCCCATTTGTTCCTTCCTCGGTTTATCATGGGATTACATGAACTTCGACAAGAAGTTTGATGTTTTCATGAAACACACAAAGCTGGGATGGTGTTTCGTAGAGTCAATAGATGTTTGTCAAGCACCCCACGGTGTTTGAAGACTCAAGAAATCTTTGGTTTAAGACTTGGAAGCCCATTTGTTCCTTCTCGGTTTATCATGGATTATAAGAACTTCTAGGCCAGGTAATTGATGTTTTCAAGAAACACACAGTTAGATCAGGTTTGCAAGAGTCAATAGGGATGTTTGTCAAGCTACCACTTATATTTGAAGACTCAAGTTTTCATGGTTTAAGAGTTATAAGCCCATTTCTTCCTTCCTCGGTTTATCATGGATTATAAGAACTTCTATGACTAGTAGTTGATATTTTGATGAAACACATGAGCGGATGGTGTTTCTGGGGAGAGTCAATAGATATTTGGCTATAGTTTCCAATTGTTTGAAGACTCAAAGCTTTCATGGTTTAAGAGTTATAAGCTCATTTATTCCTTCTCGGTTTATCATGGATTACAAGAACTTCTGGGATAAGAAGTTGATGTTTTCATGAAACACATGAGCTGTATGGTGTCTGGGGAGAGTCAATAGATGTTTGTCAAGCACCAAATCTGCTCAAGACCGAAGAAATCTTGGTTTAAGACTTGCAAGCCCATTTGTTCCTTCTCGGGTTTATCATGGATTATAAGAACTTCTAGGGGCCAGGTAGTTGATGTTTTCATGAATCACATGAGTTAGATTTGTGTTTATGAGTCAATAGATGTTTCACAAGCTTCCACGTTGTTTGAAGACTCAAGTTTTCATGGCTTCAAGAGTTATAAGCCTATTTGTTCCTTGTCGGTTTATCATGGATTATAAGAACTTCTTGGACATGTAGTTGATGTTTTCATGAAACACATGAGTTAGATGGTGTTTGGGAGAGCTCACAGGATGATTGTCACGCACCCACGGTGTTTGAAGAACGAAGAGATCTTCGTTTAAGACTTGCAAGCCCATTTGTCTCTTCCTCGGTTTATCATGGATTATAAGAACTTCTAGCCCAGGTAGTTGATGTTTTCATGAAACACATGAGTTAGGATTGTGTTTGTGAGAGTCAATAGATGTTTTATTAAGCTACCACGGTGAAGCTGAAGACTCAAGTTTTCATGTGCTTAAGAAAGTTATAAGCCCATTTGTTCCTTTCCCCTCCTCTTCGGTTTATCATGGATTATAAGAACTTTTAGGACTTGTAGTTGATATTTTCTAAGGAACACATGAGTTAGATGGTGTTTGGGAGAGTCATTAGATATTTGTCAAGCTTCCTACGGTGTTTGAAGACTCAAGTTTTCATGGTTTAACAGTTATAAGCCCATTTGTTCCTTCTCGGCTTATCATGGATTATAAGAACTTCTTGTGACTTGTAGTTGATATTTTCATGAAACACATGAGTTAGATGGTGTTTGGGAGAGTCAATAGATATTTGTCAAGCTTCCACGGTGTTTGAAGACTCAAGTTTTCATGGTTTAAGAGTTATAAGCCCATTTGTTCCTTCTCTGTTTATCATGGATTACATGAACTTCTGGGACAAGAAGTTGATGTTTTCATGAAACACATGAAATAGATGGTGTTTGGGAGAGTCAATAGATGTTTGTCAAGCACCTACTATGTTTGAAGAATTTAAGAGATCTTACGAGACTTGCAAGCCCATTTGTTCCTTCTCGGTTTATCATGGATTATAAGAATCTCTAGGCTAGGTAGTTGATGTTTTCATGAAACACATGAGTTAGATTGTGTTTGTGAGAGTCAATAGATGTTTGTCAAGCTACCACGGTGTTTGAAGACTCAAGTTTTTCATGGTTTAAGAGTTATAAGCCCATTTGTTGCTTCTCGGTTTATCATGGATTATAAGAACTTCTAGGACTTGTAGTTGATATTTTCATGAAACACATGAGTTAGATGGTGCTCGTTGGGGGAGAGTCAATAGATATTTGTCAAGCTTCCACGGTGTTTGAAGACTCAAGTTTTCATGGTTTAAGAGTTATAAGCCCATTTGTTCCTTCCTCGGTTTATCATGGATTACATGAACTTCCCCTGGGACAAGAAGCTGATGTTTTCATGAAACACATTAGTTAGATGGTGTTTGGGGAGAGTCAATAGATGTTTGTCAAGTACCCATTTGTTTCAAGATCAAGAAATCTTGGCTTAAGACTTGGATGCCCATTTGTTCCTTCTCGGTTTATCATGGATTACAAGAACTTCTAGGCCAGGTAGTTGATGTTTTCAAGAAACACACAGTGTTAGATTGTGTTTGCAAGAGTCAATAGATGTTTGTCAAGCTACCACGTGTGTTTGAAGACTCAAGTTTTCATATTAAGAGTTATAAGCCCATTTCTTCCTTTTCCTTGCCATCATGGATTATAAGAACTTCTAGGATCAGTGAAGTTGATATTTTGATGAAACACATGAGTTAGATGGTGTTTGGGAGAGTCAATAGATATTTGGCATGCTTCCACGGTGTTTGAAGACTCAAGTTTTCATGGCTTCTAAAAGAGTTATAAGCTCATTTTGTTCCTTCTCTGCTTATCATGGATTACAAGAACTTACAGATGTGTTGGGTTGATGTTTTCAGGAAAACACATGAGTTACATGGTGTTTGGGAGAGTCAATAGATGTTTGTCAAGCACCAATCCGTGTTTGAAGACCCAAGAAATCTTGGTTTAAGACTTGTATTCCCATGTGTCACTGTCTTTCTCGGCTTATCATGGATTATAAGAACTTCTAGGCCAGGTAGTTGATGTTTTCATGAATTATATGAGTTAGATTGTGCTCATGTAGGTCAATAGATGTTTGTCAAGCTTCCACGTTGTTTGAAGACTCATGTTTTCATGGTTTAAGAGTTATAAGCCTATTTTGTTCCTTTGTCGGTTTATCATGGATTATAAGAACTTCTTGGACATGTAGTTGATGTTTTCATGAAACACACAGTTAGATGGTGTTTGTGAGAGTCAATAGATGTTTGTCAAGCACCTACTTGTTTGAAGAATGAAGAGATCTTGGTTTAAGACTTGCAAGCCCATTTGTTCCTTCTCGGCTTATCATGTAGAATATATGAACTTCTTTAGGCTTCAGGTAGTTGATGTTTTCATGAAACACATGACATAGATTGTGTTTGTGAGAGTCAACAGATGTTTACAAGTTACCACTTCGTGTTTGAAGACTCAAGTTTTCATGGTTTAAGAGTTATAAGCCCATTTGTTCCTTCTCAGCTTATCATGGATTATAAGAACTTCTGTGACTTGTAGTTGATATTTTCATGAAACACATGAGTTAGATGGTGTTTGGGAGAGTCAATAGATATTTGTCAAGCTTCCACGGTGTTTGAAGACTCAAGTTTTCATGGTTTAAGAGTTATAAGCCCATTTGTTCCTTCTCGGCTTATCATGTGGATTACATGAACTTACTCGATTGTTGATGTTTTCATGAAACACATGAGGGTTAGATGGGTGTTTGGGAGAGTCAATAGATGTTTGGTTTAAGCACCCACGGTGTTTGAAGAATGAAGAGATCTTGGTTTAAGACTTGCAAGTCATTTGTTCCTTCTCTGTTTATCATGGATTATAAGAACTCCTAGGCTAGGGTAAAGGCTGATGTTTCTAAGTGAAACACATGAGTTAGATTGTGTTTGTGAGAGTCAATAGATGCTTGTCAAGCTACTCAATATGTTTGAAGACTCTGTTTTCATGGTTTAAGAGTTATAAGCCCATTTGTTGCTTCTCGGTTTATCATGGATTATAAGAACTTCTAGGACTTGTAGTTGATATTTTAAACACATACATGAGTTGGGATGGTGTTCTTGGAGAGTCAATAGATATTTGTCAAGCTTCCACTGTGTGTTTGAAGACTCAAGTTTTCATGGTTTAAGAGTTATAAGCCCATTTGTTCCTTCTCGGTTTATCATGGATTGCGCGAACTGTGGACAAGAAGTTGATGTTTTCAAGAAACACATTAGTTAGATGGTGTTCGGGGAGAGTCAATAGATACTGGTTTGTCAAGCACCTACGGTGTTTGGAAGATCAAGAAATCTTCGCCTATGACTTGGAAGCCCATTTGTTCCTTCTCGGTTTATCATGGATTATAAGAACTTCGTAGGCTGTGTAGTTGATGTTTTCAAGAAACACATGAGTTAGGATTGTGTTTGCAAGAGCTCAATAGGATGTTTGTCAAGCTACCACTCTGTTTGGAAGACTCAAGTTTTCATGGTTTAAGAGTTATAAGCCCATTTCTTCCTTCTCATTAATTTTATGGATTATAAGAACTTTCTAGGACTAGTAGTTGATATTTTGATGAAACACATGAGTTAGATGGTGTTTCTGGGAGAGTCAATAGATATTTAAGTGTGCTTCCACTTGTTTGAAGACTCAAGTTTTCATGGTTTAAGAGTTATGTTCTCATTTGTTCCTTTTCGGTTTATGACATGGATTATAAGAACTAGGGATAATAGTTGATGTTTTCGTGAAACACATGAGTTAGATGGTGTTTGGGAGAGTCAATATTAGATGTTTGTCAAGCACCAACGGTGTTTGAAGACCTAAGAAATCTTGGTTTAAGACTTGCAATGCATTTGTTCCTTCTCAGCGATCGCGGATTATAAGAACTTCTGTGCCAGGTAGCTTGGATGTTTTCGCGAATCACACGAGTTAGATTGTGTTTATGTAGAGTCAATAGATGTTCGTCAAGCTTCCACGTTGTTTGAAGACTCAAGTTTTCATGGTTTAAGAGTTATAAGCCTATTTGTTCCTCATTTCCGCTTATCATGGATTATAAGAACTTTTTTGGACATGTAGTTGATGCTTTCAAGGAAACACACGAAGTTGGGAATGGGTGTTCGGGGAGAGTCAATAGATGATTGTCAAGAATCTACCAAGGTGTTTGAAGAACGCAGAGATCTTGGTTTTCAAGACTCTGCAAGCTCCATTTGTTCGTTCTCGGTTTATCATGGACTATAAGAACTTCTGAGCCGGTAGTCGATGTTTTCATGAAAAACACATGAGTTAGATTGTGTTTGGCAGAGTCAATAGATGTTTCTGTCAAGCCTACCACCAAGCCACACTCAAGTTTTCATGGCTTAAGAGTTATAAGCCCATTTGTTCCTTCTCCTTTCATTATCATGGATTATAAGAACTTCTAGGACTTGTGAAGTTGATATTTTCATGAAACACAAGGAGTTAGATGGTGTTTGGGAGAGTCAATAGAGATTTGTCAAGCTTCCACGGTGTTTGAAGACTCAAGTTTTCATGGTTTAAGAGTTATAAGCCCATTTGTTCCTTCTCGGTACATCATGGATTACATGAACTTCTGGGACAAGAAGTTGATGTTTTCAAGAAAACACATGAGTTAGATGGTGTTTGGGGAGAGTCAATAGATGCTTGTCAAGCACTCCACGGTGTTTGAAGATCGAAGAAATCTTGGTTTAAGACTTGGAAGCTTCCATTTGTTCCTTCTCATTATCATGGATTATAAGAACTTCTAGGCCAGGTAGTTGATGTTTTCATGGCGAAACACATGAGTTAGGATTGTACTATGAGAGTCATTAGATATTTACAGAGGGCTTCTACGTTGTTTTGAAGACTCAAGTTTTCATGGTTTCAAGAGTTATAAGCCCATTTGTTCCTTCTCGGTTTATCATGGATTATAAGAACTTCTTGGACATGTAGTTGATGTTTACATGAAACACATGAGTTAGACGGTGTTTGGGAGAAATAATAGATGATTGTCACAATCTACCATGCTTGGAAGAACGAAGTAGATCTTGGTTTAAGACTTGTGTCGATTTGAAACCCTTCTCGGCTTATCATGGATTATAAGAACTTCTAGGCCAGGTAGTCGATGTTTTCATGAAAACACATGAGTTAGATTGTGTTTGGGGAGAGTCAATGTGATGTTTGCCGGGTTACTACTATGCTTGAAGATTCAAGTTTTCATGGTTTAAGAGTTATAAGTCATTTGTTCCTTCTCACATCGGGGATTATAAGAACTTTGTGGACAAGTAGTTGATATTTCTCATGAAACACATGAGTTAGATGGTGCTCGGGAGAGCCTAATCGATATTTGTCAAGCTTCCACTATGTTTGAAGACTCAAGTTTTCATGGCTTAAGAGTTATAAGCCCATTTGTTCCTTCTCAGCTTAATATGGATTACATCAACTGGGACAAGAAGTTGATGTTTTCATGAAACACATGAGTTGGGATGGTGTTCGGGAGAGTCAATAGATGTTTGTCAAGCAATCTACTTCGTGTTTGAAGATCAAGAAATCTTGGTTTAAGACTTCAAGCCCATTTGTTCCTTCTCGGCTTATCATGGATTATAAGAACTTCTGTGCCAGGTAGCTTGATAAGCTTCATGAAACACATGAGTTAGATTGTGTTTTAGAGTCAATAGATGTTTGTCAAGCTTCTGTCGTTGTTTTGAAGACTCAAGTTTTCATGGTTTAAGAGTTATAAGCCTATTTGTTCCTTTGCCTGGGCTTATCATGGATTATAAGAACTTCTTGGACAAGTGTAGTTGATGTTTTCATGAAACACATGAGTTAGATGGTGTTTGGGAGAAATAATAGATCGCACTGTCAAGCACCCAGTGGTGCTCAAGAACGAAGAAATCTTTGCTTAGGACTTGTAAGCCCATTTGTTCCTTCTCTGCTTATCATGCAATATAAGAACTTTTCTAGGCCAAGTAGTTAATAAGCCATGAAACACATGAAGTTAGATGGCAGTGCCTGGGGAGAGTCAATAGATGTTTGTCAAGCTTCGACGGAGTTTCTGAAGACTCAAGCTTTAATGGTTTAAGAGTTATAAGCCCATTTCTGAAAAATTTTGTCATTTTATCATGGATTATAAGAACTTCTTGGACATGAAGTTGATGTTTATATGAAACACATGAGTTAGATGCAGTGTTTGGGAGAGTCGGTTGATGATTGTCAAGGCACTCACGGTGTTTGAAGAATGAAGAGATCTTGGTTTAAGACTTGCAAAGCTCATTTGTTCCTTCTCGGCTTATCATGGATTATAAGAACTTCTAGGCCAGGTAGTTGATGTTTTCATGAAACACATGAGTTAGATTGTGTTTGCGAGAGTCAATAGATGTTTATCAAGCTTCCACGTTGTTTGAAGACTCAAGTTTTCATGGTTTAAGAGTTATGGTCTATTTGTTCCTTGTCGGTTTGGCCATCATGGATTATAAGAACTTCTTGGACATGTAGTTGATGTTTACATGCTGAAACACACGAAGTTAGATGGGTGTCTGGGAGAGTCAATAGATGATTGTCAAGCACCCACGGTGTTTGAAGAATGAAGAGATCTTGGTTTAAGACTTGCAAGCCCATTTGTTCCTTCTCGGCTTATCATGGATTATAAGAACTTGTAGGCCAGGTAGTTGATGTTTTCATGAACATACATGAGTTAGATTGTGTTTCTGCAAGAGTCAATAGATGTTTGTCAAGCTACCACGGTGTTTGAAGACTCAAAAGTTTTCATGGTTTAAGAGTTATAAGCCCATTTGTTCCTTCTCTCGTTTATCATGGATTATAAGAACTTCTAGGACTTCAGAAGCTGATATTTTCATGAAACACACGAAGTTTGGGATGGTGTTTGGGAGAGTCAATAGATATTTGTCAAGCTTCCACGGTAAGCCGAAGACTCAAGTTTTGGCGTTTAAGAGTTATAAGCCCATTTGTTCTTCTCTCGGTTTATCATGGATTACATGCAGCTGGGACAAGTTATTGATGTTTTCATGAAACACATGAGTTAGATGGTGTTCGGGAGAGTCAATAGATGTTTCACAAGCACCCACGGTGTTTACAAGATCAAGAAATCTTGGTTTAAGACTTGGAAGCCTAATGTTCTTTCTCACATTATCATGGATTATAAGAACTTCTAGGCCAAGTAGTTGATGTTTTCAAGAAACACATGAGTTAGATTGTGCTCTGCAAGAGTCAATAGATGTTTGTCAAGCTACCACTATGTTTGGAAGACTCAAGTTTTCATGGTTTAAGAGTTATAAGCCCATTTGTTCCTTCTCGGCTTGTCATGGATTATAAGAACTTCTAGGACTAGTAGTTGATATTTTGATGAAACACATGAGTTGGGATGGTGTTTCAGAGAGTCAATAGATATTTGGTGTGCTTCCACAGTGCTTCCCCACACAAGTTTTCATGGTTTAAGAGCGTAAGCTCATTTGTTCCTTCTCGGTGTATCATG